>ML119696.1:0-57484 GCA_003788565.2 Ascobolus immersus RN42
ACCATCTTCGACTCTACTCTCCGGATTACCAGCTTGTCGAGTTTTTACTTTTCGGATGACTCCCGCGCAGTACAGAGCCCTCAGATTGTTTTTACTTTGAAGCTCGAATTCGCTCTACTCCGATCCACACATCTCGAGCACCGGCCGCGGTCGCGGATGGATCTCCAAACTCTCAAATGTTTTTACTCTTACTCGCCCATTCAACTCAAGATGTTATCGGCTCACCGCCGTCGAATTGTTTTTACTCTGGATTCGGTTGGACTCGGAAAGAACATAGCCATCTCTGCAGATCTGGAATTGTTATTACATTTAGACTCGAGGTAAGCGCGATTCCTGTAGCGACTTAGACTAATCATAGTTATAGTAAACACATATTTTCTCTGGGACGTGCAAACTGCTCGCGCTCGACTGGATTGTTCTCTTGCCTTCGCTTGGATTTTCGTCATTTCTCGCGCCACTGCAAGTAGAGAATTGTATTTTACATTATTCCTCCGCCTTATATTATTCCTCCGCCAACCAAGTCTTCTCCAACATGAACAAAAGTGGAGAATTGTTTCTACAATTACGTGTACGCCTGTACTGTGGAATTGTGTCTGGAAACTTCGTTTTCCCCGTGTGTACTTCGACTCGTACTGACTTGTCCAGTTGCAAATACAATTACCGTGTCACGACAATCGGCATCACTTCATGCTAAATGGTCCTCGCGGCGATGAGTTTGTACAATTACCGTGGCGGGGGAGCGCAATCGCTTGTGTGTCTTTTACTTTTTTCCTGTTCGGGCCCGGTGTATATAACATTTAGATAGGTCTTGGTCTGCATTCAACGATCGCAACCGGGCGCGTACGACGACTTATTTGAGAGCATATGCATTTCGAATTCTTCTCCAAGTAAATCGGTGTTGCAATAACTTTAAATTCTAAAGTTCCGTGATGCTGATGGTGACTTCGGACTTGTCCCTTCCCCCGGTTGATTTTGAAATGATGTCGAAAACAACAGAATAATAAAGTACAAGACTGTTAACATAATTATTAACAATATTGGTGACATTTTCCAAAACATTATTGGTAACATAATTGTTGACATTTAAAAAATTTTGTGGGAACTTTTGTAGGGTGTAATCTCGGGGCCGGTTGGTCAAAGTCATTATATGTATTTAAAGAGTTTTGAACTTTACTTTTCACTTCTCAGATTACAAATTTTTTTTTTATGCATAGTGATGTCGATCGGTCTTTTGGCGAAAGTTACAATCTGCCCGAAAATCTTCGATGCGATGGTCTCTGCTTAGATGACTGTAAACGCCCTCCAATGACCACCGTCGTGAGCTTGCTGGTACCGAACGATTGTTGTTGGGTTCTTGTGGTGGTTGATTTTTGGTTTAGGATACAAGTGTGCCGAAAATGTGACATCACTCGATCGCTCTTTTTGGCTTTGAAGGCAAGTCACAACGAATGGAAGGCCGGGTTGCTTCAAGAGCCATGCTTTGCCTACGGACCTTGCATGCAACCTTCGAGAATGCAAAAGACAGAATATATTTTATTGAAAGGGTTGAAAGAAGAAAGAAATGCGAGAGAAGGTTCTGGTTAGGTTGATGCTTGGTAGATACTTCTTACCATGACGATAATCACAAAGCATCAACTCTGCCTATTCCATGAGAGAAACTGGTAATTCGTAGTTCGAAAGATCATCAAGTATCAAGGGATAATGGACCCGCATGACCTTGTGGATTGTTGTCTCCTCGATGGGCACCTCATCACTCTGTACCGTCATCCTCTCGTGCTCAAGATAAGGACCATGAAGCGGAAGCCAGAAGCGCCTGCTCCACCCTTCTTCGGCAGGATCAGTGAAAGCCGGTGGGAACCAGCAAATTCGAAGCTTGCTGATGCCATGCTTCTCCCACTCGGGAAGAGCCTCTCTCAGGCGCTTGTGAATCAATCGGATTAACGAATGACCTTTCATCATCCACTTCACGAACCTCTCCAAATCCTCTTCAGGCCGCATGGTATTTGGTTCCTGATGAAAGTCGAACTCTTCGTCGGATGGGTCAGGTGCGATAATTGCGTTTGGCTTCTCCAATCTGGCCCACTCATTTAAGTACGCGTGGAGCCTTGCATCGATCCTTTCTACTGCTTCAGAGTGCAAGGAGTAGGGACATGTGCCGAAAATGCTGCTGTATGCCCAGCTTTGCTCAATAAGAATACACAATACCGTAGGATCCCCTTCAAGATCGTAGACCCATGGGCCGCCCTGCATACTGACTGGAGCTGTATACTCGGGACCTGACCTTTTGCGAATCTCCTCTGCTTGCAGAGTATCGTATCTCTCCATGTACTGATCTTTCACCCAACTTACATGTTCATCGGTAAGTGTGGAGTTGCTCTCTAATAGAGAACGAGCGATAGTTTGTGTAATCTCGCTGTAGCCGGAGGGGCTTGACATCGAGTTGAGCAGCCACACAATCACATCGCGTGGACGGAGAGCTGGATCCAACGCTTTGCAGCGGTCTATATCAGCTTGGAGTGAATCAAAGAAAACATTGGGCGGGGTGCGGCTGTCGTAGTATGTGTTTATCAACTTGCGTTTGAGTTCCACTTCTTTGACAGCTTCTCGAATAATCTGGAACATCGGCTTATTCGAAAGCTCGTTGCCAATACCGTAACTGAGGGCGAGCTATGTTCGGGCGCTGACCAACTCGAGAATCTGAAAGAGGCGCTTTCCTAATTTGAAACGGCGATAGATGTCTAACCAAGGACAAGTAGCGAGTTAGAGTGCAAGTTGTTGATCGTTGAAAAGGCAGAAGACTTACGGTAAACCCTTCGCGTTTCTTGTTCAGATCATCTGGAAAGAAAAAAACATCTCTGTAATTTCTTACCCGAGACTGATGCTGTTTACTAGGAACTAAGCCCGCTGGCCTCGGAGAAGTAGATCTATGGAGCGCAAATGGACCGGGCCCGCGGGTGTCGACTTCTTCTTTCTGTTATAAAGTACGAAGTACTTGGTATAAACATGAAGTGGGAGGCTCGAGGTTCGATCAGGAAAAAGACATACAGCACCAAGGATTTCCGCGTAGTCACCAACCGCAGTACTAGCTTGGCGATTAGAAGCTTGACTATGGGAGAGCGGACGGGACCCCGTACATTCTTCAATCTATGGCCGTATGTGACACCTCGCCAGGTCTAAAAACCATATCCAAATTTAAAACCAAGGAGTGTTGACTCTCAGTGATGCACCTGCTAGTGATGCTCAGACAAGCTCATTTGGAAAGTCAGATTCAATCACCAACCCTTTGTGGCATACGCCACCCTACCAGACGAGTGTACGCCGTCCAAGGCGCCCAGGGTCTTAGATATTGTCCCGAGATCTGCATCTTTTTTAAAGTGAAACGTGAGCATCACTGGACATATATAAAAGCCATGGCTTCGCGAGTCTTCAACATTGATGCTTCCCAGGTCATGTGCCACTTCTATAACTCTAGCAATCTGCTCCTCCGTGTATGCATCATTTTTGAGAGTTACAAGCACCTCAGTGTCGCTGACATGCTGATCGGACTTCGGAGAGAAACTGAGAGCAGAACCCATTGGCGGACACTAGTGATTGCCGAAAGATTCGAGGAATGATTTCGAGGATCGAAGTGCCGAAAGGCCAAAAGAGTGGATCGAGGGATGATTGCGAGGGATGAAGTGAACGGTGGCCTGAAAATCTTTCAAAATCGATAGTACAGTACGTCGACAGGTGTGCAAAAGATTTACCTCTGATAATAGTTTAAGTGAACGAGTGGCTGAAGAGAAACTTCTCTTGACGAGGGATGTTTGAGCGTCGAGGAGTATGACGTAAGTCTGGAAGCCACATTGTTTGCGTTACACAAGGCCATGGTGGCACGAGGCAGTGGAACCCGACGGCCCACCACCGAAAGCGGAAATAAAGAAAAGACACTGGCAGAAAGCAACATTGCGCTCGCCAGTCTTAACAAACAAAAGCAAATAACAGACACCGAAGCATACAGCACCGAGGATTCCCGCGTGGTCACCCACCGCAGTACTAACTTGGCGATTGGAAGCTTGACTATGGGAGAGCGGACGGGATCCCGTATATTCTTCAATCTATGGCCGTATTTGACTTTGCGGTTTTTGTTCAGTTCTTATTCTTGTTCAATCAATCGAGTCCGCTGGAAAGCGTTAGAAGAGACGTAAGCTTGTGGCACTCGGTTGCATTCCCTCGGAGCCCGCCATCTCGTCTACTCAGCGCCGCTCGGCTGGAGATGCTGCCTGCAGCGCCTTACGAACAATCTTTTCCTTTTTTTCTGTTATATTCTCTCTTTAGGGCGGAAATGTGAGGAAGAAGGACAGATAAGCCAACACAATGACATGACTTCCTAGTAGGGAGATAACAAGTGGGGCTTCCTTACTTACACACTGCACAAACTTTACACTCAATCACCAGCGCTTCCAACACGATCGACTCCAAACAACTTCAGATTCAATCCCCCAAACGAATCACCTCCAAAAATCATGCTCAGACCAGCAAAAGGCACAAGCAGCAAAAAAAATGCCGGCCGACCAGCGCCCGTCAAACCCACCAAACCTACCGGCCCAGCCCCAAAGACCTTCAGCGCAAGGATAGAGGCCTTCGACAAAGCCATGGATAAAGATGACAAGGTGGAAATGCGGGCCACTACTAGGCCTTTGGTGAAGTTGGATGGAATGAAGAAGCAACTCGAGGATATGCTGGATAAGAAGTTTGGAAACTTGAAAACCATCAAGCAGTACAAGTACATGGTCGAGAAGGCATTCAAGATGAGGGAAGGGATTCCAAGGGATTATTCCTTGTGGATGGCTTTGAGTAGAACCTCACGGTATGATGACTTTCTACGGGGTGACTCGGATCCTGTTGATCCTACCCCTCTCAGCCAGGGTACGCGTCAGAAGAGGATGTTTGACCTCGCTAGGGGCTTGGAATTGAAGATTGATGGACCTGGCGCTGGTAGTCCTGCGGAGTATGGAAAAGCGGTTCTTTCTTCGAATTCAGCAGAGGCATGGTAAACTGCATTGGTGGACGGTGGTAATTAAAGCTACTTCTATGGTCAGCTACTCTTGAGCACTTGTCTAAATATTATGCAAACTCGCCTCGGTTTCTTGCCCCTCTCCT
Source organism: Ascobolus immersus RN42 (assembly GCA_003788565.2). NCBI lineage: Eukaryota > Fungi > Ascomycota > Pezizomycetes > Pezizales > Ascobolaceae > Ascobolus > Ascobolus immersus. The sequence continues at coordinate 5,143 of ML119696.1, forward strand.
TTGATCCGTAATCCACTACTGTCCAGTGGCCGTGACATTTCAAACCAAGCATATTCCATACACAAATCGACGCCTCCCATCTTCCAAATCTCATATGATCATTGTCCGACCTCCAAACCCCGGCGTCTTGCCTCTCACACTCCCTCCAATCCCAGTTGTCTCAAACCCAGCAAAACCTCCTCTCTCGTCATCTTCGGCGTAGGTACCCACTCCACACTAATCTTCTCATTATACCACACCATAACCTTCTCCACCAACTCATCCAAGCTCTTCGGACAATCAAAGCTTAAGTCGGCCGCCAGAAAATCCTCATCTTTAAGCGGTCTGCTCGGATATCCCTTAAACTTTGGATGATCTGTACACATTTCCGGTACTTGGTTGGGTAGAGTACAGAGCGGAACTCCATTATCGAGATTATATGGAAAAGTGTAGAAGGGCGCTTTAAAGCCGGTTTCCGTCTCAGAGGTCGTGGGTGTGGTAGTGTTCGATGATACTGGTCGCGTGGCGTTAAGAGTCCGTAGATCTTTAAGGTCGGCAGGACCAAGGTAGGCTTCGCCAGGAGCGACTGGGTGATCGATTATTACCGTTTGTTTTCTAGGCTCGGGGGCATCATCGCCCATGTAAAGGAACCCACGAGTCGGAAAGTCAAAGAGGTACTTGACAAGTGTTTCGGGCTCGGCAGCTTCGCAGTTCACGGGAAGCATCGATGGGAGGAGGGAGTAGAAGCGATAGGTGCTTGTTACGATTGACCAGCGCTCGAGTTCGTTGTAGATGCGGGTGGTTGGCGAGCCGAGGGAGTCGATAAGCGGACGGTTTGGTTGGGGATTGAAGGGGAGGACTGCCGATGGCGGTGGAAGATTTGCTTGATCATGTTTCGACGTCGATGGCTTAACTGGTAGCTTGCCTGGTGTAGATGTTGGTTTTGTGGCCGGTCTGACTGGAGAGGGTGCTGGCCCAACCTGCGGTTGGTATTTGGCTGGTCCGACTTGCGGTTCATACTTTGATGGTTCTGACTTGGTCTTCTCATCTTCTGAGGGCTTGCCGACAATGCGCCCATCTGTAATCCCATTTTTGCCTCCATCATTTCCGGTCCCTCCCTGTCTCTGCCTCGACTCTGCATCTTCCTCTATGTCCTCCTCTTCAACATCTCCAGGATCTGTCCTTCCAGTCGAGTTGACAGTAGGTTTTGACTCTCCAGGCCGTACAATCAAAATCCTCGGCTGCCCAAATGAAAACCCCGGGACACCAGGCAGAAAGCGATACTTGAGTGCCTCATATAAAGCCTTCGACATGGGCTTATACCGTACCTCCGGAATAGCAGCTGCATTGACCGAAGTGCCGAAGGTGACTGCCAGGGCGAGAGAGATGGTGCAGAGACTGCAAGAAAACCTCATGGTTGAGATATGGATGTCGATATTTTGTTGGTGCCTACTAGGAGTAGGGTAGAGAACTGATCTGAAAGCGATAATAGGTGCTGGTCGAATGCCCAAAGACGAAAACCACAAAGTCGGTCAACTCCGAATGTCTCCAGGAGTGCAACTTGAAGAAGCAGCAACGGACCCCACGGCGTCGACGGCTCTCACTTTATACTTCCTGCAAAACAAAATCCTTGCCAAACCCATCTTCGGTAAATCGGCCATCCCCACATCGAGGCGCTGTCAGAATGCTTATTTTGGTCGGTAATACCGTGCTTACTCCTTACCGACCTTGGCGTCTAGGGTAGACGATCTCGAGATGACATGGATGATGGATCCGTTAAGCTGAGCCACAGTTAGTTTGCGACCCGAGCAGGAAGGAAGGTGAACACTGTTCGCAAAATCAGGAAAAAGCTAGTTAGTGCTGAGCTCAGTCGGTGCCGATCAACGATAAGGTTCTGCCGTAGCCTGTACCTGGCTAATGGAGAGTTTTTGCTTGATCAAGATCGAGATGTGATAACTACTCACAATTGGTGATTCAATCGAGAGAACATTGAATCCAGATTTCCGAGTACAGTGCTCTTTATCTGAAGCCGTGATGACAAGGGGGGGTGGTGGCAATGTACTTAAGTACTTAGGTTGACTGGAGTTGACTTCGTGAATTCGGAGATGAGTTGACGTTGAAGGATCGGAGAATTACGTGCATGAACGTCGCACAAGATTTCGGTAAACTTTGGCACGCCTTGAGCCTTGCGAGCAACCAAGCGTCTGAAAGTAAGCTGTCTCGAATGTATCTCACATGTAACGGAAGGATTTTCTTTCGAAGGGCGGAACCCAAATGATATGTGAAGCAAATCCCATCTGAATGAAGTCTCGAGATAAATTTCTATTAACATTACATTAGCGTAAATCGCCCAAGTTGTATCACTCTTCATCAATCTCCATCTCTTTGATTCCACCATTGTCTCCAACTTGTGCATGGTTGGTAGCCTGCGCTTGCCCAGCACCGCCTCCAGTAGTTCCACCCCGTCCACTAAGCACCCCCGAGTCCAAGTATCCGCCACTACTACCACACCATAGATCAATCTCATCCAACAAATCATACGTCAAATCTTCACAGATCTGTTCGTCATACCGTTCACAGACGGGCCGAAGATCCTCAAGACCACCCCTTCCTATTACCAGGTCAGGCGGTGGAAAATCAAAATCAGGTCCGAAGTTCAGTGAGGCCTTTCCACCGCCAAAGAGTGAGATGGCGGGATAGTATCCACAAGTGCCATCATCAGTCTCTCGACTGCCTTGAACACTAGGTTTGGAGTGTTTGGGAGGTAGTAACGACAGGAGGTCTTCGAATGGCGTACCCTTGCAGACACCATTTTTGTAGATCTTGATGTAACTGCCTGGAAGAGTTTGTGGCGGAGTTGATGGTTTCGATGCGTTTGGCGATGGGTTCATGAGGTCTTCCATTTCCTTCGTAGGGGCATACTCGTATTGCTCGAAGTAGAGGCGATTCTTGTACCGAATGGGAACACGATCGCGGATGACGTCAATCTGCTTTGGAGGGGGTGGTGTTATCGTGGTAGTCAGACTTGGGTCGATCGATGGATCAAGGTTGGAGGAGGTAGGCGGCTCTTCGGCAGTAGGAGGTGGTGTATCGAGGGCGACTTGTGTGGCGAGGGACGGTAGGTATATTTCGAGGCCGAGAATGTCGCCCGTTTCGACGGATTCGTTCATGAAGGGCTTCGGCCTTGAAAGGTGCATCTTCTGGCCTTCAATATCGCGGATGCCATACGAGTAACCATCGAAGCCAACTGGTGCATCCAGCGGTGCTTCTCGTCGAGCCCAGCCTACTCGGACATTGCCGGTGCCGCCTTTGTTGTAGCCTGAGAGAATCTTGCACTCGAAATACCATTTCCCTTCCCGTACTCCGACATTGGCTCGAGCCATTCTGTAGCCTTTATCCGTCATGACCGTGCGGCCTTCGGGGTCGGAAAAGACATGAGCGGAAGTGTCTTCCCAGTTAATCCGTGCACAGAATGGAGGGGCTTCGGTTTGTTGGTAGGCGAGATGTGGCATCATACGGGATGGTCGGCATGGGATGTAGCGGAATCCTCGACGGTTCTTTGGACTATTCGTTCGGAGCTTTGGTTAGAGGGAGTCAAGATGGAGCGATGATGAGATGGTACTGTTCGGAAGTGCTGCATAGCTCGATGCCATCGAAAGAGCAGTGATGGGTAAAGATCGGTGGCTTAGCCGGTGCAAAGTCTTCAGGTACAGGTGCTGGGAGCTTCCATCGTAATAGACCGAGTTTCTTTGGTTGTTCTGGTGCGGATGGCAGTGTCGGTGCTGGTGTTCCACTATGAGATCCGGCTGGTCCGCCGTCCTTCTTTTTCCATGTTTCCTTTTTATCGCGAACGGGTTTTGACTTTGTCGATGACTTGTTGGAAGGTGAAGGTGCGTCTACTGGATCTTCTGGAAAGGGCCGTTTTAGAGATGGTGATGGTGATGCCATTGAGTATGGTGAATGCGGAGAGCGGAAGATTTGCGGAATGATGATCGAGTATGGAGCCTTCAAGGTTCATTCCAAAGCGCGTTTGTCGAGCCTCAATAGCCAAGCCACATACCACGTGAGATTTTAGACCTTCTCGACCGACTCTCCCGATTCAGCAAAGTTCTACATAAACTCAAAAGCTTATATTGATTCTGGAGAACAAGACTAAGGTATTCGTCTAAGGCAACAATTCGTGAACCCAAAACAATCAGTTTGCATCGATCTCATCTTCCACAGGATACAAATTCCGGGTTGGCGCCACAAGCTTTACAAGCCACATTCACTAGCCACAGTTTCCGATTCCGATTCAGGGTGTAGCCCTATCCGATTTACGCTAAGGAAATCTTCAATTTCGCGCTAACGATCACAGTGAGAGGATCCGCCTGACTGAGTTGCTGCCCGCACCGCACCTTAGCAACCCACCCCCGAGTTTAAACTTACCCCATGCCGGTACTCTGCGCTCGACCAAGCAAAACTCCAACATTTTCCCCGTACACAGCCATGCCGAAGGAACCGTCCAGACGAACGCCGCTTCACCAGGAGTTGATCGATCAGGAGGGACCCAACCGGAAGTTTGCTAGGGAAAAGAGAAAGGACCGCTCGGAACGCTCGGAACAATTCGTCGATGCCGGCCTATCCAGAAAGATTCTTCAAATCGCAAAGGAACAACAAGATGAGCTTGAGTCTCGTGGTTCGCCAGGAAGCACCGATAGCCGGGATTTGTTTGCTGGATTGAGAAGCCCTGCCGTTGAGTACAACGACAGTGACGACGACGATGATGATGAGTTTGGAGATGAGGAATACGTTGATGAAGAGGTGGTGGTAAGCAGTCATGCCCCTCCGACCTTTTCGTCTTTATCTTGAGATGGAAGGTTGGATAAAGGCGACACGACTCTGACTTGTGCGCTCGTTCGGCAGGAAGTAGACGAATCAGATCTTGCTTTGTTCAACAAATACCTTCCAACCGACCAACCTCAACGCGTTTCGTTAGCCGACAAGATCCTCGAGAAGATTGCGGAACATGAGGCTGCACTTGCCGGGAAGGATTCGAGGGAGCAGGATGCTGCTGATCTTCCACCAAAGGTCGTCGAGGTCTACACCAAGTATGCACGCCGTCTGTCTGGTGTATGGTACATGTACTGACTGTGGATAGGGTCGGTCTGTTGTTGTCTCGTTACAAGTCTGGAAAGCTTCCAAAGGCCTTCAAGATCATCCCATCGCTGAAGCATTGGGAGGATATCCTCTTCCTGACACGCCCGGATCAATGGTCTGCCAACGCCTGCTACGAGGCCACCAGACTGTTTTCTTCGCAAAAGTCCAACCAAGCACAGAAGTGAGCCAGTCTTTATCGACCCTTCTCCCAACCCAGTCTAACAAATCTCAGGTTCTACTCTCTCGTCCTTTTGGATCGTGTGCGCGACGACATTGCGGAGCACAAGAAGCTTAATGTCCATCTTTACAAGTGTCTGAAGAAGGCCTTGTACAAGCCAGCCGCCTTCTTCAAGGGCTTCCTCTTCCCACTCGCTCAGAGCGGTACTTGCACACTAAAGGAAGCGCAAATCGTCGGATCGGTTCTTACCCGCGTCTCCGTACCAGTCCTCCATTCCGCTGCCGCTCTCCTCCGTCTCGCCGAGATGGAGTACACCGGTCCAACATCCATGTTCATCAGAGTCTTGCTCGACAAGAAGTACGCCCTCCCATACAAGGTCGTCGACGCTGTCGTTTTCCACTTTATCCGCTTCAAGGCCTACAACGAACCACTCCCACTCCTCTGGCATCAGAGCTTCCTCGCCTTTGCTCAACGCTACAAGAACGATATCACAGAAGACCAGAGAGATTCTCTGTTGGACGTGCTCCTCATTAAAGGACATCCACTTGTTGGCCCAGAAATCAGAAGAGAGTTGCTCGAGGGTCGGGGCCGAGGAATCCCAATCCCACCAAAGGACGGGATGGTAGACGACGATGATATGGTTGATGTTTGATTATAGACTTTGGCTGGTTGGCTAAACTGATTTCTAAGGGGATATTTCGCTTCTAAACTGTGAGCAATGGGTCATTCGGCGTCTTTGGCTTTTTTCTATTTCCTTCATTTATTTCCAGTTGTAGGCGGTTTCTCGCCACATCTACCCTTCTCTTCTTTATTTTCTTTCTTCTTCCTAAATGGATCTCTTTCGAATTTCGAAACTTCACTCTTCCTGTTTTTATTCCTCCTCTCAGACATTTCATCGAGTTTCTTGATTCCGATTCTTGGGTTAGTTTAAAGGCGTTGGCAGTTCTTTTATCATTCCTCCATTTCCCTGCGTTTCTCATGTATCTTTATTTTCTAGCAACAATTTCCTTGACCGTTCGGCTTTTTTTCTTTTTTTTTCTCCAGTCTCCCTTCATTGGATCATACAGTCAGTCTGTGGCAGGCTGGATCCATGTCCCATTATTGCATCTTGAGCGTAATATGCGGTAGCAACAGCAGCAGCATGAAAACATATGTTTTCGTGCCATGCTTATGCTTTTGTCTCTACTCCTTTATGGCGCTTCGCCTCTCTTTTCGGCTTTCGGAGTTCATCTTAGTTTGGGGTACCCTTCATCATTTCTACTAGAGGAGAAGGGTCCTATGTATGCTTGGTCACGATGGGTTCTTATGTAAAGCTATGGGTGTAGTTATTTGGGCGTACTTCGGACGGATACGCGGGAGGACCATGACGAGATATGTATACTTGTTTTGATTGAGCGTTTTTGTCTGGTTAATCACAAGTACCTGTCGTGAGCTTGCCATTTATGGCATTGATGTCGTTCGGGATTCGAGGCCGCAGGTGCCGTAATCGTAATAATGAAGCACCTTCAAGGTGCCCTCGCCCCTACAGGGGTAGATTCTCACGATCCCCAATGGTCCTCCCATCTTGTCCCACCACAAAGAGTCCTTAGCCATTTCACATGCATTTCACGAACCCGTTCGTATCCTCTCCCAGAAACGGCCATTGACAAACGACAGTAGCCCTCTCGCCTCCACATCCCGCTGTTACACTACCCCCCCAGCCTAACCTCCTTCTCCACCCCCACCCTCCGCCTCCGCACCCGCTGCCATCCCAAAAAAGGTGAAACAAACCCACGATCTCGGTCCCATCGCCGAATGCAGTGGCGCCGTTGCGGCTCTGGGACGTCATCCGCTGCGCCGTAGCTGCCTTCGGCTAGATCCAATGTCGTGACCGTCCCTCCGGTTCGGTTCGGATCGCTTCCGAGCTCGCTTGATTAGCAGTCACAGTGTTAGCGTGGATGGGGGGGACGACGTCAGAGCATGCAGAGGCTTCCTTCTTTGGAGTTTTGGGGGGAGTGGGTTGGAGGGTTTGGGTATGGAATTGGGGATGTTTGGGGGCTTATGCTGTAAGTACTTATCTATGGTAATTCGATTCCATTGATGCTTCTGTTCTGATACTGTGCATGTGGGAAGAGTGTGTGCTCGTCCGATCAATATCGGACCTATTTTCCTCTCGAAATCTTCGGAGAACGATGAGATCACGAAGGTGGCCTGGAGGCCTTCGGTTTAGACACTCTTATAACGAAAGCCATTCGGACGCTGCTCGAACCCCATACTTCTGCAGTTCGTTTTAAGCAATCACACAGTCATACATCGAACTCACAAGTATATTCCACCAGACGGATGTCATCGTTCTACCCCTCAGAATCAATGCCAGCTTCTACCTACAAAGTAAAGAACCGCTGGCGGCCCGACCCCGTAAGCAACCTCTCCTACTACATTTACCAGTTCCCAAAACTAAGTAACTGCTCCCCAGTCGAAGGTATACGACCTGATGTGTTCGATCGGCGACATAATCGATGCAATATTCACCCATCTCGTTGGACTTACTAACGAACGGCTGCAACTAAACTACGAGCCAGAGCAGCTAATGAGGGCCCTTTCATGTGAGGCTGTAAGTATCTGGGTAGGTCCACGGGTGAAGGCACATCGTATGCGTGCATACTGCGAGTACAGCGATGCTGAGATTGCAACTTTTCGATCAAGGCGTGACACGACGGAGGTTACGAATGCGTTGCTCGATATTCTGGCCGAGGAGTTTCCGGGATTTCGGTTTGCTTGGCTTGGGAGTCTAAGGGAACTTCAGGGAGTCTGTCGTCCGTCACGGGCTTACGATCCGTACGGTATTGGTGAAGATCCGCCGCCTTTTGTGGAGTGGGGTGGTATATGTCAGGAGTTGGGACGGTTGAGGAGTGATCTTGCTTCGGACTTGGGTGAGTTACGGCAGATCATTGAGGTGCTTGGGCCGGAATCACAGTTGGAGAGTCTGACAGGATGGGACTACATGGATGAAGAGGATACCTCAATTTCAATAAATGAATCACATGAATAGAACAATATCCAACAGGTCAAGGCCCCAAGGCACAGATCCTTACCACTTCATGAATTCCATTCCTCGCAGCTCTACTCACAAGCAAAGCCCACAACGAAAAGAAGCAAAGAGTCGGCCTTCACGTCATCCGGAAGCAGTGTAATACCAGAAACATGAGTGAAGCCCTCCGCGCCAGTCCTCGCGTCGAAGTGCTTCGGCCTTGAAAGATTGGGGTATTCAATGAGATTGTTGTGATGCACTTTCACTGCAACACATCCCAAAGAAGAGGTTGCAACAGAATGACGGTTCCTCACTCAATCATTCGAAAGAGACAAGGGCCGCCAAAACTGCCGCTGACTATTGCATACAGAAAGCTCGTCTTCTTAACCATCTTGCGACGGAAAAGGGACTCGCAGACTGGTGCTGACAAGGACCTCGAAAGGAACTTGACGAAGTAGTCGGTCGATATCATATCATTTTGTTGATTCCATCACAGTGCTTGAGTCAAGACTTGCTCCTTCAGGAGTGCGTCGAGACTATGGGCTCTGATCATGTGGGATCGGGTTTGGACTGGGGAGAAAGTAAAGTGGGAGGGGAAGCTTTTAAGGAGGTTTGGAGACAGGGTGCCGAGACAGGGTTTAGGGTTTGCAGCTCGTGGCATTCTATTCTCAGGAAGGAGAGACTTGAATCTTTTCATGCTTCCAGGAAGGTGATGTGTTACTTCGTGTTTGAGAAACAGAAACGGAAGGAGGGCGGGTTGGGAGGAATTTAATGGATGTCTTGGCAGTCCGGGTACGTCATCGACGTTTTCTGGTCCAAATCACAGTTGGAGAGACTGACAGGCTGGGATTATAAGGATGAAGAAGAACACAAATGTATAACACCAACGATACCTAGGTAGTATTGAAAGGGACAGATATAAAGGAGGAGGGAAATAAGCCTTCAACAGAGACTTCATAATATACTCATACTGCAGAACTCAACCTCTATCAACAAGGCAGTACGCTACCAAGGATGAGGAGCTCAGAAACAACAAAAGAAGAACGGCATAACGAATGACAATATAGTCGAGTATGAAGAACGAAGAGCGACTGAGAGGTGAGCTTTGCACCACCAGGTGATGTTCAACCATAACAAATACTCCCGTAGACAATCATAACCCTCATGCCGCGCCCAGTAATCCTTTTTCTTCCATCTCTCATCCCAAAGAGTCAACAATCGTATCTTTACAAAAATCCTACAAGCATTCGGACATTCCGGTTCATTTCCAGCTTACTAGTAACGACGGTAAGCCCCACCCATCATCTGACTAACGCTCTGCGGATCCTCTGCCTCGACAATGGCTGGGATGTTCGGTGGAGCACCAGCTGGGTCTTGAGGGTATAGAGGAGCCTTCTGAGATCTTTGGGTCGGATAGCCACCTCCAACATACTGAGCAGAGTAGGGAGTGGAACCAGAGAAGTTATCTGCCTCCGTCTTGTGAAAGTGCTCAGCATTGTCGTAGGCATCTCCCATCCTAGTGGCACGAGAACGACGGCGGTAGAGGAACCAGCCTACGATGATGAGTGCAAGAGTGCCGAGACCTGCGCCGATTGCGACACCTACGATGCCGCCTGTGCCGAGACCGCCGGAAGAGTTGGAGTCGGGGGTTTGTGTGAATATTCCGGGACCAGTGGGAGATGGGCTTGTAGGAGGGGTAGTCTCGATACTGGTGCTGGTCGAGGTCGAGGTTGAGGTCGAGATGGATGAAGTGGATGAAGTTGGGTTTTGAGGAATTTGGGCGGAGAGCTTCAGGTCGGCAACAACGAGGGCAGTATTGTCGGTGATTTTGCCGTCAAGCCCTGCATCTTTGCCTGAGCAAACCTCAATGAGCTTGTCGGCAGTGAATCTGTATTCGTCGATTGGGCAGTCCTTCTTGAAACCTTTTGTTTGGTCAGAGACTCTCTAATCCAATATGAGGGGTTGGTTGTGGAGCAGAATACTTACAAGCAGAGAAGATGTTGAGCCAGGTGGCAGATTTACACATGCAATCCGGCTGTGTAATCTTGCACTTGACCAGGCCTTCATTGGCACAAGAAACACCGCAGGGCTTCAAGCTGTCGAAAGATAGGACCTTCTTCTGTTTGGTGTCTTCCTCGACTGAAGACGACGAGGCGGACATTTTGCGGGTGTGTTATTGTTGTTTGGAGGAGGAAGAAAAGTTTGCGTTATTGTTTCAAGGCTTAAATCTCTGCTTTTGGACCGGCAACAGATCCAGTCCCTTCAGTTCCTTTCTCGTGACCGCTCTGCTCGTTTGCTTTGGTGTCTTTCTTTTTGTCTTCAAAGGTGAGATGCTGACGGAGTTCAAGCCGAAAGAGTGACTGTTGGAAAGGTATCTCTACCCGCGATTGATGTGAAGAGACCGACGGAGCTGCGACAAGGATGAAGCGAGGGATCGAGAAGATAGCCGCAATACTGAAAGACAGCAAACAACTGTTTCGTCGTTGAAAGTGCGTAGGCTCGTTGTGAAGTCTTGCTACGTGACCGACCGATAAATATCAACCAAATGAGAGCGAAAGTTCAGTAAAAGAGGGTGAATGATGGTGTTGAACCGGCAGAGTGGGTTTTCAAGTGAGTGAAGAAGCTCGAGAAAGCCCTAGACAAAGACGCGGTGTTTGGTGGTGGAAATCTGAAAGGAAAGAGAAGGAAGGAAAAGGAAAGAGAGAATCTTGCCCCAGTTCCTGCCTTTCATGGAACCTGTCCGACGCCTCGTTCAACTGGGAAGCGACCGGTGCATTTGAATAAGAAGTACTTACCTTCGAACAAATTGTTTGTAACTATCCGTAGATGGTTTGATTTGACAGGCTGGCATGCCTATTTCGAAACGCGTGAACAGCAGATCTTCGAATGAGGTCCTCGATCTCGAACACGTTAATGCAGGGCTTTAGAGCTCCCATGGTTCCAGCAAGCCCAACCTGTACAGCTGTGAGTCTCCAGTTACAAACCCAATTCTCCTACGTCAATTCTTGCGCTTTGCCAGTAATATGACAAGAGGCCTTCCCGTATTCCTATGAAACAAGTCCTCCCGAACGTATCAACACTCACGAAACCGTTTGCATTACCGTTTCTGGAAGTTGACAAGGATAGCCCCGTGACCTATCCGAGCTCCGGCCTGTGTAACGAGTCCCTCAGCCCTACGCCATCATTCCTCGACTCCCGGACAAAATTTCGGATGGCCCCTCTCATAAACAAGCAACCGACGAGTCAAGCAGACAAAAACTCTTCCATCTCGGAATCATCTCTTTTGCCCTTACAGGATGTACGCAACCTCATTCTTTCCATCTTCTCGAAGGCCTGAATTCGGTCCGTGAGCTTCGATGCAGCCAACCGAACGCAATCTCAATTCGTTGGACAGCAAAACGACAATCATTAAAGGCACAACCAGGAAGCTGCAATAGAGTATTGAACTTAACGGGCATCACCAGAAGGCATCCATTAAACTGTCGACTAGATGCCTTTGTCTTTGCCGCATCGTCAAAAGCACCACCGTACATGGCAGAGAAGGCACAGAAACAAGCAGTCTCGCGGAGAAACCCGAACCAACAATATCATTCACCGCTTCCCCACGACCAGAACCAAAGCTCCAGTCTGACAATCAGTCTCATTTCTCTCGCCGGTCAGATTAAGGTTAACCTTCCGAAGCCGGAGAGGCTTACCACACCGCTCTGGCGGGACTCGGGTGTGCAGGATATGTCAGCATTGGGCGAGGGTTTCGGTGGTTTTTCACGAGCCTGAGGTGGAGAGGAAAATGGCCGCCTCAGGATCATCGGGATTGACGCATCGTCAAACGGTGGGTTGAAAAAGCCAGATTTCCGAGATATCGGGATCGACTTCCGCGGTTCGATGTGGACTCGATCTACATCACAAGTGAGCCCTCGACATTCTCAAAGATACACCAATAACTGGAGCCGCGATACACTACCCAGCTGGTTTGCCTACCCCGCCTTGCTTCCCCTCTTGCTCGACACCGAGAGGCCGATACGCCGCTGGAACCTTCGATCATGGCAGCAAGACAAAGAGGAGGAGCTGATACGAATCTACGACTAATCATCTCGATTCACGAGGATGTTTCCCAAGTGTTCGTCCCATCTTCCCTCCGTCATACCTAAGCGCTAACCGATTCCCTACCAGTCAAATTACCACATTCATCCTAACGCTGCTTTTCACTCGTGGAAACATCGCCTCGATTTCAGCGTAACTCACACGGGTTTAGGCAAAACGTTTCACTGCGGCCGCGGAAACACCGTTATGGTCCGCTACTATTTTCCACACGCTCGGGTTGTGCTCGTACCATCAATCATGAACACACTTTGTTTGTGGACAGCTGATAGGCTGAGAGGCGTTGGGTGGAACGAGGCTGTCCAAAATTTTATGAAGAATTTGCAACATGGGCAATTATTGGATGGTTCTGACGACATGCCTTCGACGGAGGGTGTTGAGGAGATTTTTCTTCAGACCCGTGAAAGATGTCAGCGTTATGTATGCTGCGAAATGATACAGAAGGTGATTCAGAAAGTCGCTCACTCTGTGTCAAACAACTTCGATACTTTGAACGATTGGAATGGATTACTTCGTGCAATCCGAGGTCTTTGTGCATGCTTGGTTGAAAGTCAATCTATCTCTTCCAAGGAAGACTTTGCGCAAGAGTGAAGTACCTGCATTGGTTGATCCGCGGTTTGGTTCGAAACGTCAATGACTCTCAAGAAGCTGGAAGCACCGGCGACATTGCTGTATTCGGATTTACAAAGATACAGACGTTTCTCTCGGACAAGAAGAGCAAGAGAGCGAGCCGTCCATGCTTCGGTGAATCTGAAAGGTCGGAGGAGCAAGTGGTTGGACACACCGCTCACACATCAGTTGAGGAGGTAGACCGCTTGGCTCCGGAAGACACTTGCATATCCGTAATTGCATAGGGCTCGGGAACAGTTTCCTGGCTGAAGGATACGGCCTATCCCCTCTCCGCAGTAGTTTGCAGGCAGGAACTGGAGTTGGGGCCCTTCAATCGTCGCTGTGAGCTGAAGACATCATCACTCGAGAAGCCGACTCTCGTACGTAGCTAGGCAGTATCAATCGCTACTTGAGCTTTCTGGCCTTGATAGAAAAGATAATATATCAACGTCGTTGATTGCTATCCTATGATTGATCGGCACCGTTGAGGCTGAAGTCTCATGGGCAACTGACCGCGGATACCGGACTTGTTTGGGAGAACACCAAGAGAAACCGCAGTGCCCAATATCAAACAGAATCACGAACTCTCTGCACAATACCGCCTCAATCTTCACCAGATTACATACCCCATCCTTCCAGCATAACGGACAGAGGCAGAACCTTCAGCTCGAGGCAGGGATACAACAAGCACAAGATAATTTCATTGTATGTAGCTACCCCGTTCCTGCTTCTGCATCTCATTTGACATTTTGCAGGCCATTACGAGTCCCAAATCCGTTCCAAGGCATTCAAGTAAAGCAGGGACTCGCACGCCCCCTCCGTGCAACCTTCACTGTCTTCGTGATAACGGCGGCCACCAGAATAGCCGCAACAGAATGGTCTCGTGGACGAAATGCAAAGACTTTAGAGACGCCTTCCTTGACGCCATTGAATGTAGATCAATGGTCTGCTCGCTGTCGGGCGTTCCTTTCCTCTCTTCTCAGTAATGGAACGTGAAAGAAGTTGAATCCACTGAGGCGGAGTAGATTCTCCACTTTGGAAGTTTCGATAACTAGGTACCGAAACGAAACGAATCGCTGTGGTTTGGTTTGCTAGCGGGTCGCGAATCACAACCACGAGTTCATCACGGACTCGCGCTAAAAAAGTTGACCAAGTCGACGGCCTGCATACCGACGTTTCGCTCCTTCAAACCTTCAAGTTCTGGCGAAATATTTCTCTCTGAATCCATCACAGTCTACCTACTACAAAGATCTGGCGAATTATTACACAGGCATCATAATGACAGCCTTGAAGCAGCACGGAAATGCATCGTCCCTTCTGGGAGTCTCTGCACGTCTCATGCACACTTTCACAATCTCGAATCACAGATCAACCTCACACACCCTCAAGATGTCTTCACACAACCTCCAAACATTTCAAGCCCTGCTTGCAGATGTTTCCGTCGAATAGACGCTGCGAATTCAAGTGTTTTGGAGCTTTGCTTTTCGTAACGCTCCGAGCTTGCCTGCAGTAGCAGGGATCGTGAAATGTGGGGTTCTTTGCCGTTGCGTTCAAGCTGCGCACTGTTTGTTTCGACAAGGCTTCGTGGACCAGGACTCGCTGGGCTTGGTGGATCGCAAGAAAGTTCCCAAGAATCGGCTTCACTAGTAGTCTTGCTAGGCTTGCAATGGATAGCGAGAAAACGAAGCGAAAATAAGAGAGTCGGAGATGTTCGCGAGAGGAAACCTTGAAGGCGATAACCGCCGTCGATAACCCCCGGAACGAGCCGTCTAGACGAGAGCTAGAGAAGATTGGCTATCTTAGGAGAGGAAACCTCGAAACTTCTTCGTGAAACTCTTGCGATGATGATGATTCACGCAGTACGTAGGGCAATTGCAGAGTTTTTCAGTCATCATTCGGCGTCGAATGGTTTCTCTTCCGTCACCACAGTGCTCCTCTGGTGCAGCAGGGTGCAAACGTGAGGTTTCTTGAACGATCCCCGGCGATGCGTGTTGACATCTCAGGGCTCTCATTGATGCCGAGCGAAGCGATACCGAAAGCAAGATAGGGAATGAACGACCTGCATGCGCTAAAGTTGAGCCAAACGGTCAAAGAAGGGAAACACCTTGTGTTTTTTATTGCGGCAGAATATTTTTGAGCAGGGACCGAATCATCATCGTGTGGTTTCCGGCCTGTTGATTGCTCAAGATTTGGTTCTCTTGTAGGATTGAGTTTAGCTTCCGCAATTACGCTGAAGAAGAAGGAGGAGAACAGGCTGCAGAAGGCACACAGCATGAGGGACTTCTGGCAGGAACTTATCGTTATGTTTTAATTACTGCAGACGCTTCTTTGTGCTCGTCTGGAAAGTGATCTTTGGCATCAAAAGGACTGCGGGAGTGACTGGCTCGGCTGCTGAGATTCTATTAGGATTCTCTCATCTCTGCAACTATCCGTCGAGCATTGCGGTTGTGTGCGTTGCATCACTACCATCGAGATCCATAAGGAGGTTTTAAACGGGTTGGCAGTCTGTTTAAGAAGGAAACAAATTGATGATGGTGGAGAGGTGTAACGATTGAATTGGACAGACTGGGTTAGTGGGGTCCTTGCCGTTCTATTGCCGCAGGGTAATTTGCATATTTTGGGGGGATTTTAATTGTTTACGCAGGCATCCTTGTTCAGAACAGACCTTTCCTTCTTTTTCCAGAGTTCTTGATCCCATTTCTGTTTGGTTTCTTCAAGAAAACGGGACTGTCTCCTCTACACCCTCCTCACTCTCTTTCCGTCCTTCTTCGTCAACCTTTTCTTCACCAAAACTTCCTTTCCAACCCGACCTTTTCACACTCTCTTTCGCTTCTTCGACTGCCTTCAACACCTCGTCATCACCTGTTGATCTTCTAAAACTTTATAATACAGACACCACCTCGCATTTTACCGACATTCCACTAGACAGATCCCACTAGATCCCTCTTGGTGGTCGCTGAAGTGTCGTAGTGAATTTGGCGTCCTGCAATGTGAGGGAGCCTGCGACGACTTGACAGCGGCATTCTACATAATTCGACAACACTTCCTCTTACAGCACAGCACACAACACAGCACATCCTCTTACAATAACTCTTAGCCAAGTGTGTGAATGCAACAATACTCTTCTCCCCTTCAACTACCTCGCGAGAGCCATCGGACTATCTGGGGTCGTGGGACAGACTGGACATCATCTCACGACTCCGCCATCCATAACAAGTCATGAAGACTTTCACTCATAGATATCTACTGCCACCGATACTAGTATCGATACATGCGCTCTTCCTCATTCCCATCTTAATTCCTCTCAAAATCGAACATGAGCAGCCCTCATCACCAAGCGACTCAAATCATGAGGCTCTCGACGCCCAAGATGATGTTGCGACACAACCAAAGGCGCTCAATTTTACACATGCAGTCTATTTTGGCATCGCCAGTTTCGCCTTTGTCTACATCTTGAAGCAAATTGCTGGACGGATACCATTACCTGCGTCGCGGAGTAGGAGACAACTTGCAATATGGATGGAACTGGTTATACTGTTTACCATGGGTGCTCTGGAGGAGATTTGGAGGTGGGGAGTGGTACATTTGCTGGTGAATACAGAGATGGGAATTGTGGGATCAGAGCACTTTGGCTCAGCGCGACCAATTTGGAGGACGATATATGCTGCTGGATGGGTCTGGAGTTTGGTTGAATGTGCTGTATGTTGACATTCCGTTATCCGGGGACAGGGGCCCCTTTCTGTGACGCCCGTTACTGATGATGTGATGCAGTTCTCCTGGTGGGGCTTTCGACCAGATGGAAATGAGGAGGAGGAGGAAAGGACCCTGAAGCAACAACCGAGCCCGCGCCCAAGCTACAGAACAAGACCTCGACGGACTTTCTCACAACAATCGGTGCCTGCTCTCTCAACTCTCAATAATCAAAAAGGAACACCGTCCAATCGACGAGATTCTCTGACAGCGCTTCGCCGTGGCTCAGTACTGGCGTTCCCTGGGAATGAGAACCCTTTCATGAGCTCTCCCCAAGCGAGAATACCGGCGATAACATGGCAGAGCGGTACTGAAGGAAACAGAAGCGCGGCATCTCTTCTCTCTGGCCAGGATACGGCGGCCGCCCGCTCCGATGAACAGGCACCCCTCACTCCACTCTTCAATGAGACTTTTGCATTCCCATCACCATCAACTCGCCCAATCACCGCCTTTTCCCCAGCCTTTGGGCCCCAACCCACAAATGCCGCCCAGGACCTTTCGGATTTTCCCGCTCGCCATCTTGAAGACAGCGACTTTGGCGATGACGAGGAAGATGCCCGTTCAATCACTTCCTTCTCATCCATCACCTCCTCCCTCCGCTCCGGCATGTCCAACCGCTCTCATCCGGGCGCCGAAACACCTCTTCTCTCCTCCTCTCTCGCCCATGATGACCATCATCACCATCATGAATCTCATTCACTCCTCTCCAATACTCGCCGCATGTCATACCATACTATCGCCCAGCCTCCAAATGGCCTTCACCCCTACTCTGAAGACGATGAAGAAGATTCTCACATCACTGTACGAGATTACGAATTCGACCTAGAGGGCCAGCCAGCAGGATCTTTATCAGCACCTGGTACTCAGCATGGCCAGAACGTAACCTTCCAGGAAACAGACTTTCTCCTGCAGCAAGACCAACGTAGAGAATATCCGTCCTTCTCGAACCAGTACAACTCTTCTCACTTCTCCCCCCATCCAAATCACCATAACGCCCACGAATCATCCTCCTCCGCCACCGCCGTCCGTCCACCAACTTACCGTTACGACAGCACCGAAACACAATCCTACCAAAGGCTGCTCTATGGTGTATCTGTCAACAGTCTCTCACCAATTCTCCCCATCATCTGGAGGACATCGGCCCTGCTCCGCCATCTCGCCTGCACATTATTATTTGCCTTTTTTCCAGCCATTTTGAAGCACAGAGGAGGAATACAGTGGTGGACAGTGGGTGTGGTTATGACAGTGGCGAGTCTGAAGGGATGGTATACGGTTGAATGGTTGGGTGGGAATGTGGCCAGGAGTGGAGTAGGAAAGGTTACTGGTGTCACGGCTGCGGTCAGCGTGGTTCTGTTCCTTGGAGTGCTTGGGGTATGGGGTGTTGTGTAAGGTGTGATGGAAAGGGCGGACGGAGGAAGGCAGTGGAGGGATAGTCCTGCTGGACTGTTTCTTGTCCTATGCATATGGCC
Organism: Ascobolus immersus RN42; assembly: GCA_003788565.2. Taxonomy (NCBI): domain Eukaryota; kingdom Fungi; phylum Ascomycota; class Pezizomycetes; order Pezizales; family Ascobolaceae; genus Ascobolus; species Ascobolus immersus. The sequence goes on from ML119696.1 coordinate 23,375, forward strand.
AGGCTCTTGGATATTTTCGCAAACCATCAAACCCGTCATATGTACCATATGCATTATCCTCACCAGAGCTACTCTCGGGTAGCTCGGGATGTTATCTCTCCGACTTTTCAGCTCGGTCATCTTCTCAACTCATTTCCGACAACTTCACCATCCATCTGCCCTGGGCGGCAACGATGCTACATGGGACAAGTCCCTTCGAGAGACTTTCGCCGGCATCACATCGACATACTCTCATCTCCCATCTTTTCCCGTTTCTTTCCCTGTTTTTTTTTTTTTTCCTTTTCGTACTTTACAAAACAAAAGCTTCTTACACTCCTTCACTCATGCGGTTTACACAAAAGCTTCTTCCTTTCCCAAAAAAGATTACGCTCCTTAAAAGTTCTTTGCCTATTTCCTCTCGTCCCCTGTCGGGACGGGTTTTGCATCTTTCGGATACCATTTCTTTCTGTTTCATGTTTTTCCTTACTGCTACCTCTCCTAGGCTTTGCTTCCTTCTGCTGTATATATATAGCTTACTGTATCCAATATCTCCTATGTCTATCTCCTTTCTTTGTCATTGGGGTTTCCTTACCTCGTGTCTCTCGCGAGATACGGGGACTTATACCATATCATACTAGCACACCAAACATATATCTCTCTTGTGTGTATCTGATTCTCTTTCCTAGCTGAGATATGGCCATACATACTTACTTACCATACATTTTTATCGGGTGGCGGCTCTTGTCGATTTATGCATATTTATCTGCGTTTTCCACACTTTTCTGTTTGGTGATTCTCTGCTGCTGTCGTCGTATTTATCCGTGCGTGTTGGTATTTTGGAGGCTCTTGGGATCTCTCTTTTGAGGGCGTAATGACGTCTTTGACATGTTGAGATGTCTTCGAGTGTGGGTGTGTGCTGGTGGGCGTGGTTATGGTGGATGTAATATATAAAAAAAGATCAAGAATAAAGATGATTGCGGGGGATGTAAAGTATTTCAATATCGAGGTCACTACTTTGCAACAGTTTCAGCCTTTTCCCTATCAGGATCCAAATCTTTTGTACGAACAAACTTCAGTGTAAAGTATGATGAGCCGGAGGTCTTGCAGTTTAAATGTTTAATCGGAGTGTGTATTGTGAAGCTAGCAAGTAACTACGATGGTGCTAAACATCAATAACCCTAACATGAAGCTCTATGATCCAATCGATCTTCTCCAAATGAAATCTATGCCTGATAACCCTAACCGGAAAACAAAAGAACTACAGGAAGAAGGAAATGAGATAACAGAAAGAAGAAACAGAAGAGAAGATAAGAGAGGAGAACAGCTGCATCTGAAGAAACCGGAAGAATTGAGAAGCACCAAAGGAAAGGAACTACAAAGCAATAGCAAATAGTGCAAAAGAACAGACAACAAGCCCCAGACCCAATTCACATGTACATGTAGACAATTCTCGAACTTGGTTTCGTTCTAGAATTCTCATTCCAGTGGAGAGTACCACCCACCGTGAAACCCTCAACAGTCTGAAGTACACCACACAACCATAGTAGCCAAAGTATCGATCAGAACGCATCCAAAAAGGCCATGATGTGATCTTCACTCCCGAATTCAGACGGCTTTTCTTGCATCTCAGAAAGTAGACTCTGGATCTGTTCCTCTGGAAAACCGAAGGTTTCCAAGACTTGACGAATCCTCTCTGCCCTGCTCGTACCAATAAGTGTTAGTGGGTGCAGTAGATATAATAAGGGTAAGGGCGCTAAAACCGGTTAGGACTTCGTACCTTTTCTGAAATAGTCTCGCTTTGAACTGCTCTACTGCCTTGTTGTTCAGCATATCTCTCTCGCCATCCAAACCCCGGGGGAATAGTTCATAACAATCCTCACACATGAAGTAATCTGCCCCTTTTATTTTGGCATGTCTAGACTTAGCTGTGCTGTTTGCGATAAGTGAACACAAGCATTTTGTCGACGAAGGGACCTCATAACCCATGGTGACAGCCAAGGCGCACGTGACGCAAACTTTGTCAGAGTTGCGAGCAGTACAAGGTCTCAGACCGGCAACTGCTGTTTTGTTTGTACAGCGTGAACATCTTTCGAGCCCCCCGGCATCGGTCTGCATAGTCGCGTTGACGTTGGCCATGGATATGTGTATTTGCTGTGTGTGCTAAAGAGACAAGCGTGCGCGTGGTTCCTTGAAATGGCCTCGAGTTCTGGTCTGTTAGAACGGTAGGCTTTAAATTTGTGCTGGAGAGACGAGTAGTGGGCGAAATGGTAAAGCCTTAAATGGTAACAAAGGCCTGATTAGAAGAGGAGTGAGAAAAAGATGAGATTGTCGATAGTGCACTGACAAAAAAGAAGAAACAGCTGCCCATTCATCCTTTATATAAACTGTAGCTGGGCGGCCAAACCGGCACCGTATGAAGCCTTGCAAGCTTGTAAATGGTCCACTTGCATTAGAAAGCACGAATACCTTCTGGAACTCTATATTTATCAGCTGGCTGTCTAAGTCAGAATCGTTTGCTTTGACCAGTCCCATGCTGATGAATTCGAAGATAGGTTATAATCTGATGTTATTGAGTTCAAGTTGACCAGCTACCTGTTAACGCGTTTGTCAGTTCTGGACCTCTCAAATTCAATCTGAATCTGGACATTTATTCCAGAGTGTGCTCAAGAGGTGCATGGTATTCTCAGGGATACTAAGTCCGCCAGGAACAGGCAGCTTTGGATTCAAAAGTGTAAAGCAGTCAAAGCTGACTTACGTCCAGGTACCGAGTTTTCTTGCAAGCTCGTATTTTCGACATCATATCGCCCTTTGACAGTTGTCTCTTCACATCCAAGTACTGCTGTCAAAGGTCCATCAGCAGCAATGCCTTGTAGGCCATTCATTACCGCAGAGTCTCTCCTCTTCTGCTCTAGGAAGCAGTGAACTTCTTCCAGATGTGTTCCTTGCTTAATCTTAACCATATGCCTCTCCGCGATAGCACTGTGTATTGGCTGCGAAGTGGACTGCAATCTCTTTCGTCGACTTTCGTCGTCTCGACGGGCAATTCTTCGAAGGCTATTCGCATCTTGTCGATGTTTCTCTTGAGTCCGCTATGTCGCACCTCAACTCCGAGATCAGAAAAGTCGACTGATGAGGTTGATCCGATAGTGGGGGTTTGACGAATAGAGAAGCAACCTGATGATACCGCGAAGTCAATTTTGGGTCAGTGTTCCTCCATCAAAGGGCATGGAATCAACGTAGGGTGGATCGTCCAGCATCCGGGTGAGACTCTATTGCTGCTTCTGAATGAAGCGATGCTGCCATGCTCGATCTGGTTCATCCGAGTAGTATGGTGGAGAGCATCCAACAGAGCCCTGGTTGGATGAAGTAGTGCTGCAAGTTGGTATGGAGATATTGACGGCTCAGGCTGAGGAGACCGGGAAGTTTGCGAATACATCTAAAAGAGTCAGCTAGATTCACTTTCTTCAGCATTCCTTGGACGGTGAGTACAAGTGAACCCGGAGATTTTCAACCTCAGCGAGTGTACATAGAGATCATAACCGAGATTAGTCTTCGGATGCTTTCCATGTTAACAGCTGTATCGGAAGTTGTGACGTTTTGCGAATGAGGTTGTATCATGTTGTTGCCTGAGGATCGTTGTTGCTTGCAATGGTGTGACTGGCGATTGTTGGTCCTCAGAAATTGCCAGAATCCATCAATCGGGCAACAGATATGCACTTCTGTACATCGTACTGTATGCAGTGTTGATAAACCAAGAACAAGGTACTGTTGTTGAAGCGTAGTTGTAGCTGTGATGGGGCTTGTTTTCGGTTGCGCCAGTCCTCCCAGCATGTGTTATACTCATGACCAAGCGTGCCACATTTCTGGTCGTGCCTTGAGGCCTTGTCAAACTTCCTGTAATCTGCAATAAATCAGTGACCTGGCTTCCCTGGATAATGAAAGATATTGAGAACCTTAGAATAAGATGGAACAGAATCATTGATAGTAGCTCCGTCTTGCCCAATTGATATGTATGTACGTGTACGTGCTGTTGAGCCTGAGGCGGTGCTGATGTTGAAGGTGTGAGAAGCTGGAATACGAAGCCATCCTTCTGATCTTTGATCCCACCTTCCCAGGATAAAACTGCTTGAACAGCTCGATGGCTTCTTTTGCTTTCGAGTCGAGTCTGATGGTTGTCTTTTCGGTGCAGCAGAAGGTTGGCCATGGGAACCTTCTGCGATATGCAGTTGTCCGAAATGTGCCAGGCCGATGGGTTAGAGAAGCCAACAGAATATGCCAGAACTCATATTCTGAGATTCCAAGAAGTTTCTTTGATAGAAAGACTGTTCTGTCGATGAACGGTGAATTTGTTGTCCTAGTCGATGTGTGACGTCGGTGTTGTAAATGAAGTGGAGGTTACCGGCGAAATATTTGGCCGTGCCCCACCAAAGTTTGATGAGGCTTTCGTGGCCATTCAGCGGCCCGACTTTCTCTTCGCAACAACATCCACAATCTCACGCACTCGGCCAGCAACAACGCAACCAGACAGACCTGACCGGACACTCTTTGCATTCAACTTTTGCTCACGATGTTTCTTAAATCGACTCCGTACAATCCTCGAGATGCTGGCCGAGACCATCTTATTCTTCACCAGCTGGCAGTGGGTCGACCTCCAGCCTCATCATCACGATGCCGACAAAAAGTACAACAACGTCCCGACAAAGTTTCAAGGATGCAACTGCATAATCGAAATAAATCCGCAAAAGGTAGTAGAGACAAGGAGTTATCGTGTTTGAGAGAAAGAAGGACTTGAAACATAGACGCGAGAGCTGGACGAGAAGGCCCCGTTACCCGAATTTCTTGAAAGGTACGAATCCAATGCTTAGCACGAAGTAATACTAATACTGTACTGCTTGCCAAATGCTCACAGATTCGACGTTTCTCGAGTATTGTGTTGGACAACAAGTACTTAACTAGAATCCCGATCACTCCGACATTACGATCGCCTGGACTCTAAATACGGCCATGCCCCATTCACAATGACACCGGCACACAATCATCACCCTCTCTCACAAATTCAAAACCGTCCACCCGATAATAACTACATTGGAGCTGCTCTCAGTTGGAACTGTCATCAGTTTCAGAGCTCCCACGGTTCGCTGAGCACTTTCCGCATTCTGGAAGACCAAAATCGCAGGCACAGCTTTCTCCTGAATGGTTCTCAGCGGATTGTTGGCATCTTTGACGACGCGGAGCTTGTTTCAGCGGCCCCGTCCCTCCCACTGTAAGTTCTCCCTGAGGACTTCCAGCTATTGGCCCGAAAACAGGTCCCGATTGATTCGGTTGAACAGTGGGCATAGGAAAGGTTGCAAACTGTTGCCAACTTGATTCGCCGTCGACTGGGTTAGGGACGTTCGAGCTCCCAAATATCTGAGTAGAATTGCAATCCCACAGGGTTCCCCACCCTTCAGGTGCAAATCCGCTATTGGAAATCTCAGGTATCCAGCCAGTCAGGGCACTCTGAGTATGAGGAATCTCGGAGGGTTGATTTGTTAAGCTGCTGCCTTGACCTAGTCCCGCCGAAGAGGAGACTTGAGTAGTTACTCCCAGGTACTGCAGGTCCATTGGCTTATACCTCCAGTTCCCATACTGGTCGAAAATATCCCACTCAAACAGCTGTAGGCCGTCATTGCTCCCATCCATAAGCGCCCCAGATCCAGCCAAACTCAGTGGCATGCTCTGGGCATACTTTCCCGTTGCCTCCGCAATTCTGCAATTTCTAGCAACAGTATTAGCAGGGGTACAATGCAGCCCTTAAGAAGAAAAACCGGCATACCTAGATGCGACCTGCAAGTCAAGGATCTCTTTACTCTCGTTTGGCAGCTTAACCCTCTTGCACTTTAGGCAATCGAAGCGGTACCCGAAAGCATCGTAAAGCTTCTTAAGATTTGGCTCGGTGCAGTGACAGCTATGCTGTAGATCGGGGAACCGGACATGCAGCATGTTCACGACGCATTGGAAGCAGCACCAATTGATTTGCTTCTTCAGAGGGCAAAAGAATGGTCGCAAAGTATTACCAGCCGGAGCATTTCCACCGGTTCTGCAGTCGACGCAGAAGATAGGAACTACTACTTGGGAAGTACTTGCCGGGGTAAGCCGAGGATTTTGCATGCTTGACCAAACTCTTAAGATAGAACGGACTGATGAAGAGACTGCTTAGATCGGGTAGTCGAGTGCTGGACGTTCTAAGCAAAAGAAATATCGAAAGGGCGTAGAAAGAAATCTGACCTAAACTCTGCTGGTGTATTGCGGTGTCTGGATTAAGCCGGGAAGAACTGGATCGTGTAATTGGTAAAAGAATGCTAGAGTTAAAAGAATAAAGAGACATACCCGCCGTCATTTATATACCCTACGGCCTCTATCAAATAGCCCTTTTAGACAATATACGTGCCCAAAAGTTAACTGTTGTACTCTGCATGTCCAAGATGATATGTTGACTCTGCCACTGGAATAGCTCCCAATTGTAATCCCTCGCTCACGGCCATCTTGTTACCTGAGATACTCAGTCAATACTTATCAAGATACTCAAACAGAGCATTGGGCATGTTGAAAAAAGGCGTTTCAAATACAAATCGACAGTAACGTACTCAAGTGAGCCTGCCCCAAAACCACTTCCAACATGACATTCTTCTACCAGCGTACTTAACCGGTAGAACCTCCATCCAAGAGTGCACTGGCACAGCACCACTGGCAGTATTCGACATCTCTACATTATCCCACTCGTGGCTGGTTTTGCTGTTGGGGCCGTCCACCTCATCTTGCCCGCCATTCTGCCACCAGAAATCTTGAAATGAGCCTGTGGTGGTTAAGTTGAATTCGAGTTGCATTCTGACCGAGATACTTGCAATGGTACATGCATGTCATCTTGATTGTATTTTCATGAGCTCATCGATTTCTAGATGAAACCATTCCATAAAGCAGACAATCACACCTTTATGGCTGTTGTATCTCGACTATGGATTTAGACCGGTCGACCTGGTGCCACGTCCACCTCGTACCTGGAAATACTTTAGAAAGACTCAATTGCGACATACCAAGAAGAAATCAGAGTGCAAAATTGAAAAAGAACAAAAGCAGACAAATCGAAGGACAACGTGCGTGGCTGATAACAATACTGATGATAAACAGAGAACAAGTTAACAAAACAGAGAAAGTCGGGCCCCTTTACCACCGTCCATTTCATAGCAGAGAATTTTAGTCTGTAGCGATATAGCTCATATGATCGTCTCAGCTATGCATTCGTGTTTTCCTTCTCCTCCTCCTTGGCCGCAAGGTACTCTGTAAAAGCGTCCGTAGCCTGCTTCCGAGCTAGATCATAAACTTTTTCTCTAGGCCGCTTGTTAAATTGAAAGTTAACTTCAAAGAGAGTTCCAACATACATGTTTTCTGTCTGTTTTTTAGCGAATTCGATATTTCCTGCTGAAAAAAACCCGCCTACATCTGAATCTTCTAGCAGAGCTGTGCAATCTTCGCATATCCCACTAATCGCCCCCCAGAGTTTTGAACCGTCTGCTTCGCGACAAAAGCAGTTTTTATGAGTCTCAAGCTCATTCTTATAATATCCCTTGACCGTCTCTTCCATTGCTTTAATGGCGCATTGTCGACACGTCCATAGCGGCTAGCGAAAGCATTTATTTGGTCCATTCCACTCGAAGAGATCCTTTGGATTCCTGTTACCACATCTTTCGAACTCTTGCCCGCTGAGATATCTATCTTCGATAGAAGGCCCATTGCATATAGGTTTACCGCTAGCCTGTATTATAAGGTCTGCGCAAGAAATAAATTCCTTGGGAGGCATGTTTCGTGGAAATTTGGGCTGTCGTCGAGTTGGTAGAGTGTCTGGTTCCGATAGGCGCCCGAGTGATCTGGGGAGCTTGTGTGTTGAAGAGTCTAGACGGTAGGTGATTACAACTGAAAGAGTCTAGGCCATGAGCAGCAACCTAATATCCTTTTGTCCACCGGTTGACTTGATGGCCCACATCTTTTGTTGGCTCGAGAAACTCAAGATGTGATGTTTTTTTCGCATGTCGTCGAGGTTGAGAGCAAGTTGGTTCCTGGACCTCAAGTTGCCGTCTTGACCAAATAGGCGAAGCATTTCTTAGATGCTGAGTGATGCCCTAATGCAAGCAAGTGTAAGTTCAACACCGCAATCCAGCGAATATGTCAATCCGCAAGTACTGATGCTATCCTGGATATTCGTTAGCAAGCTGATACAAATACAGAGAACATTGACTTTCCACTGGTATGGCTTCATTTCAAAGCGTCTTCCATCAGTCCCTGTTCTAAGATGCAGGATCATCCATTTTCAGACTGGGCTGTGAATCCTTCCTTTCCGCATCTCTTGATATCCGGGGGCTCGTATCATTGTTTCTTCGGCAGATACCATGAGCCTGTAAAGAGTAGAGCTGTTTCCGCAAACCACATCTTCTGAGGAAGACTCCATCGATTTCTTCAACTGCAGCGCCAGTAGAATTCGAACCTCCATCGGCCAACGAGATGGACCACAGCCTAGACCGCGCCCATAACAGACCTTTTTTCAATCTGTAAAGGAACAATTCATCCGTATCTCCACTCTATGCACAGCCGGGCAACAGCTTCTTCCACTGCGGGTCCCGCGAGCAGTTTTAGTGGGCCTCCTCTCCCCAAACCAGCGCTGCCGATATCGTCCACTACCGTCACCACCGCCAGCTGTATCTCTCTACCACTGTGTAAAAGCTCAATTCTCCCGTATTTCCGCTCCCTCTGTCTCCGAGGAGCCTCTCCTCCCTGCGCAGCGCCTCCGTCCAGTTTTAGCGGACCTCCTCTCCCGGAGCCAGCAGGGCTCATACCATCGACCACAACCACCTGCGCCAGCTATACGTCCGCTGCCGGTATGTGGATGACCAATTTATCCGTATCTCCACTCCCTCCAACTCCGGGGAATCACTTCTCTCGGCGCAGCACCTCCGTGCAATTTTGGCAGGCCTCCTCTCCCAGAACCAACGCCGCCGATATCTTCCACCACAGCCCTCTGCGCCGAGATAAAACTGGCGCGCCTCGTCCTGAGAGCTATTTCGCATAACCCAAACGGTGCAAACACTGGCGGAGGATTTGGGGTCGACCGATATCGCTCTCGATAGATTCTGCTGGCCTGTTCATCGGGAGCCTTGTCGCTGAGATACCGCCCAACATTCGAGCTTGCGCCGCCTGTTCTTGGGTTCCTCCTGAAGCCAGAGCATTCGAAAAGCCTGTAGAAAGGCGCGGAAGTGGCGGGTAGGATGTCGTTCGGCGCTCGTGATGTTGTCGATATTGCGGCTTTAGAGGTGAGGTCGCAGTTGCGAATTGCGAGCTTTTTGCGGTCAAACCAGGGGTCTAGGCAACCAGCCGTTTGCTGAAGCTGTAACGTCAACGTTATAATAACGTTCTGGATAACCCTAAGCCGTCCATATATCTTCTGGGATATATCAGTGGTATCTGTCTGATAATAAATACTCTGTAAAAGTGAGAATAAGTCCACTGGAATCGTCTGGGTTGGTGGTTTCTGATGCACTGAGGTAGTTAGAGGCTGTTCAGGAGAAGTTTCTCCGTGCTCTGTACGCTCCAAGTTCACTTCCCCAGTGCCCCAAAGCCATCTGAAGCCTGAAACCCCATCCTACTGCTCACCAGAGCTCCAAAATCCACCGTCCAACTCAACGGTCCTCCTCAACTTAGGGTAGCACTCCTTTCCCTACCCCAACACGGATACGACATCCGCCCCCCCAGTGCAACCGGTTCAGGGTCCCCAGCAACTTCCCCTCCATCTCACCCGGCACGATCCGCACGCTTCCCCCCCTCCCCATATCTCGCCTGCATCCCGCCGCGAAGCTCCGCAGCTAGGAACGACGCTCAAAAGCCCAGCGGCCAGGGTGAGAAAAGTGGCCTGATATGACGCTCGTTGGGAAAGCCGAGAGTTCAGGAAACAGGTTTTGGGCGGTGCAGGCGTGAGACACTAACTAAGGCGTGTGCAGTGCAGTGCAGGGCAGGCTGTCCGGGGCAGGGTCCGGAAAGGGTCCCTCTGGAGCCTGGGGGTTCAGGGACAGGTCAAGGAGAGAGGGAGGGTAAGCTTCACGGGCTTCACGGGCTGCTGAGAGATGCTGGTCTCGTGCGGATAGGAGCCGAAGTAAGTATGAGATAGCAGGAGAGTGGTTTTCCACCCAGTAAGATCGGATGAACGTCCAGTTCATAAGCCCTTCACAGGTACCGTTATCACAGTGATGACTCGTCGACTCCCTCCAGCCCAAATACAAACGGCAGTTCATAAAGCCCACTGACCAGCTCATTCCATGAGATTGCGGGAAATCATCAAACGGCCCTGCACAAGCAGCTATTCAGGAAGGTCGTCGAAATCGAGAAGGACCCTCAGATTTCATCACAAAGAAAAACAAAGGCCTCACCACTGGCACTGCACTGATTTGAATTTCCCTTTCCTTTGTTCTTGACCTCCCCTCGGCCTCCAGGCTCATCTCGAACAGCTAGAAAAAGCCGCAGAGATCGCCAATCTTGCAGCGAGATTTGGACTGTGGTTCAGGATTTCTGCTGTGGCAACGATGGGGTGTCATATGATCTTCAAAATAGAGGACCAGGCCTCGCTCGCTGGAGGGCAGTAAGCAATAGTGACCTCTCTGCATGAACCGAGATTGGAAGAGGCCAGGCCAGTCAGTTCCTGCATTGCTGTGAGATGCGGGAAATACACCTCCGTAATGTGAGTAGATGAGGCAACAAATGACACCCTCTGCAGAAGAGACAGAGAGATCCCAGCTGTTGTTTCTCGGAGAAGGTCTGCGAAGGAAGGAAGGCAGCCCGTATCTTCTCAGCTTGCTTGTTCCATGCGACGGTAGGCGAGGGCCCTCTGGAACGAAAGGACAAGGTTGTTTCCTTTGCTTGTTTCTTTTGCTGCGGCTCAACAGAGATCCTCTCTCAGCGATCTGCAGAGGTCCGTCGATCCTGCTGCTCGTAAAAGCTTCATCGAAGCAGTGCTTCCAGAGGCTTTTGTTTCACGAAAGAAACAAAGGTCGTTGGGCTCATCCACTCATACATGTCTTACCTTTCTTGCGGGTTAATCCAGAGCAATTCGTCCCGCTTATCTGGCACCCAATCAGTTTGCTCCGCCCCGCATTCCGTTCCAAGAAACATATGAAGCAGCGGCAAGAAACAAATTTGGCTGTTCCAAACATCTCAAATTCATAACCTCTGTTCAAAAGCAACGTGAAGCTGACCGTGCTGACGGTCCAACCAGAGGAGTTGTTTGCTGACTCGTTTCATCCCAAAGCTCGCGCAGAGTCTCTTGTTGGGTTTGATTCCAAGGCATCGGTCCATGGAGCGGATTTGAAATCCGAACTGCTCAGATACCGTTCCAACAGAGCACTGGTGAGACTCCAACACAGCACAACGAAGTACCGACAACTCGTATGCTGGTCCCAACAAAACACTCACCTCATCTCCCTCAAAGATCTGTGCGTCCCGAAGTATCCGAAGTGACAGCAGTGCAGTTGCCGAAGGATGAAGTCGCAAGCGAGCCCGACGTCATCTGACTGAGGCGAATCCCCAGTGTCGTCAGAGTACAGTAGCTCGTTCCGGACCCTTTCGGTGCTAGTCTGAAGACGGTTGGCTGGCAGAACGGCAGACAGCAGTGTGGAAGAACAGCCGAGAAGGGGGTGAAAGGCCGCAGAACTTCGGGTGTTTCGAGGGTCCGAGACATGGTTTCGGCGAATGGATTTGGGGGGCTTGTGCCGGCTGAATTGAACTTGGATTGGCCAATCTGGTTCCACTGGTGAGATGCTTGCCGAAGATTCTAGCTTCTCGGCAAATGAATTGCATTTCCAAGGTCAGGGAGTGGTGACAACGGCACAAGCTCGTCTGAATCGACGAAGCTCTGTGCTGAGGCACAGACAACACTGGAATAACAGAAGCTGAAGAGAGCTGACCAGCTTCATCTCACGATCTTCAAGCTGAAGAGTCAAGTGCCATCAAGCATTGGTTCCTGAGATCGATCGGCATTCCATGCTTTCCGTTCTTCCCAGCAACCGGCAAAATGAGATGGCAACGACACCATGGTATCGCTTGTTATCCGGCCCGCGGTTTATCTCATCGGAGCCTGTAATCAGTTAGTGCTGGTCAGCCCCATGAGGCAATTCTTGACGTCTTGCGAGCAAGATGACGGGCTCGGTAGGGTAATATCTTTGTCAGCAGGCTTAGAAGAGTAAGAGCACTGCTCACAGGTCTCTGTAGAAAGAGGAACCTGTCTCTGAACCTCTTTTACAGCCGATAGATCATAAGTAGCCTTCGGTGCAATGAGTCCTTGTCGATATAGTGGAATATATCAGATATATTCTTCGGCAGGAATGAGCATGACTTCTTGATTGAGGTATTGGATTAAGACGCTAGAATAGAGAAGAGGTACTCTTCGGTACTTTGAAGATGCTGAGGTTGTCAACTTCCAAACTAGGATGCCTGTCCGAAACGTAGAATGCTCTTCGGCATGGGTGCGAGTTTGCTCCTGGTTTCCCGTACAAGTTGCATGCCAGAAAACGAGAAGTATCCTTTGATCGGCATGACTACGTCCGGTCCTACTACACCTGCTCCGGGCCAGGATAGAAAGTTGATCTTAGATATGAGGCTCGAGGTAACTGGTCATCTTTCTTCGGCATGAGTGTCCTCGTCGAGATGCTCGTACCTCCAGACCAGACTATTTGATAGAAGAGATATGACATGTACAAAGTACTCGTGCCCAAGGATTGGTTGTCGGGCGACAACGACAATTTCTGGTCCTTTGGAAGAAATGGCACTCTCCAGGCTCTGGGCACGAGTAACTGATCACCATCCGCCTCCTTCGGCACGAACGTGAATATATCGAATTCCCGGCTAGGTTCAGTGCTCGTTCTAATACTGAAGACAGAACTCGGATCGGGACGTGATTCCACGTGTGTTGCTGCCGATAATCCAGGAGCAGTGTTGATAATCTCATCTCGAGATAGTCCAGTGCTCGTACGAGTAGCAAAATCGAAAACAACGTGATGCCAAGTGTCCTCCTGTAGATCACTAAAAGATCGTCCTCAAAACAGTTGGGCACTCATCTCAGAAAAAGACCTGTAATTGAAAGTCAGTCCACTGCTTGCACGAGTCCTCATCCCTCAGCCAACGCTCTTCCGATCACTGCCCACCCCCAAAGTTTAACGGCACGTTACCTTCCCCAACAGGCATCTCTTCGCCCTTTCATCTCTTTCAAACCGGTTCTGACGTTCTTGGCCGGAGAGCACCAGATGAAGCAAACGGAATTCAAACACCTCAAGCATCTCAAGCAGGGAAAAGATTGACAGGCGAGGCCACGAGACTGCACTGCCAACAACCAGCGAGGTTGAGTTGGAGTGTCCACATGGCCTGAAGGGATAGGTTAACGGGGGAATTAATACCGCAAAGGGAATGGGCGTACCGGGTCAGGCTGAGCAGTGAGCAGTGACAGCACTCGGTCTGGAGTAATGAGCGGGACGGTGCAGAGAGGCATATTGGGGCGGGCCATCCCATGCATGTCGATGTAAAGATGCCGGGCCGGTAAGAGTGCCTTGCAACCCTTTGCTTCAGGGAAAGGGTCAAAAGTAGTGCCGTTCTTGCTTGAAAAGTTGTGATTTGGACTGAGGTACTTGTTGTTGCCGGTGCCGGAAAGAGAAGTCGAGACGGTACGGTAGAGCTTTACCCTAAGGTCGAAGGATCCTTGTATGGGTTTCGTAAAAGGCGTCGGTTCGATTCCGAATGTGAGCATCATATGCATGAATTGACGATAAGGTTGACGGTCGAGATTGGTGGATAATAGACGCCCATTCATAGAGACAATGGTGTATCGAGATGCTTGGTCCTGATTGTATGCACTCATGGATTTGCTGGGGTTGAAATGTGCTCGGTTGCAGAAACATGCTCAGTGAATATCTCATGCTCGATGCAGAACTCTCTCATCGTGGGGATTCTTCAAACTGTGAAGATGGTTGATTGGTGTGTAGTCCTGCAATGCATCTGACCCATCGGAAATGTGAGTGTGACCACAAGGGGGAAGCGGTATAATGATATCTGTAGGCTCTCAGGAACATCGGCTCTTAACTTCGATGAGCCTATGTACCCGAGCTCGAGAATTGACCGAGTGGCTGTTCACTGGTAGAGACATATCTTATCCAATCACTGCCATACGATTGAGTCTGCTAACAGGCAGTTTTTTGATTCCAGAAAGACAGCCTGGGTCGAATCATCAGGTACAAGGTGCCTTATTTTGCATTGTCACCGTGCACAGAGTTCAGATGCCTGAATACTCCGCTGCTGAATCCACTTCCATCGAAAAACGTAGTTCTTCAAGCACTAGAGCAAAGGCCCGTTCACCAGCAGGACATCGTTTTTCGTCCGACAGGAAAAATCCAGATTCACATTGCAGAATCTCAATGAGGAACTCAAAACCAGTCGTCTCAATGAAGCCCCCTCAAAGCTCCATAGTTGAGAATAGAAAACAGCTGAATATGATCCAGAGTCTCCCAGTAGCAGCAATTGTGTGTCGAAAAGAGTAACCACATGTTCGAGCATCTCTCCATTCAAGAAAAAGCAACAAACTCCCACCCCAAGCCCATCTGAAGCCCCCCCATCTCCACGGAAGCCCCACGCCCCATCAAGACATCTGCAAACTCCCCGACCAAGCCAACAAGATTCCAGAATCGGCACTCCATCCGTATCTGCTCCCCTTACTCATTTCGGCAGTTGACATTCTGCAGCCATACGCCCAACGCAAGATGGATGTGGCCGGTTATCAACATCGAGACTTCAAGCCTGCTTAGACCCTGACGAGAAACCGACTGGTACCCTAGCCAGCCGACGGGATGGTGAACTTCTCAGTTCAACTCGAAATTCGCCAAAAGTCTGCAGGGAATCCTCAGAATGCAAGGCTTCTTGACAAGTTGGCGGCCATCAGCGTTGAGTGTGCACTGAGAGGAATTTGACCTGTCCACTGTAAATGTTCTCGTCTGCATGAGCTAGCGCAATCAACGTTGTCACCATGACTTGCCTGCTTGCTTGCTTGCTTTGCTTCCGTCCGGGAACCGCTCTCATAACCACATTCGGTATGATAATGTCCCATCGACTTGCGAATTCCTGACTCGTCAAATCTCCAAAGCGTAGAAGCTCGCAATCGCCTCGAAAAGCACAATTCCCTGCAAAGCAGGCCTTCCGGAATAAGGTAGCCACCCAAATTAGCACCGGCGACTAGCGCA
This sequence comes from Ascobolus immersus RN42, assembly GCA_003788565.2. Taxonomy (NCBI): domain Eukaryota; kingdom Fungi; phylum Ascomycota; class Pezizomycetes; order Pezizales; family Ascobolaceae; genus Ascobolus; species Ascobolus immersus. The sequence goes on from ML119696.1 coordinate 38,650, forward strand.
AAACCTTATTCCAACATCCAACCATGTCGAAACGCTTCAATTCAATCGACTCGACGTCTCGATGCCAAAGTACCAATACACACAGACTTATTTTCCGTGGACGCCTTCGTGAGATGTTTCGAGACACTCTGCAAGGTCGTTTGAAAGTGGCTGCCTTCGCGTGTCTGATGTCTAGTCAGTCTGGAGTCTACTGCCAGTGCTTGGATACGAGAGAGCGGCAAAGTCATGAGGTAATCTAATCGAGCCCTGTTAGATGTGGCCTTGCCATTGGGGGAAAACCGACTGGTCGGATTGGGATGCTCTGCTCAGCAGGTGCAGCGCCTTGGCCCTCGGACGGCATCTCGCACTCCGCACACTGCAGACGGCAAACGCAATGTTATAACTAGGGAGGGAATATAACTCAACGCCATCAGTTTGAGGTTGCGTCTCGGGATCGATGAGATGGTGACAGCAATCGCCCGTATACGTGTGAACAGAGGATAGAACTGACCCATCATTCCACTACAAACGGGCGATGTCCCAGAGAGAGACAGCCATCAGCTAAGTTGCCGTGAACCAGAGATGGTGTCGTCCTGGTGAGCTCCGGACCGTTGCTGTTGCTGGGTGCAATAACTCTAGTCAGATGCTCCCCAACCATACTGGAATGTCAAGACAGAAGCTGCTGAAAGCGAGACAACTTGTGAAGATCTCCGGAACAAAAGCAAGATTTCAAGACAATACGTCTGTTTCTGAAACGTGCCGTTCTGTCGAGCTTCCATGTCGCACTGAAGTTGCCGCAGAGCCGTCTTGTACTGCTTTCACCGGTGAAGGGCATGGGAGAAAACTCGCTCAGATGTAGCTGTAATATCTGAGACAAATCAGCTTGACAGGTTTCAGAGTAACATAATCTGGATGTTTTAATCTGCCATGATCAATCTGTCCGCTCGGTCCGAAATATCTTCGAGTCCGGTTGTTGCAATGCAGTTCCAGGTACGATACGCAGCATACGAAGTGAGATGCCATCCATCGCGGTCTCTCCGTCGATACATGCCGTCGCCGCTTCGAACTGACCCAACGGCCGCTCGGTCTGCGCTGCGCACCCACCAACCACGACCGCTTTCTTGGCCCGTTATCTTCAATGATGCCTGTTGCTCTCGCTCTTTTGAAATGCATGCACGAAGCAACACCCAAGCTCTCGGAACAACATCGTTGCGAATCGATGCTAAAATTTCACACATTAGCACACACAGGCCTAGTTAGTTTCGTAATACACAACCTGATAATAGCAGCTGGACTTATGAGATCGTATGCACGAGCTCTTGGGGAAACTCGTCGTCTCCGGAATCAAGATTCCACACAAGACACACCTTAATAACACCGCCATCATAAGGGGAGATCCCATTACCTGAGGCGGGCAAAAGAGATGAGCATCACCGCATCATGGGCGGAGGTAACACCGTAGCCTTATCCCGAATAAGGTGCGAATTCTCCACCCACACAACTTCAAAGTGTTCGCAACTGTCTTCGGTTGCATCCTGCTGAACAAACGAGAGATGCTCAGCATCTGGGCCTTTCCATAATGCTCCCCCTTGACGATCAATATCATGAGCGTCTAAACTCCGGGTCCACAAGCAACCTGCATCTCGCTCATTTCTTCCCTTTCAAGACGCCCGTGGTGCAGGACCATGCACCAGATTCCTAAAGTACCTCAAAAAAAAGGCGTCCACAGTTGTAGAGTCTCGATGCCCGTCCACTTCGGTGAGACGCTCATTCTGCAGGCATCACTTTTCGGCGGCACGACATAGGTATCAGACCCTTGCCGCAATGCCGTACATCTCCATAACAAAGCAAAGAAGACGATGGCAAGCCCCAAAGAGTCCCGAAATCCCTCGCAAGGCTGAAGCAATTCCGTTTCGACGCATCCGTATCTACCGGGATGCTACTGTATCTCGGGGATACCAGCAGAAAAGGCGTGCAAAGGCCGGGATCTGTACGGGATCGAGGGAGTGACGAGCCCGGAATGTTGAGCTGCGAGGTTGAGCCCACAAGGCCCTCGATGGGTTGCAGTACATATATTTCCTTCTGTGTAGATACCGAGCCTGTAGCACAATAACGTACTGGCATACAGGACCCGTAAGTCGGACCCACACCCAATGCCTTGTCCCACCCATCTGGTTTCCCACCGGGTCCGTCAACATCCTGGCCCATGAGCATTCCGCCCGTTGCTTTGAAATCCATAACCTTTCTCCCCCCATACCGTGCCAAGGTCCGGAGACGTATGTCCATATTCGTATCTGCGATTGATGACTTTGCATTCCATGTCTCAAAACCCACCTTTCCCACATAACGCCTGCAGCAAGATCACATAAACTCGCAGAACCTCGATAGATGCGAGTTGTGATCAAGGGCATCTATCAAGATCTCGAGACCTTCTAAGACGTCGTTCGGCAGCAACAGCTGCAGCGGAAGGTGGAAAGGAATCGGATCTTTGGCGGCCCGATTGGGGACCGATTAGGTATGTTGTGGAAGGTGAAATGAGCGAGTATTTCCCAGATTCGAGAGAGAGATGCCGTTTAGGGAGATGTGTATCCCACTGTAGGTTGCATGTCGAGACGATCTGGGATCCATCCGAGGAGGGTCATAGAACTGCTGCTTGCTTCTTTCCACTGCCTGACCCGATGAGTGAATGAGCATACATGCTCGTACACTATCCAGACAACCTCGACACTGCCCTCAAAGCCGTGAATCCAAGACATGCCAATCGATAAGCTACCGTGCTCTCAAATATAACGCTCCAAGCTATAACTCCCGTCCCCATCATATGTGCACGCAAAGCAATTATACCCAAGCGTATATCTTGCAAAAGAGGTTTCATAATATGTTACCATAAATGCGAAACCACATGAGAGATATAACTCGCTCGCCCTCCAATGAATATGAACAACTTGCTCATCGAGCCTCATTCCACCCATGCTTCTCGAGGCCTTCCATGTCCATTGGCGCATCTCGGGGTCCAGCATCACGATAGCCATTCCACGTCCCATTGGATACTGCCTATATGTAGTAGAGGCGACAAATCGGCGCAGGCTGACAGGGTACCAGGCACACACAAATCAGAACCTCGTCATTGCCAGTAGGTACGGAGAATACCTCCAGCGTCAGCCTCCCCGGTGAGCAGCACCAACAACCCCCAGTAACTTTCTACCTACTAAGATGGGCGTCAATGACGTCCCGGACAACACACAACTCCCGCAATCTTTCGGTACAACCTCCCCAGTCACGCCGAAAAACGAGGCCGGAAGCAAGCAAGGCATCGACCGTTTCAGACCAACTTCCAAGCCCATGGCATCCGGGCCGAGCCTCTTGGAGTGGGCTTGTCGTAGGCTCTTGTAGGCCCAACATGATCCGATCTCGTCTGATAAACCCCCAAATACATCTCGTATGTATGTGCCTCCTAATAAACCGCATCCCAGTAATCCCCAGCTCCGGATACTGCCTCCCGAAGCCCCCCTTCGAGGGTACGAGCAGTCGGGTCTCTCTCCTTTACACAAGCCGAAGGGAGCGGGTCATTAAACGGCTCACTGGCAGCCAGGCCTTGGTGCGGTACCGCTCCTTCCTATTTGGGCCTGCTCCAAAAGGTGGCCCGATCGAGTCACGATCGGAGAGGGTGCGAATTGCCTCCTCTGACCCTCCCGGTCCGGGGAGATGCTCGAGTGGATGGGAGATGACGGTGTGGTATGTGCGTAGAGATGAGAGAGATGCGGAGTGCCGTCCACATCATCGAACCACCTCGTCGTGGAGCGGAAAGATTCGTGAAGGCTTTTTTTGCTGAATGCACTGAAGTTCCTTCAGTCACGATACGAGGAGCGCAGGCCTCGCAGACCATGAGCGGGAGAAATCGAATTGCGTGGCTCAAGACATGGTTCATGTCGATACCCACGTCCTGCAATGAGGCTTGTGGTGCCATTGGAAGATGTCGATGCTTCTCTCTGCTATCCTATCCTATTCTAACGAACGGGTGGAGGAGCTTCTCGAACCCGGCGGAGTTCTAAGCTGGAATCTGCGAAACAGGCAAGCCCCATCTTATCTTTTTTTGTTTCAAGATGCCGTCCCTTGACGAAGAGTCGTTCGTTCATGAAGTGGCCATCCTTCAGATAAAGACCACGGAGCTGTCAGGTTCTCACTGGTCGCTCGACATCATCATCATCATCAATCAAACGGGTAAACGCGACTGGATGTAGAGAGCCCACCATTCCCTATCCCGTAAGCCATCTCACAGAGCACTGCAGTCTTGTCAGGAACAAACGTTGCAACAACATGGATGTGGACGTTTTCACATTTCATGCATGCCACATGCGGTTGGTTGTTTCCTTTCTCACAGGCGGCGAGACTTCAACGACGCATATGTACGGATATGAGAGCAGAGAAGTGCGCTCCCGTAGCCATGAGATGAGGCACGGGCAACACAGAAAGTGTGTTTTGTTTACACTGGTTGCGCTCGATGGTTCGTGGGATTGGTGGTTCGTTTGCCAGTGCCCTTGCAATCTGTCCGGCGGCACACATCATGGCATGCCCTCACATCACTCGACATCCATGTTTCTTTCCGCACTCCGCGACTGGGAAAACTGTAGACTCGCTTGTCAAGTTTCAGAAAGAAAGGCGGATTCTGCACCTCATCAATTCCTTCACCCAGGTTTCTTTGAATCGGACGTTGACAGGCCACTCATGCTTCTTGAAGGCTCAGAGAGAGAAGGAGAGTCGGAAGAGACTCGAGGATGTTCGGAGGACCTAACGGAGAGCGGCTGTTCTCGGCCATGCGACACCCGTAGCAGACCGTAGGCTGAAGGGTTGGTGCAGGGTGCAATGAGATCTTTAATCGTCGCGGTTAGGAGCATCGCGAGTGTATTTGGAGCTTAAGCCTACCGTCGTTAGAGTGTTCTCAGCCCATCGTCTTGCACAGTGCCAAAAGGTGTCAAATATGTGGCCTGGCCTACCTAATGCCAAACCAAAGCCTGTCAACCACACAAAAGGGTGGTGCCATGAGGTCGACGGCTAATTATAAGCTTAACTCAAAGGCTCCAAGCAGCACCTGCACGAGAAACGTCCGCGGTGAATTATCGGAAGTTGCGAGCCTAGCGTGGTCCTGTCTTCTCCGGGCGGTTGGGAGCTTGGGGGACTTGCGCCGGAGGGCCGACCGAGTTGTTGCCGAAAGACGTCTTCTCCTTTTTCGAATTGCGGAAGCCAAGGGCTCACCATCTGCTAGAAAACACCTCGCGCGAACAAACTTGACTGACGGTTGAGGGAGTGAAACGAAAGTGGTGGTTGTGAGCGTTTCAACTTTCAAGCAAAATGGCCGTCAGCCTGTTTGAGCGCTTCGCTTGTGCAGAGGCGGAGCTGGTGGCGAGAGGATTTGGAGGTGAAGATCGTTGGGACGAGCGGCGCGATGTCGAATGTGGTGATGTTTTGCGAGATGCGATAGATGCGGCGAGTCGAAATGTGATCGATGAGCGGAGACAAAAGTGGTGATGAGGGTTGGTATAAACGAACGAGGGCATCTGATTTCAGCTTCATCTGTCACTGTTTTACGAATATGGTCAGTATGTTTTTTCTTCAGCTGGCGAACCTCTATCGTACATCCCACGCTTCGAGAAAACTGACATCCCACGTACATTCGTAGAAAGCTTCACCGGAACATACCGAACAACCCCATATCCTTGCCCTCATGCCCCCTTGCGCAACCCTCCACCCTTCCTCAAGAAGAAGCGCCGCCTTTGCCCGAGACCCCCCCCGCAAATGCACGAAATGACGTTTAAAAACCGCGCAGCTCGTGATGCAATCGGGACGAGCTTAAAGTAGCGAGGCGATCGTGGGTAACGTCTGCACGTGCTGGTGCTATGGATATTCCCCATTGAAGTTTAGGCGGCACTGCTGGGGAGCACTCTTGGGAAGGCTTGGAGGTTGTGAATTGCAGTGATGCGATTCGACAAAGGGGACGACACTGCAGAACATCGCGAGGTTGAGCCATGGTGGTGAGAGCAACACTTGCAAAGTTCCCAAAGAGAGTGATGGCAGCCGGTGAAGGGTGAGCTGGCATGTCAAGTGAGCACTCGGCATTCCGACTCTTGTCTCTTGTGCTGGTCGACGGGCGGGAAGCTCGCTTCAGAGTCTTTCAACGTGCATCGTGAACCCCCATGTTTGACGCTCGACTGCTCGAAAGAGGTGTAGTGGAGGCAAATGCAGCTCGGAAAGACCTTAATCCTTTCCTTCTCACGATATTGCTTTTTTGTGAATGCCTGCCTGCTCGACACTTTCTTTGTGCTTTTCTTCATGCATGGTGTTTCCTTCAGCGGCGAGATCACAATTCTGCACCTGGAGGTCTTTCTCCGGTGAGAGTAGGATAAAGGGAGGAGGAGGAGGTTGACCGTTGTTTGTCCTCGTTTCTGTAATTAACAATTGACCTCTAGCTCGAATGCAGGGCACAGTGTGTGATAATGAATTGCAGGCCGGTCGAGGTTCGAATGGCGTTTGTCTTGCAATTTGAACGGTCGTGTTCAGCCCGAAAGAGGCCCGAGAGGTGGGTAGACTGGCCCGACTCGCCGGCTTTTCGTGAGGAGGCATCCGGGATTGCAATTTGAGTGCGTCTTCTTCCTCCCGTAGCTTCATGCACAAAGTCAAAGCCGATAAGCATCGAGACCGTTATCCGGGAGGCAGATTATCCAAAAGTCCCTTGTTGAGTTGTTGAACAAAGAAAAAAGAGGTCGAGAAGTTGAGCGTATTCAAGGTTTGGCGGATATGTTGAGCCGGTGACCGACCTCTTTGCTGAATTGCATATCACGATGGAGCTAGGGATGTGATGATTGCTGCGAGGGAGCGTTGTCTGAGGTGACGTGAAAGCGTCGACGATGCTACCCAGATGGGGGGGGGGATTAGAGTAGAGGACTGACGAACAACGGTTTTCTTGCGCAACGGCGAGTGGCCTGACTGAAAAAGGCGAACCCGAAGATGACAGAATCGAATTCTGCTGTCAACCGAGGGGCGTTTTTCGGTCTTGTAGATTTTGCAAGAGTCCCATGCTATTTCAATCCCAACTATCGTGAGTTTTTTGGAGATGTGTGACTGACTGGCTTGGTGTTTTTCCTTGTGTCTCTGATAAGGAGGAGTTCCAAGTCGGCTTTTGACGTCCGTCCGAATGGTTTGTATGTACCCCAGGTCTGGATGTGATTAGCAAGCTTGCGTATGTCTTCCCCGGACCCCGACATATGGTGCTTTCGCAGCAGCATGTCTAGCGTTTGTGTCGTCTCGAAGGGTGCTCAGGAAGACCGTTTCTCGATGCTGCGTTCTTGTGTGGAGGGTAAATTGGAAGGCGATAGTGAATCAAGCCGGGTTTGGAAAGGTGACTGTTGCACAAACGCCGTGCCACTTTAAGGTTTGTAAAGCAGCGAGCACTCGGCTTGTGTGCATTGATGATCCAAAGAAGCAAGGTGAGTGGTACTGGAGACGAAGCGGCGAGGGAAACAGCCCGCTCAACCGGCGCTCCTCCTCTTCTTTGCTGTATTGCTCCCGTATATTACTTCTTTTTGGGACACAAGTGAGAGATGGAGATATAAATTGGATGCCTGGAATAAAGAGATGGGTTGGTGATGGGTGATGAGTGATGAGGACGATTGTTTTCCCCATGTTTTTGGGCAGGAATCTGCAGCTGGCAGGGCAAACGAGGGTCGCGCGAGATGCTACGAGGCAGGCCGTGGGCCGGCTTAGAAATGACTCGGACGTGAGGACACTCGAGGCCAGTCCACTACTTCCGAGTGAATTATGATGAGGGCCACTTTATTTGACTCAACATCGAGGCCGATGAAATGGTGGTGGTCTCTAGTATCTCGTGCAGTGGATGATGCCAGTGGTGATGGCGTAGAGATAGGCATCACGAGTTTTGAATAGCTGTACTTGTAGCTCAACTCTGAAACCCCTTTTACTTGTCATGTCGAGATACCCTATCTGCTATCCCATCACCAAGTCCTCGGCCTTTCTTGAGATGTTTATTGCGGCCAAGGGAAATCATCCGCGAGAGCCAATATCAAATACAAAGCCCTCCCAAATTGAAGGTTGTCTCTGGACACGCTGGGGGTCATGGTGATCGTTAACAATTGTCCCTCAAGCCAGGGCCAACTGGTCTTTTGATCGGATGAGGTTTATCTCGAGATACTTGATTTCTTGTACCCGGTCCCGTCAAGTTCATGTAAGAGAAAGTCGAGAGACGAGATCTCGAGACAGATGGTGGCAGACCCGTGTCAATCCAAGATGCCTTTCCGCTCCCGACTTCCGCCAAATCTCCAGGGCCCTTTTGCTTGATCTTGCCAGGTAGCGAGCGGGCTGCTTCATCCACCAACTAAATTCCCTTGACCCATCCGGCCCGCCTTTTTCCCTCAAAGGCCTCGAGAGCAATTCCCCTGTATATAGTTCTCTAGTTGCCGATGACCTTCTTACAAATACCAGTATTTGGTAGGCAGGCCATATCAAGAGTTTTGATAGAGTGATCTGCTTGTGTTTAATTCCATCTCGAGATAGCCGTACTCGTATACAGCACCTTGCAAACTGTCTGGCATCATCTCATCGGGCCATCTATTCCAACTGGGTTTAACTGGATCGCAAAGCCAAAGGACCCTTCTCCAGCTTTTTTCCCCAAATAACGGTCGAGGCGTTTTTACCACAGGCGGACTGGCACGGTTCCACCAGCCCGACACCGACATAATCCAGCTATCAGGATAAACGAAGTTGGTGCATTTTGGCCTCTCTGGGTTACAAAGGCACTCAACCCCCCCCCCAAGAAATTCACTCTTACACCCGAACTCTCGCCCTTCTCCCCTCTGGAACCCAACAAAACCAAAGAGGGTCCCACTACCAATCCGCCAGCCCTCTCAACAACTCTTTCTGGCCCTCTCTTCCGACTCTTTCCTCAACCACCATCTCGAACTCTCACGAGATTCGATTTCCCTTTCCGCTTTCTTCCTTTTCTTCTTCTTCTTCTTCAACAATCTCCCTTCTCTCTCTCCAGCATCAGCATCATCATCATCAGCATCAACAGCATTCGCTTCTTTTAATACAGTTGCAACTTTTTTATTTTTGAACTCTTTGAACTCACTTTCTCTCCTTCTGTTGTGTTTTTAGAGACTTTCCTTTATTTGCAAATATTCGTCTTCTTTTTGCCCTTCATCGTCGTTTATACCCAGCAAGCAGCGCAGCTCGTTCATTTTTACCTCGTTCGTCTCATCGATCCTTGATTCGCCACGATTTTGGGCTATTTCGCTCCGTCATCACTCCGTCTTCCCTTATCAAGATCGTCCGCCTGCCTCTCATCACCGACCGTTCCAAGGCCTCGAGCAAATCAACAAATACGATACAAGCACACTGTTTGCCGTTCCCCAGCTTCCAGAATTTCCATCGCCTCTCAACTTTTTTTTACAAAAACCATCTGCCTACAACATCTCGAGACGCCTGGTAAAAAAAGAGACATCAATTGTGTTGTTGGCAGTTGGTTCGCTCTGAATACGATTGTTATCATGCAATGTGGAATTCAACAGTAAATCGAAAGGGATTGGAGGGTGTGATGGCCGAACGACTGCCCTCGAGGCCCAACAGCGCCGCATCTCATGCGATGACACTTCCGGTTCAAGAAAAGTCGTCAATGTCTTCATTGCGAGGCCAGTTCCTCTACGCCCCAGACCGACCCGCTTCCGCCTCGCCGAGACACTCGACTCTCCTTTCCCACTCCGACACGGAAGCGCCCTACCCAAACTACCTTCACCCGACCCATCGGCAACCCGTCAAGGAGACATACTCGCTCGAAGTCGACCATGATCCAACAACCGGCCAAAAGACGATCAATTCCTACCAGATTCTTCAGACAATTGGGCAGGGAGTGCATGGAAAGGTCAAGCTTGGGATGGATCTCAACACTGGCGAAAAGGTTGCAATCAAGATTGTCGAACGGCATTCACGACCACGGCTAGGACGACCCGAAACTGCAAAGGCTCAGGAGAACAAGGTGCGCAAGGAGATTGCGATTCTAAAGAAGTGCAGCCACCCCAACGTTGTGAGACTCATCGAGGTCATCGATGACCCTACAGCAAACAAAGTCTACTTGGTTTTGGAATGGTTGGAATTGGGCGACATCACCTGGAGGACAATTGGAGACATGAGTGTAATCACTAGGGAATGGCAAAGGGTCATTCAGGAGCGACCAGAGTTTGCAAAGTTTTTGTGCCCCGATTCGGAACCAGAGTCGAACGGAAGGAGGACTAGTAGGCAACACACCAGACGTCGACGAAGAAGGAAAACAGAAAGCGGTGTCACCTCCGATGAAGTCAATGCGAATTGTTGGTCATTGGAGTTGGGTGGATTGTCGGATGAGGACAACAGTGCCAGCGAAACTGGCTCGGTAGACAGCACCCGAGAGGACCCCCGTGCCCGACCCATCAGCAACTTTTACGATGAACCACGATTCTTCCAGCCTCTCAGTGGTGGACAGGTGCAGGATGATATGTCATATGTGCCAAAGCTCACCTTTGAGGAAGCCCGCAACATTTTCAGAGATGCCATCCTCGGATTGGAATACCTTCACTACCACGGCATCATCCATCGAGACATCAAGCCCGCCAACCTTCTTCAGACTCGGACGAGAAAGGTCAAGATTTCCGATTTCGGAGTCAGTTACCTTGGTACTAGTAACTACACCGAGACTGGAAAGAATGACGGTGAGGACGTCGACTTGGAGCTCGCAAAGACTGCTGGTACACCTGCCTTTTTTGCTCCCGAGTTGTGCTCTCTTGGTAAGTCATCTAGCCCTTCTCTTTCATTGGCCTCGCACTAACCTGAGACAGACCTCTCGAAACCAAGACCGAATATAACTTCCGCCATTGACGTTTGGGCGCTAGGTGTCACCTTGTACTGTTTGATCTTTGCCAGATGCCCGTTCTTGGCCGAGTCCGAGATTGAGCTCTTCAAGGTCATTGAGAATCAAGAACTCTACGTCCCCAGCCGACGCATCCGCCCACACATTCCCGAGATTCGCTCCACTGTTGCTCATCGCCGCATGGGAGAGCCAAACCTTCTTGAGCTCGAGACTGAGATTGTTCCACCAGAGTTGGTCGACCTTCTCAAGGGTTTGTTGCAAAAGGACCCAAGCCAGCGTCTTTCTCTCAAGGCAGCCAAGTCCCATCCATGGGTTCTTGAAGGCCTTTGCGCCCCACAAAAGTGGTTGGAGGATACAGATCCGGCTCGCATGACTGATGGCAAGAAGATTGAAGTCTCCAAGGAAGACCTCGATGGTGCCGTCGTTGTGGGTGTCTTTGGAAAGATGAAGAGTGTCATCAAGAAGGTCATCGGAACTTTGAGAAAGAGGGCTTCAAGCGCTGCAAATGTAGGTGGACGGCGATTCGATGACGGCGAGACGTCGAGTGTCAGAGGGAGTCTAAAGGTTTGTGCAGACGATATCGATGCGCAATCCGTCGCAACAATCGAGCCGGCTGAACCCCGAGACTCGACGACACTAGCTACGGTGGACCAGTCTACCCGCCGCTCCGTCGATCGTGAGTCGCTTCACTCCAGCCAATCTGGCGACTCTGATACGCTCAACCGTTGTCCCACCATCTCGAGAGTTACCTCCCCTTCCTCGCAAGCACCAACCGCAAGCACAACAAGCCTTCAGGTCGAAGCCACCATTCCAAAGCAATCTAAGAAGTCCAAGGCCGCCGCTCTCCTCTCACCAAATGTTATTAGGCGTACCATTAGCAGTGGACACGGCCTGAACCCTCTTCGTCGCTCCTCGCCCGTCTCTCCGCTCGTCAACCACGTCCATGTTGTCGGCTCTGAGCAGCCTCAACAGACTAGCACTAGACGGAGCTCTTTTGTTTCATCCTCCAAGTTGGTTGGTTTCATTGGAGAGGCTAGTCGCAAACTTGTTGGCTCTATTCGTAGCAAGAAGTCTGACAAGAAGAATGCTTCATCATCTACCCCACCCCAACAATCATCTTCCTTCATTCCTTCGACTCCGACGTCCGTCCCAGTCAGCATCGAGTCTACCGCTAACAGCATGGGCTTGGAGTTTATTGTCAGCACCGAATCTGGAACGTCTACCGATACAGTTCGACCGGCTACCGAGCCAACCCATGTCCAGAGCCCAATCCCCATCTCGGCAAACAGGCCATGTATCACCGCTGATAACTTTGTGCCAGACGATGTGTTGGAGAGCGGTGAGTTCAAGGCTCAGGTCAAGCACTTCAAAGAGTCAGAGGTCTACCAGGCTCTGGAAGCGGACCGCAAGGAGCAGCAGGAGAAAATGATGCAAGAGAAGATTGGCATTGTCAATACCTGTCCTCTTAGCCCAGACGACTTGACGTTCTTCCCAGAAGCCGATCGTCAGGCAGGATGGCATGTGGCTTCCAAACTCAGCAGCTCTTCTGATGAGATGGGTCAGTCTCAGTCTCATACACCTGCGACTACCGTCTCTTCCAGCTTGACCGAGAACACTTCTTACCCAAGTGTTCCTTCCCTCGGCACTGCCTCGAGCTCAGTCAGTGAACGTCACAGTGATTGGAGTCACGTCAAGAAGCATGATCAGCCTCCTTTCGCTCCCTCTGCCGTTCCTTCTGGTCTTCGAAGAGCCAGCCAGGATACCGACTCGGGCTTTGCTTTGGGTGGATTAGATGAGGATGGAAAATTGTCTCGGAGCAGCCTACCACCACTGCACGCCAGTGTTCCCGAGCCAGTCATTAAAGAGGCTGACGAAGACGACTCTGATGATGAGGATGGCTTTACTATGAACCTCTCATCCAGGGGATCCGGTAATCTCAGCCAAGCAAAGGCCGGTTCCTCCCGACGAAACACAATCGCCGGCGCCTCCAGCTCTTCCACCTCCATCGAGACTGGTCTTAAGCATTCCAAGTCTACGAAATCCAGGAGGTCTCGAAGAAGTCGCTCCGGCGATGCTCGCGGTGATAGCCACCGCCGCCATCGTGAACCACGCCCAGAGGTTCCACTCCCATGCGTACCTGGCTTTGAATCCGGCGAGCTCAAACTACATTGACTAGCCGACTGTACATAACGCGTCGATATGGAGATGCATGCATGATTTCTACTCATTCAAGCTAATGTTTGGATGTTTCTTTGCGAATATAGCATGGGGTGTTCTTTCAGCCTTTCACTTTTCTCATTGTTCCGGGGTTGTCTCCTTTATTGTTCTCTCACTCTGTCTTTAGCAAGCTTTCTTTGTTCATACTTTTTTCTTTTTCCTTTGCTTTCGATGGGATCTACTATGGCGTCGGGTTGTTCTGTCTCTTTTGTCTTGTTTTGCACACGTTTCCTTTTGATTTCCTTGTCTCACGTTCTCACTTCCCGCCGCGCTCGTGGAGTGCTTCCGGCGTATCATGGTGCCTATTGACCTCTCATCTATCCGCTTTCTTCATCTCTCGCTTCCGCTGGTAAACTACAGTACCGTTTCTAGCGGCTTTCCTTGCTTGGTGGGCTATTCCTTAATCTACCGCTCTCTCCTCTCTCTCTCTTGCGAGCTCTCTTTTATCTTCCCACCACCACTACTACTTTGCGCATCGATATCGTCATGCAGCATCTCACTATTTCCTTGGTCAACACGCAATGTGTAATGTCTACAGTACAGTCTCCCTCCCATCTCCCGCATGGGTCTCTTCTTAGTCTTAGCTTTTAGCACAGCGTTTTCTTATTTTCTGTTTTTGTTTACGTTCTAATATCTCTTTGGTTCATGCTCCGTTCATAGTTTTTTTCTTTTACTCATTATTTCTTTTACACAACTTCGTTGCCTTTGGTGGAATCTTCAGACTCTTCAGAATCTTCTTTACATGAGGGGAGCCGGCCCCGTCCCAGCACCGCCTTCCATTTATCCCTGACAGCCTTCCGCAGGAGGGTTGTACGAAATACGTCGGGATTGGAGGGGTGGTGGGTGCGGGCTGGCGTTGGGTGGATTGGGGTTAAGTGCGTTGCATTTGGGTGCATTGTTTGGGCTCTTTTGGGATTTTTTTGTGGATATTTTCGGGGGTATCCTCTGGATTGGAGGTTGGTTGGGGGATTCCTACGGATGTGTTAAGTAGGTTTGGGTGGTTGGGAGATCCGGGAATGCTCGGACAGGGGATACGTGTTAGGATGGTCATGTATTTATTCTCTGTTTGCCAAAAGGTTGTCTTGTCTTATGAATGCATGTAAATGTGAACTGGAGAAGTGTCTTTAACCAAATCGATTAACCGAAATCAATCAAGTGCACTGGCACTTTTGCAAAGCTTATTGTGAGTGAATATTTGATAGTATGGCAGTGCACAACTAACAGTTAGATATTCAACCCGAACTTTCTTCTGTGCTGACATTGCCTGAGATTGTGCAAGTGGGTTTTCGCAACATGGGCCCGAAACCCTTCTGATACGTCGTTTCCAAGCTTTCGCTCCCAAGATCTATCAATTCCGATTCTGAGTACCGGTAGGTCTTAAGCTTGTCCAAACCATACTCCTTACGTAGCCGATGCAGTCTATCCACTCTTTCCATTCGGTTAGTTAGCAGCTCTCCGCAGGGTAGTCGCCATGCTTACCTGCTTCTTCTCTGAAAGTCCATGAACGAAAAAAGGTCTTTGGAGCTCGGAAACAGACCGTCCTCGACACCAAAGTACTTAGCGCAACCATCCGCTTCGATTTCTCCACAGAGCCTTCTCCGGTGGAATTTCTCCTCACTTCTCCAAACAGAGTCTGGACATTCGCAGTTCGTACTAGCATCTGCTTCTTTAAATGACCTTTTCAACTCCGTCTCTGCGCAGATAAAACACCATCGTCCAACCATGTCCATGCAACGGGAAAACGATCCACCAAGATTGGGGTTGTCTATCTTTTCGCCGAAGTTCTGTGGTAAGACCTTACCACTATGTTGGTGGTCTGTCACTGTCGACTTACGGTCGCATTCGCCCGATGAAGGTTTGAGAGGCTCTGTGAGTATAGTGCCGAGATTCTTGAAAACGGCTGGGAAAAGTGGCATCGGAATTGTAAAGGGTTCTTTCGGGATTGTTGGCTTCTCCGGTGTATGCGATAGCTTTCATGAGCCCAAAGCAGGTACAGAAGGAGAGTGCTTTGCTTAGATGTTTGCTAGGCCCTGAAGTTCTGGTTCGGAAATATATAGTCATCCCCATATCGACGACCATGCATCGACGTGACGCTCGACGCTCCGTTGTTTAGTCAATGAGCATCTTGAGGTGAAGGAGCGGGTTTGCAGCAGGGGATTAGACTTCACTCGTCTTGTGTTATATCAGCGTATGCAGTCGTGCTCGTTTGTACTCGAGCTTGTTGAAAGTTTGCTCGCATAAGAAAGCCCCTAGGCTTGATCAACTCGGAATTCTGAGGTTCTACTATTTTCCAAGAACCACAAATTGCAAAATATTGTCATTGTGCTATCCACACTGGCAGTGCCCCTCCTCTTCGCACAATTCAGGGATGGTTTCCAGCTTTGATGTAGCCTCATTCCCAGTCTCCACGAAGTGATGAATTTGCGTACCTACTTGCTCAGGTCCCGGGATACCGGGGGGAAAGGCAAGCTTTGCAAGCTTTGCAAGCTTTGGTGAACAAATTTCTTCTTCCTCCCTATTTTCGTTCGTCTTGAACCTGAGCATTCCTTCGTAGAACTCGTTCCACACAACCTCATCCTCATACTCCTTAGGGTCCAATCCGTAGGTTTTCCTGAGCAGGTTCAGCCTATCCTTCCTAAACATGCAAACTAGTTAGCTTCCCATCCTAAGAGACAATGCCCTTGCGGTGTAGTTCTTGCATACCTGCTTTGCCTTTGAACCTCCAAAAATGCCTCCAGATCCGCATAGCTGGTAAACTTGCTGCTCTCCGGGAGTCCCCCTCGAAATCTTAAACAACCACTGGCCCCTCTCTTAACATCTCTCTCTTCGAATTTATTTTCACCGCACAATTTGAACTTGCGCGTTGGTTTAACCGGTTGCGTCCCTGCACATTCACAGCTATCGGGCGTCTCTTTGAATGCGGCTATGAGCTTCTTCTCCGCACATGGATAGCACCAGCTGCCTTCAGATCTGACTGGAACGTCCTCTATCCTCTCTGTGCCGTCCCGCTGTATCGTTTTCTTCGCGATCCGTGTCAGAAAGAACCCTTGGTGGCGGCAGATGGTGCTTTCTCTGCATTCATTGCAGGGGCTTGGGGTGGGAGCCAGTGCCTTGTCAACTTTGGCTGATGAAGTTGAAGAGCGTGGGCTGAACGATTTCAGCGACTTCAGCGACTGAGAACTGATTTTTCGCACCAAACGACGGGTTGATTGCATTCTGATGGAAAGAAAGTGGTGATACTGTGTGCTGGTGCTGTCAAAGGCGACAGGCTAGGGGGGATTTTCTTATATGAAGAATCAGAGGTTTGGAGTAGGGACTGGTGTTGTATTGAATCTCTGCAGAGTTGCAAGGACTTTTTTAGAGTCCTGGCGTTTCCAGATCTCCAGGATCGGTAAGTACGTGTCTAAGGTCCATGGTAGCAAGTCGGTCCATCGATCGCTCTGTTCTACGTCGTGTGAGAATGGTTCTGTTGTTGGGAATGAGCTTACTTCTATCTTGGCCATGAAGAGTTCCTGCTTAGCTGTTGTTTCTTTTCATGACGTTGGTCGACTTGAGTCCGAATATGAATTGAAGCCGGAAAAGCAGTACTTGAAATTCGTCAACTTGGTATGCGCTTGGGTAGGGCTGGGTAAGCATCAAGAAAGCAGCAAAGGGCTGGAAAAAAGAGGTAACAGGTAAAAAAGTAATTAATTTGCTTATCTGCCAGACCTTTGCATTCAGCCTGAAGCGATTTCACGTTCTGTTTCGAGGTGATTGTCAGCTTGGGGAGAAAACACTGTGGAGACCATACTTTTGTCTATGGATCGCGATCGTCCATATTCTCAACACAACACGTATGGGTTGTTCCTAATCATATTAACCTCCAAATCCGTTACCAACAGCCGTTCAATCAAAGTCTGTATGTCATCCTTCGGTTCCCCAAACAAAGTCACCAACAGTCCCTCATTGATTTGCCTTCGTCAAGTTTGAATATCAACATCCATCTCATCGACTTCCCGTAAGACTAATGGTAGCGGATAGTACCAACGGTTTGTTGTATCATGCGTTGCGTGCTTTTCGAACCAATCGTCCTCAAGATCATCCAGTGGATCATCATCATGCTCATGAAGGGTTGTGACTGGGGGCTTGTCGCTAAGGGAAGGCCATTCACTATACCCATACTCTCTATACAGGCGGCGAAGTAGCTTGATCCTAGTTATTGATCAGCCCTGAGTCGCCCACTCGTCTTCTACGCTTCGGCGGGGGTTTACTTGCCTATTCTCCTGCTGTATCTCTAAAAAACATTTCTTCAGGAACGGATATAGTTCGCCATTCTCATCGAAACAACGGATACAGTCGCCCATTCCCACCTCTTCTGGACTCAGTGGGACCCTCGACCAAGTACCGCACAGTCTCTTCCCAGTGAAAGCAGGTGGGTCTTGATCTTCAGCACAGCTGGCATCTTCGGCACAAGTGGCTTGCTGCTCATCGCGGAATAATGTAGTGTCTTGTCCTTGCTGTTGACCAGCCTCCGCCAGCTGTGACGCCTCTTCTGCCAACCGCTGCATTTGTGCTGTTTCCTTTCCAATACCATCCTCTTCTCCCACAACTTGGAAGAAATTCTCTCGATCCTCTCGATACGACTGAAGGAAACCCGGCCCTCTAGGCTCCGATGCATCGCATGCACAATCATCCTTCGCCATACTAAAGGATGAGCAGAAGAGATAGTATGCGCAATCAAAACACCATTGTCCAAAGAGCCGCTTCCACTTACCACACTCGTACCAATCAAAGATATTGTCACGGAAGTAGCTATCCGCATCACCGACAGACCCGAGCGCAGAAGCTTCTTTCGATAAGCAACGCGAGCCACCAATCCCATCACAGCACTCGTCAGACTCCGGCGGAGTTTGATCATTCTGCGGTTCGTTTGCAGCCGTAGTTTCGCTAGTAGAAACGGTCGTTTGTGTTATGCTTTGGCAGCCGGACTCGTCTCTGGGCATTTTGTCTTTGTCGTGAGCGTTGTAATCGTAGGAACTAGGTCGTTGGCTGGTTCTGTGTACTTGTCGCGGAGTAGTTTGAAAGTGCTTTCGGAGAGAATTCCTTGGGAAGGCTCTGGCTCTGGCTCTGCGGTGATGGTGATGGTGATTTTAAGGGTTTCCCGGAGTGCTCAAGATGACTAGCTTGCCACCAAATCACCAACGACAGATCGAAGAGGTTCATGTTGAGCAGCCCGGAATGCTTTGTATCCTCGAGACTCTCAATGTGCTGCCTGGCTCGCAAATACTGGCATCATGTCCACCCTTCGAAGCTGCATTCGTCTGGATCCGTGAAGAGCGACTCGAAAAGCGGGGTTGAAATGTGAGATTTGATGATGGTGCAGCCAAACTGCAGCTGGGAGATGGCGGTGGATAAGCGAAACCTAATCGTTGTCAGACTGGCGAAGAATGTCAGGTTCATACGAGAAGAACGAGATGCTGGCAGTGGGCGATGTTTTGGTGTGGGAATAATTCGGCGGCGCCTGCCGTGACATGTCGACAACCCAACATTCTCGGAAATCTGCTCCTTCACAAAGGACTGAAAATTTCACATCACAGACTTCAATTAAAGGAAAAAAGAACAAACATCACAGCAGCCTTCCGGTGCAATGACCTGGTTGCCAAGGGTGGTCAGTGCAGGATGATTATCATTAGGTGAAAGAGATGACAAGATTGATATGATTAGATGAAGGATAGATTAGGGTATCTAGCT
>ML119696.1:64045-307880 GCA_003788565.2 Ascobolus immersus RN42
GAAGGAGTGTGTTGAGGATTTCCGCCGAGAGGCGTTGGGAGGCGATCTGGCGTGAGGAGGATTGATGGCTTTTGAGCAAGATCGTTATTTCCAGACGAGACGGCTGTTCCTTGTTCGGAGGGTGATGCAATGACCTGGTTGCCAAGGGTGGTCAGTGCAGGATGATTATCATTAGGTGAAAGAGATGACAAGATTGATATGATTAGATGAAGGATAGATTAGGGTATCTAGCTCGCTAGGATATCTACTCGGCAGCTAGGAGAATGGAAAGACAGACTTTTACAACCCCCCACTTTCAGAGGTTTTGCATTCGAAGTCCACCGGCCTCAAAGCAATTCTCCAGCTTCCTTACACATCCTCTCAAAAGCCTCCTCTTTCTTCATATCTACACTCTCAATTCGAAATGAAGTTCTTCACCGCCGTCACTACCTTCTTTGCGCTCGCCGCCTCCTCCGTCATCGCTGCCCCAACCGCCCAGGCCACCAAACCCAGCCTCGAGCACACAGGCGGCGGTTCCAGTATCTGCAGCGCCCCAACCGGCTCCTGCAACTTCTACAGCATCTGCCTCGAGGGCCAGTACCAGTGCGGCAGCTCCGGCTACCCTCTCGGCTACGGCAAGAAGTACTGCGACAAGTTCAGTGCCAACCGGTCCAATTTCAGCTCCAAGGGCAAGACCTGGGTCGACAAGACCATGCTCTGCTTGCAGAAGAAGCTCGTCTCCCATGCCAAGGGAGGCTCCACCTGCACCAAGATCAAGAACGCTGCTTTCGCTAGCCACTCGACCTGCTATGTCCAGTCTGGCCTTTGCGACCTCTCTGTTGCCGACTTCAAGCAGATCTTGTCTACTGTCGACTTGGCCGATATGTTTGGTGGAAAGGCGAACTTGATTGAGGTTATCCAGTCGGCTGCTTCTTGTGCATCCAAGTTCTTGGTGTTGTTGTAAGCGTAACTACCGAGGGCTTTCTGGGATTTGGAAGCTTGGTGATTCGGATGGAAGGTGCTGGGAAGGAAAGGGTTCAGTTCTCTGTTAGTCGGTGATCAACTGTTTCTGGATAGGATCCTTTGGGACTTCTCTTGGTTATTTCTTGATACTGTGAGGTTGTCTTTGCATGGTATGGAATACTGGGTATGGGTGCTTGCTGGGAATTCGAAGGATTGTTCTATTGTAGACAGCTTGAACTCTTTGAATGAGCAATGGAGATCGATTTTGTATCAACTTAGACGTAGCAGCTACTTAACGTGCATTGTTTCATGGCACCAAAATATTTATATTTCGAAGAGATCCAGTGACTCTCGCTTTTGCCCGCGCTGCTGGGGATGACCGAGCGGAGAAGTAGTAACTCCATCTCTGGGCCAAGCCTCATCCTCTCCAGCTACCACCGACCGAGCCCCAACAATAACCTGAACGATCACGATACCACACCATAAGCCCGCTTCTCTGCCTTTCTCCTATCTTCTCCATTGAATCTACCCAGAGTTCGCTTCTGCCTTTCCAACCTTCAACGCCGCTCCCTCTACCCCAAACAATGACCAACCTTCCAAACGGCTCCGACATCAACCAAACCACCAATGCCTCGATCACAGCTCAACAAACCGAGCAGAATAGCAAAGCCCTCACTGGTTCGACACCGAACAAAAAATCTCGATCAAAACTTACGATTTCTGCCCCAGCAAGTCCAAACGACTTCCCGCATGAAAGATCATCGATTACATCAAGAAAAAGAAGGTGCCACCAAACGTGCGGTCAATTGCGACAGGCTACCTTATCGACGAGCTCGAAGAGTTTGGTACATATACAAGTAAGAAGATTATTCGCAGATTGATGGAGAACAGGCTTTTGGAAAGGGCTCAAAAGCTCGATGGTGGATTGGACACGTTCTTAAGGTTGCGTTGCTGAAGTGCTCGGTGGGTTCGGAGTGGGAGGAGCTGACAGAGAAGGATGAGGAGCTTTCTTGGGAGGTTTATGTTGAGATTGCCTGAAGAAACTACCGCAACGAAAGGTATGAAAATGTTCCCTTGATACTAAAGCTCCTTCTTACCATTCTTATATAGCCAGATTTGACAGGCTGGAGGTCGAGCGAAAGGCTGAGCTGAAGGAGTGGAAAAGTAATCATGCTGATGTCAAGGCGCAGCTGCATGCTATGAAGCAGACTGACAAGCAGGCCGAGATCGAGCGTTTGGGTGAGCAGTTGGCACAGAGCATCAGAGAAGGAGAGAACAAGGACAAGGAGATAGTCGAATGGAAGCAAAAGGCCATGCAAGGTGAAGCATACAGGATGAAAGTAAGTTGTGTCTTACCCCACGCCATACTTGATCCCCTGACGTTAGAATGCAGTATATCCCCGTCCACGACAAGTTAAGACGTCGAGCACTTCTGGACTATGCGAGAAATGCAGTCGTCGTCGAAATCGGCCACGAAGAAGGTTGGGACAAGATGCTGCATGCAGGATCTCGGGTGGCAGGGAGCTATTGACACAATGAAGAGCAACTTCACACTTCCAGACGGTATTGCAGGATGGACCAACTCCGCTGGATGCATTGATCCATCATCTCAAGGAGCACATCGGCCAGGAAGTTTGGGAATGGTGCGGTTCACAACGTGCAGCAGGTTAAGCCTATATCCTGTCCGCCGTTAACCGCTCAATATCAGCCTATATCCTGTCCGCCGTGAACCGCTCAATATCAGAGGAGAGAGAGCAGTTGCACTCGATTGTTGAATACGTCAGTTTAAGAGAGGCGTGGTGGACCAACCCGGAGGATGATGAACTTCATGTGTTGGAGGGTGGATAGTGGTGGTTGGATGTCTGTTACGATTGACTGTGTGTTGCGGTAACTTGGGAGGCGAGAGTGATGGATTTTTCATATACGGCGGGCAAGCACATGTGCACACATTATTATGCATTTTATGACAGAAGTACTTACTTTCTCAAGTACATCATTTACGAGAGTATAGTTCAATGCAATTTGATTTGTGCGTATTCGAACGTCCTCAGAACTGAATTATATCACTGAAACAATATATATATACATACAATTGGTACCTAATGTACTTCGTAAGAAAATACAAATTCTCATACTCCAATTTTGCCTCACCATCCTCGCGCGATTAAGGCGTTCCAGTTACAGTGATGAGTCACTGTCCTCTAAATCCACACCTGAATCCCCATCATCCGAGCTATCCTCAGGAGCTGCTTCGTCTTCCTCTTCCCATGGGAGCACTGAGGCCTCGGAGTCACTGTCCTCCGAATCCTCACTCGAATCCTCACTTGACTCCTCACTATCCTCACTTGAATCCTTACCATCCGAGCTATCAGCCTCAGAAGCTGGTTCATCTCCCTTCTTCCAGGGTAATATAATGTCTCCGTCCTCTGTGTAATTATTACGCCTGTTCCAGTATTCTTGCAGTTTCAAACTCTCTTTCAGTCTCTTCTCTTCTGCTTCTTTACGTGCATCTTCCACCAGGTTCCATTCATGTATATCCCACAGCTTCTCCTCTTTAAGAACGCTTATTATGGTTTGCTGGATCTCTTCCCACATCGATTGAAGCACAGGAAGACGGGTTTCCCAGGGTGGCGCCGCCCATTTTTCCATGAGCCCTAGATTGCTTGGGATAACTGCACTAGCTTGCCCAGACGATGGGATATGCTGGTTGTACAAATGACAAGCCTGGCAGACTCTATGCGTCGATGCAATGAAAGGAGAGCAACTCTATAAAACACAGTTAGCAGCCGTATATATTACCATAGTCCATGCGAATGAATACCTTGAGCTGGTTGATGACAAAAATGAATGTCTCCCTGTCTTTATCTTCTAGCTCTACTCTGTTAACATCCGTCTCCGTAAGTGACCTTAAGCAAGCAAAAAGTGCTGTACTATGGTAGTGACCACATCCCCAAGAATCACTCAAAACATCCCACTCGCCTAGGCGGCGCAGTTCTTCACAGGAAAATGTAAGTATCTTACTTTGTACGTAGCAAGAGCCGCTTACCACCACGGTGATCCTTAACGCACTTTCTCTGAGTAGCCCATGTATGTAGTCGTTGCCAAAGTCCTGGCTTCTCTTCCCCGATGCTTGAGAGACTCTCTACAGCGGAGATGACTTTGGCGAATCCTAAATGCAGACCTGAGCCACTCGGCTTCACTTCCGGTGATTGGAGAATCGTAAGAGTCACTGGCGTTCTGAGTCGGTCAAGTACGGTTGAACATGCTTCGAAATGCTCTGTTACGACTTTAATCCAGGCTTTGATTCCTTCGATCGGTGCTGCTTTATATTCGTTGAACGTCCTGGGCATGGCTTCAATCTGTTTTAACACTCTGGCGTTCCATGTTTGCTATTATTTGTTAGTTCTGCATTGATATTTTTTGGGGATAGCAAATAGCAACGAATGAGAATTTTAATGACTGTACCTCCGCGCCATAACTTCCGTAAGAAGCGTATGTATATTTCTTTCTCAGCGCAGCTTTGACTTCTGGTTGGTGCAAGTATATCTGGAAAGATCGAGAACGAAGAACCAGATCCCCAAAAGCTTGCAAATGCGCCTGAGTTTTCGCAAAGGCCTTGAGGCTAATCGCCCTTGACTTTTCGTCATGCTTTCGAAGGAAAGGAGGGACCGTCTTGTCTGCAGACAACGTTCTGAGGTTCTCTGGGTCAAGGTAACGAAGGCTACAGTCGACGAGCGTGAGTAGGCGTGTGAAAAAAGTATGGAATGTCGCTATCGAATGTCTATCCAAATCGATAAAGTTATCTGGAGTGAATCGGAACTCGACTTTGCACTGGAGGTTAAGCGGTTAGATTTTTGACATGTAGCAAGATGCAGTGGCCACTGAGAAATACCTCATCAAAACAAGCCTGTAAGCTCCTTTCATCCAGTCTGAAGGCTTCCAAGTCTTTCTGCGATGGCCAGCGTATATCTTTCGTGGTCCTTTCAGAGAAATAAATGCGTGTGAAGGTATCCTTCAATCTGAATGGGCTTTTGTACCCCTCCTTACCCTTCACTACCTCATACGAGAGATTGAACCGCATCTCCATCTCATCGCGACAGCAGAAGAGT
This sequence comes from Ascobolus immersus RN42, assembly GCA_003788565.2. Classification (NCBI taxonomy): domain Eukaryota; kingdom Fungi; phylum Ascomycota; class Pezizomycetes; order Pezizales; family Ascobolaceae; genus Ascobolus; species Ascobolus immersus. Next base: position 69,097 of record ML119696.1, read on the forward strand.
ACATACCTCTGCAGCACGTCCCTTATCTGCAGTTTTTCTTCTGTTTCTGTTGCCAGTTGGTAGCTGTTGAGAATGTCGGTAACCGCAACAAAGTGATCTATCTGGCTGTGGGCAGAAGATACCTGTTAGCAAATAAAGACAGGTGAAACTTGTAGATGAGACTCTTACCCTTTAGCTTTAATAGCAGCTTCCAGATGCCCTTCAACGGATACAGAACCTGATGCGGATTTCGCTTGATTTTGGAGTCTTGGCACTTTGAAGCGATCGCCATGGTCATCTTTCACGCCAGTCGTCCTGTTACTTGCATCTTCTCTCTCGTCCTTTGAAACAGAATCTTGACAAACAAAGAGATCGATGGCTTCCGATCCTTGCTTCCCCATCACAGAGAAGCCTGCTGCATATTTGTCCTTGAATATTTTGCAGAAGGCTGCAAGAATCACCCTAGTGTTTTCCTCCACTTCCCCTTTCCCCGGGCGAATCACTTGGGGAAGTGCAGTTGACATGCGAGCAAGAAGCCCTGCCTGTGGGCTCGGATTCTGATCTGGCAGAGGCTCCCGTACTATGCCCTGAGGTCTAAGAACATCCAATAAGCCTGTCCCAGAGTGTATCAACAAACCCAATCGAACTCTCTTTTCCGACTCCGTCAGTTCGGTATAGGCTTTTGCAAAATAATCGAATTGCTCCTCATACTCAATGTAGTCATCTTCAAGTTCACTTTGATCGCCTTCGCAAAGAACGATCTTCCCATAAGGATTGCTCTTGTCCGTCTTGTCCTCTACCTTGCCGAGAGTTTGTGTCTTTGACGATATGTAGCACTTCCGAGGAAGTAATTTAGAGGAGTCCGTCTGACTTCCTGTCTCTGATGGTGAATTGTTGGTATGGTTCTGGAGAGAACGTCTGTGGTAAATGTAGCCGGTAATGATTATTGCGAGCAAGGCGAGCTCCAGTGGGGTGAAATTCTCGAGGGCCGACATCGAGCTGACAACTACAGCAGACTGGCTGAAGGCTGACCGACCGGGTTCCTGACTTCAAAACCACCAGATACACTGGATACTGGTTGGCAGGAGAAGGCGAACGGATGGGAAGATAATCAGACCTGCAAAAATCTTGTTAGAATGCGTGGAAAGAAGTAGTCGATAAAGGATTTACCTTGTCTCAGGTCTGTTGGCTTCATATTTAAAAGAACGGCAGGTGCTGGTGGCCTTCAAGTTCGAGCTCATAGAAATGGGGGCCGTAGTCGTCACGACCTCGGAGAACTGCATCTTCAGCAAGTACTTGTAGCAGATGTGAACAAAATCCCGCCCGGCATTCGAACCGAAAGGTTGTCTTCAGTCGAATGATGTCCTCGTCCATCCGATAGGTGAGAGTAAACCACAGAGAAGGTTGTGTTCCGTCAGACGAATGCCAAAAGAGTGATGAGTTTCAGGAGGATGCGCGTTGCTTGTTGCTTGTTGTCTCTCTGAATTGCCAGAGACGAAAGGCGGCAGGTACCCGCTTTGCCGGCAAACTCCGTCTGCCAAGCAACACGAGTTGGTGATAACGGAGATGCCTTCCTTTCCTTCAGAAACAACAAACACGGTCGTCTTCATTTTCAAGCAAACTCTCGTCTCTCAATTGAACATTTCAGCATCACGACATCACCTCTTTCGTGCTTTCTGCCCTCTTCTACTGCCTAATGGCGAATACGCATCTTTCAGCAGTTTCCTCACTAGTGGACACTCAAACCTCGACACAGCCGCTCCAAACGAAGACCAAGACTCATACGGAAACTGTCAAACCTGTGATCTTGTTGGACCAGAAGGGGCAAATAGCGTCAAAACCCAAGCCATCGGTATTTGTCTGGAATCCTTCAGCATTGCAGGACCGATCTTCCGGTAGAACATACCCACCTTCTGCCCGCCATCGTCAACGAATGTCAACAAACTGTGGATACAGACGTACGAATTCTGGTCACAACCTTCATTTCCGTGGTACTGTCTGCCTCCGTACGCAAGATGCATGACAATGGAAGTTTGCCATCTCGGTTTGCAGTTGTTCGAGTGACAAGGGATGATCTTGAAGGCACGACCTCAGTCTGAAGGACTCAGCATTTGGGGGCATTAAGAAAGAACGAGAGATCATGCCGATGATGTTATTCTCGATCCGCTTGCGGTATTGCTAGAGGCTAGACTACAGTTATCTTGCCCCAGGTTGTATGATTCTTTGCAGAAGAACCAACTCTGGGCATATGGCAATCGAGACTCGAATTTCAAATCCCACGCCTAGCCGAACGGGATGCTCCTCCGAATCAAGTCATTAGTTTCCTGCTGTGGCGTCACTCTGGAGTGCTCCATTGATTCTTCGAGAAAGCGATAAGGTTAGTCTTCCCCAGGACGAATGGAAGTCCAGGTTGCTTGCGTGGGACGAAAAGGCTAACTTGGGCATAGTCCAGGTCGAGCAGGCTATAAAAACAGTGTTATAGTTGGCTGTCAGGCTGTTTTGGTGACTGCTTTGGTCTATGGCTTCTGTAATGGAGTCGGCTAGACCGGTATCAGATGTATTCCAACATGCGTCGACAACTTCTCTCCGTCGATGCTGAATTTCTGCTTGCGTCGTAAGTTCGAGGACTGCAGAGCTATGGATCTTGGAAGACGGATGCGATTTCAGTACGTACGGCAAAGTCCAGCTAGTTACAACTTCTGCTTCGCTGTGGATGCTACTGTTCGAATTATTGGCTCGAGCACAAAGATTGGACGTTCCATTTGCAACAGGCACGGGCGGGTTAAGCTCCACCATCTTGCGGCTTGTGCGTTACTTGTAGGCTCAAGGTACTATGGGGTAACGTTTAATTTGGAGTTAGAGTGCAGTCACTAGGCGAGTCCTAGAGCTTATGCATGTTATTTTCCGGTTTCCGGGTCTAAATTGCCGGAGAGAATTCGACGACGGCCGGTTCGCATCGTTGCCAGGGCGTCAACGGGGGGTGATATCCGGCTAAACAGCTAACCTTGAATGTCATGGTATGTCCGAATGCGATCAAGCTAACAGCTTTAGCCTTGCTCTTCACTGCGTTTGACACCTCTAGGCTTATTTTTGCTGTGCGGTCCAACGTCAAATCCCAACTTCGTGTCTTCGAAGCAAGGGTATCCAAGCTTCTTTGACATTCCCGGGGTTTGGCGCTGCCTATTTGCGGGGATGCAGCATGAACAGTATTGTATTGGCATCCTTTGGTCATCCCTCAGACTCCGATGTTAGTGCTTGTACGGTCGTACCTCACTTTATACAATGGATACCGTGGGGTTCGAGTCTCTCCGCATGGAATAACCAAATACTTCCAAGCAGGTTGTAGGTAAGGAACCTTGTTCACATTGGCAGGCTGTACCTAACTGTGAAATAGACATCTGCCACACTTCGAATTTTTATTGAGTTGCTGGAAACGGACTGTATGGCTTGCCTTTTAACTTGTGCCGCCTTCGACACGCAATCATCCCGAGATTGAGGTTGGCTTTGAGCTCGTGCAGAAAATTCAGGCAATGCACTCCCGCAGAACCTTATTCCTTCAAAATAGGCGGGGAAGAAGGAAGTGAATGACCATGGTCAATATAGTGTTTCGACTTCTCAGTAAGAGTTCAATTACTCCGGATTGGGAAAACATCTGGACCAGGCTGGAAATCTGGGGTTCTTAGTCCTGAGAAATGCAATGCGCTTTGCTTCCGTGTCCCTCTAGGTTCGAAGAGCCTAAATGGTTCAATTTATCGACGCCTTTTATGCAAGTAAACGAGACGTTCGAAATGAATTTACGTATGTTCGTCTATTCTATGTCCTGATTATTTCCTAATCTACCGCAAGTAGTTTTCAATCCAACTTAAATTCCCCGCCTATAATACCGTTAACGCACTAATATCCGACTTTAACGACAAGGTTCAACAGAAAAGACAAGCTTCGGAAGAGCCCGATTTGGCTATGGATCGGCTAATACTACAACCTCGATGTCACTTGGAGCACTGACATAGGGTCTTGTGTCTCTCGGCACATCGATTGTTCGAGAACCCCAGTGCACGCCCCTGTGGGTGAACTGAACTCACTTCCGGAATTATCGGGATGCCATACGCCTCACGACAGCTTTAAGTAGGACCTTGTCTGCCCCACCTACAAGTTTTCTCCAGTGTCGACTCGCAAACGAACCACTCTTCACCATGCATTTCCTCTCCTCCGCCGCCTCTGTCATTGTTTTGGGCACTATCGTTCAGGGTGCCTATCTCAAGAACACCAACGCCAAATACATTGACGCTCGTCAGGTCCAGGCCAGCTACGACTATGTCATTGTTGGTGGTGGACATTCTGGAACTGTCGTTGCGGCTCGTTTGTCTGAGAACCCAGATGGTAAAGCCTACAGACTCCACTATTGTCCTGCTTCTCTAATTCGCTTCTAGTCAGCGTTCTTTTGATTGAAGCCGGCCCAACCGATGCTGATGAAGACTTTGTTCACATTCCAAAGAACGCCGGTGGTGCCATGGGTACTAAATATGACTGGAGTTACCAGTCAGTTGCCATGAGCACTGTTAACAACCGTGTTGTCACTGTTCCAGCTGGTAAGGTTATTGGCGGTGGTACCGTTCTCAACGGAATGGCCTTCGACAGAGGTGCTGCCTCTGATTACGATGCCTGGGTCGATTTGGGCAACGAGGGACGGGGATGGAACGATCTCCTTCCATACTTCAAGAAGGTACGCTACTATGACTGCTCAAGATTGACTGGTACTGACAATACTCTTTAGCACGAGACCTTCACTCCACCAGAGCCAGCTCTTGCTCGTGAGTTCAACATTACTTACGACCTGAGTGCCCATGGAACTGATGGACCGATCTACGCCTCTTACCCACGTTACCTTAACCCAACATTGAAGAACTGGTTCCGTGGTCTTGCCACCTTGGGCATGCCTCTTGAACTCGATGGTGCCAATGGTCGTGCCCTCAACGCTTTCTGGGCACCAAACGCTCTTCACCCAACCAACATGACCAGATCTTATGCTAAGAATGGTTATTACGATCCTGCCGTCAAGCGCAGTAACTTCCATGTTCTCCTCAACAGACAAGTTACCAAGCTTGTTGGCTCTGGTTCCCCAGTCAAGATCACCGGTGTTGAGCATGCCGCTGGTGCCAACGAGGCCACTGCCACTGTTATCGCCAACAAGGAGGTTATCGTGGCTGCCGGTGCCATTGGATCCCCTAAGATTCTTCAACTTTCCGGTATCGGCCCAGCTTCTCTTCTCCAGAGACACAACATCCCCGTTCTTGTCGATCTTCCAGGTGTTGGGTCCAACTACCAGGATCATGGTTATCTTATGACTTTCAACATGCTCGGAAATGCCCCAGCTGCTATCGATGATGCTACTGCTCGCCAGCAGTACTTCTCTAGCAAGACTGGACCATGGACCAACAGTGGTCCTAATGGCTTCGTCTTTGCCCCAATGAGCAAAATTACCACTGCCAGTCGTGCTCAGTCTCTCATCTCTCAAATCAATGCCCAGACTCCAGCTCAGTTCCTTCGCTCCGGCACCCCACAGGCTGTTGTCGACGGCTTCGCTAAGCAGAAGGAGATTCTTGCTAAGCGTCTTGCTACCGCTGAGATGGCTGGCGTCGAGTTGGTCTTCTCCGGAGGCAGTATTATGTGCTCTCAACAGCATCCTCTTTCTCGTGGATACGTTGAGATCTCCTCCAACAACCCATTCGCCGCTCCAACCTTCGATCTTCGCTATGTTGCCAATCCACTTGATCTTGACTACACCGTTGATGCCATCAAGTTCTCTCGCAATGTCATGGCTACTGCTCCTCTTCAGGAGTTGCGCCCTCAGGAGTTCTCTCCAGGAGCCAACACCAACACCGATGATGCTCTCAAGACCTGGATCAAGGGACAGATCAGCACCATGTTCCACTCCTGCTGCACCAACCCAATGCAGCCTCGTGCTCTCGGTGGTGTTGTTGACTCCAAGGGTCTCGTCTATGGCACTTCCAACCTCAGAGTTGTTGATGCCTCCATCATTCCTTTGATCCCAGGCTCTCACCCACAGGCCACTGTCTATGCCGTTGCTGAGAAGCTTGCCGATGAAATCAAGAAGGCTGCTGGTAACCCAACCAGCTCCAGCTCTTCTTCTTCTTCTTCGTCTTCTTCCACCACCACTACTACCTCTGTTCCAACCACGACTACCACTACCACTCCTCCACCAACAACCACCACTACCTACACCCCAACTACCACCTACACTCCACCAGCTCCAACGCCAACCTGCTCTGTAAATAAGTGGGGACAATGTACGTTCAAACCTACCCCATTATCATAGAAATCCCGATACTAACTCTGTCTAGGCGGTGGTAACAACTACTCTGGATGCAAGTCGTGCGCCTCTGGGTCTTCCTGCCAGAAGTTGAACGACTGGTACCACCAGTGCTTGTAAACATTATTAGGTTTGTGGTGAGGGGCTAGGCAGTCTTTGTGGCTGCTTGGCTCTTCGCATACGAAGTACAAATGCTGTTTTGTATATTTATTACTCTTTCTTTGATGTAGATATTTCTGTGGAAGTGGGGTGATTGGATCCTGGGTCGGGATTTTGTGTATAATAAAGATGGTTTACGGTTATATTTATGCTTGGCGGCCTCTCATCGTGCTTGCTTTCATCGTTGATTGGTGCTTCTATTTTACATGATCACCATATATGTCTTATATGGTTCGAATATTCGTGGTCAACAGAGTTTGATATGGAGCTCTCGGGTGGGGGTTCGTCACAGATGGCCATGCTCGAAGCTTGAGGTTGAAAGTTTGGTTTCCAGAGGTGGAACTCCAATGATTACCGAGTAATTATTTGGTACAACTTTGAATACATTTCAACGGCTCCACCTCAGATAAGGAAAGGTATGTTTCTGAAAGATGAAAACTTAGCAATACCCAGCTGACTTGTTCGAATAGAACCGTCTTACGAGTTTCAACAACAGTACCGGTCAAATAAGATGACACTTGCAAATCATCCGGCAACCATTGTTTCCACTGCCAGTCAAGGGCTACTTTACAATCAAACTTTAAGGTTGCATCGTACTCATGTTGTACGAGAACTGCTTCCCGCTCTCCATCCCCGCCCAGTCAACCGCACCAAAATTCCAACAAACCGGCAATGACATCGCCACCTTAATCTGCCATCTCCGTCCTCATGCCCGTTCCAAGCCCGCCATTTGCCCACCTTGCCCTTGTTCACCGCTGACACCGCTCCCGCGTTTGTAGGGTGGACATTGTATACTTTGATTCGCTATAGTTGCGGGCATCGGGTATACGACGGGTACTTCATCTCTAAATAAAGAAGCCATGGGGTATAGTAGATCTACAAAAAATTTCTTACCGCTGGGAGCGGCCAGCGCCGCAGCGCCGGGTGGGTCTTTTTCATGATGGCTTTTTTGACGAGGTCAGAGAAATGTTCAGTGCGGAATCGAACGGAGCGGGAGCGTAAAGAGGTTGCAAGCCGTTTTAACAACGGATGCTTGCAGTTACATGCGGCTTTGGAAATGTGCATGGGATGTGGAGAGGGACGGTACGGTACGTACAGCAGCATGTTGACAAGAGAGAGAGAAGTGTCAGTGCTACGCCGGAAGTTTCGACTGCTGGGAGTGGGTCGCGACTTGACGTGTTGCTGATGCTCTTCATGCTTGCAGCTCAGACCTGCCTTCACACGATACCATTAATCCTTTGTAAGCACCCGATTAAATTTATAAACCTTTGCAGAAAGGATTTCCTCTGACGCGATCATGACGGCTTAGTAGGGCAATAAACTAATGAGAATCACCTTCTCATGTTGGGAAAACGGACATTCTGGGCTTTGGTGGCTGACCTGCGGTACAACTGTACAAATGTAGAAGGAGCTGGTGAAAGACTTCGGAGGAGCATGAATCTGAAGATCAATTGGAGATACACGAATGACGGCTATGGTATGACTACCCGTCGTTTCAAACAGTTACACCTGGACCGGTTTTTCAACGAAACCGTCCCCAAATTCTCGTCCTTCAGCTAGCTACAGCTGAGTCGTCTCTCCATATCGCTGAATCTGCCGGGTCACATTGCTTCCGTCAAGTCTCGAAGCTTTCCGGCACCTAATTTACATATGCATGCCCACTCACAAAAAAGCTCAGTTTAGCCTTTGTCAGTGTCGAAGCTTCGAAGTGACCTGGTATTCTAATGCAGTAAGCAAGGGGGAGGCGAGGAATGCGGTGATAGGGATGATACGATATTGGTCAAAACATTGCGGCGATATTATCTGAGATCGAACAGCACAAGTAGTATTTGCAGTTGCGCAAGCCAATACCAGCCGAAGCTGAAAAAACTGTGCTGAGCGAGTTCTTGAAGGACTTTTGTCATGTTACCGTTTTGCGGTACCTCTCGTTACATACACGGAAATTACTGATTGCCGGTTGTGGCCCCCAAATCTCGAATCCTTGTTGTACCCGTACACATGTTGATAACTAACTCACAGATAGTCTTATACTTCTTTCCTTAATGACGGAATCGCAAGATCTAGCTTGCAAGGCGACCTTCACCGAAACTCAAATAGACAGGGTCCAGGAGAAGTTGTACATGCTCTAGAAGGATCTTTCTGCACAACTGAGGCGTAGTTGAATCGGTAAACTCCTTGCACGCTCACGGCAACTGCTCTCGATATAACAAATCTAATTTCAACCGTTGCTCAGCCCTATGTGGCGGTATCTGTGCACTCATGGGAAGAACGGGTGGCTAGGTTTATTGAATTCTAAACAATAACAAGTCGCTATAAGCTTAGGCATACGGTTACTATGTACAAAGTACTAAGTGAGTACACAAGACGTATCAAGCAAGCATCTCAAGGGACCTGTAACCAGATAACCTTTCTAAAACGTGCATACAATGTTCATGCATGCAAATGCATTTGAATTCATGATCTGAATAACTTTGGAAGTACAGCTTCGAGGGTTAAATCACGAGTCGGTGCCAGAGGCTAGCTAGCATTCAATCCTCGTGCGCTCAGTGATACTTGTGCCACTACTTGTCAGAGGTCTGTTCTGTAGCTGCAGTTTTGTCGTCCTCAATGTTGCCTTTCTATCTGGGCCTTGCAAATACGCCTTCATCTGCCATTACCCGTTAATCACGTTTCAGGGCACGATATAATTTCGATTGGTGTAATTACCACTAGCCCATAGAAGGTTGTCATGACAGTTTGACTGTAGCGTAACGTGAAGCGGCTGCTGATAAAGCTTGCATGTAATGCATGGACTGTAGTTATCCGTGCCAGTGGTACAACTCTATAGCTGTCAGGATCTGGGATATATTGATGGGCAGCTGGGGATAACGTTCCGAGCAATAGGAATGTCAGGGATCCACTGATAAACAGCTGGGTATCGATTTGTCGGGACTCCCAGCTGCCGATTGCCAACTATTCACATCGTTGGCTGTCATATGCGTACTTAAGTACATGTAGGTAAGTAAGAATTGCAATTCAGCTTGCAAAAGACTGCATGGCCCTATGACTTCCGAAGGATATCCTTGCAGTTTCTACTAGTAGCTAGTATCTTCACAAATATATTTCGTTTACTTTCCGATTACCCACTGTGCTTAAATTTGCAAGTGCCATTTCAATGCCATCACGTATTGATAGTTCGGTACCCCCTGCTGTGATACATTTATTTCCAGCTAGTCGGAACCATGGGATGGTATAATAAATGCGGGGAAGTGACCAGCATGAAGCATTTGGAAAGACCGGAAGCTGTACATGTTGTGTTTTTGGAAGTATAAGTACATACTTTTCGTGCATGCAGTCAATTGGGGGTGAATTGCTGCTAGGAATTACGGGTCACGACTTCATGCATTGCGTTGAGAGTGCAGATACCAGGGAACTGGCATACTACCCCATCCGAGCACTGCAACGTACTAATCTTCCATTCTAAGTTTTCCTATGCATTCAAGTTACTAGGGTTGAAAGGATATGATGTAAGTTGCCCTCTTCGTTTCGAGCACGGAAGGTCCGCCGGTCATGGTCTGCCGCATTTGATATGGGTAATGCATGGATATCAATCGCCTTATTAAGAAAGGCTGCTTGGATAATAACTGTGGCAGAGTAGGTCTGATAACAGCGGCAGAATGTATAAAGCTGCAAATTGTATGGCCTTAACTCGATATCTTTACTCCAAGTTCGATACGGTACGAACCCACTCATTTAGTAGTTCTACGTACTGTGCAGCTTGAATCATCAGAAGCGCTGCTCAGCTCAGGCTGGAACCAAGAAATACGTCCTATTCTAAATTCAAAAAGACCACGAGGTACTATAGAGCTTAACTTTCTCCATGCCATAATTAAGGCAGTTACAGACCATCTCTGGGTTGAAATGATATCAAGCTGCTTCAGGTTGCTGGTGGTGGCCATGGCGGATGGCGTTTATCGATCACGTGCCCTGGCCTTCCCCAACCGTGCGCGTGCACCTTCACCCAAAGACAGTGAAAGCAAGTACCACACGGCGATATTCGCGTGAGGATTTGCAACCTCCATGTTTCATCAATGGAAGGTTGAATTTGCGAGCTCTTAGCTTACTTAGTAAACTTAACTCGTTGATTCTTGTACGAGTACTTTACTAAAAAGTAAATACGTACCAGGTTAGTACTTAGTAGGTATGAAGTAAGTACTTAAGGTTAAGTAAGGAAGTAAGTACATTGAAAGGATCCGTAGACCACAGAAGCACTGCATAGCTAGTACATACATAGCTACTTGCTGGTTGACCTCGCTTGACACTTGGGGTCTGCACAATAATATGTAAGAAGTACTGTACACTTATTTAGGTTGCATACTTGTACATATCTGCAGACTGTGAAGCAACATCTCGCGCATTACATACACAACACACAAAGGCGTCAGGCAGCAAATTATCTTGCATACTAAGTAGTGCATACGGTTTTATCTGCCGACGAATAGCAAATCCTGATCTGCAGAGTTATTTACAATAAGTAAACTATGTACTGCAAGGTGTCCCACAAAGGTCTCAAGCGTGTCTGATCACAAGCTCACGCACAGAAGCTTGAGGGTGTGGGTCTAATTTCGAAATTTAAAAGCAGGCCATCTTGCGAATCAGGTAATCAAGTCGTTAATAGCTCTTGGTTGGCACGCGTTAAAAGCACCTTTGGTTCTCCGGAAGTATAATGTGCACAGTCTTAGAGTTTTATGATACGGTAGCCGATACTACGTCATCCCGGTACCCCAGATTACAAGCCGAAATGTATTAATGCTGCATATTATCGATCACACGTTCCACTCTTACATCGGCCTGGGGGACAAGTAAGTTGCAAGTTCGGGTATTTGGTTTACTCCTACTTCATCGAAGTAGGAGTGTAAGTAGGAGTGTAACATACATACAACAATATATCGATCGGAAATCTCTACTTGACACTCTATTGCACATGCAGTTTAGATACCTCTGCCAATGAATCGGTCTCCGGTCCTCGAAATTGAAACATATCAACTTATTTGGTATCGAAGTTTTTGGTAGGCCATAGGAACCATTGCATGCAGATGTTCTGTAATTGGAAAGTTCCCGATTGATATCGTCACGATATCCTGTCGACATGTCAGTTACTTCGATAGTTGTTGTCTACTATGTGCCCGCGTCGCAGTAAGCTCTCCTTATGCCGTCTGAATGTGAGAAGAATAGGGTCGTGGCAATTTCAAATACGTTGGGTTGTTTACTTCGGCAGGGTCCAGCACAGATTACTTGGGGTATCCCTGTAAATTAAGGAAGCAAAGTTACTTAGAAGTATGTACTTAGAGGGACAATTTGTATCATAGAAAGGGCAACCGAATAAGTAGGTACATAAGCGAGACCGCGAGAGGAAGAAATGCAGGAACCAGTCCTGCATGCATACGGCAGCTGCGGACTATGATAAGAATTCACCAGTCTCCGAGCAGACAAGAAAAGTACTTAAAGAAGCAAACCTCGGTCCAAGCCCGAAACACGAAACAGTCATGTCACAGGCTGCGGGGCCAACCATCATCCTGAAATTAACTGGAGTCGACATTGACATGGATTGATCACCTAAACTTTCTAGCGTTCGGCAGTCGAGCGAACCTTCCGAATAATTGACGCCTGGACCTGGAGAGCGGTGTATTATTATTTCTTGATGATACTCGCATGCTCTGCTTACTTATAAGTACATGGTAGCAGTATTCGTCTCCAATCAGACACAGTTATGTACGAATTCGTAAAGTCAGTATGTACTCATCGCTACGGGATTTTTTTTTTTTTTTTTTTGTTATGAGATCCTTCTTTAATTCACCCCCCCTGCTACTCTTTTCCCAGTCTTTCTATTTTACTGTCACCCCCTTTGGCCGATTTTAGTTAATTTGATATTTATTTTTTTTTTTTTTTTTTTGAAAACAAAGGCCGAATGGCCTATCTTTATATTACTAGTCTAACCAAAACGTCCATCAACCTTGCGGAGGAGCTTATGTAAGTATTTAGCTATGAGTATAGCCTTTACACCCCTTTGTGTTCCGCTTCCAAACCAGATACGTGATTTCGGTTTATTATTAGCCCACTCACCCATTCCCATTTTTTCCATTTCTATTCCAAAATCGCGCCGTTCTGTATCAAACCATTCGCAATGATAGATTATATGGTCTTCATCTTCCAGAATACCACATTTGGAGCATAGACGGTCGGCACGGTTGGCTACTCGGCGGGGCCAGTATCTGAGTCTTTCGACTGCCAGGAATGTCGATGAGGAGCGTAGACGGGCAATAGCTTTTGCGAGGTTAAATGGTAATGATGTGTATGGTAGTGGCTTGAGTGTAGTGTTAAGAAGACCGGTAGGAAGGTTCTTAATCCAGTCGAGGCGGTTGAAGGTAGCGATTGCTGTTTTAACTGATTTCAGAAAGTTGTTTTCTAAAATGGTTGATGCTTCGGATGCAATGCATAGCCATGGTTCTCTTTCTCCTGTCCAGATCTTGCCCAGCTGTTTGCCTATGTCTTATCGCGCACGGTGTCCCCAGGAGTGTTCGTTGCTATTGTTTAGCCCGCAGTGGATTGCGTGGTAGTGCACGATCCTTAGGGGTATTGAGAGCGTATGTGATGAACCGGCATAGGAGGAGTAGGCGGCGTAGATGAATTGGGAGAATTCCAAGGTCGTGGAATGCAATAACTGTTATTGATCGGCTGTTTAATCCTAGACAGAAGCGAGCATAGTCTTTCTGTAGGCGGCTTAAACGATTCTGTGTTTTGACGTCTATATCGTAGCAGCTCTCCAGAGAGAAATTGAACGCAGACTCTACTAAGGTTTTGTAGACTTGCCGAAGCTGCTGAGGTGTATCAATTCCTACAAGCTTTCGTAGTGCACGTATTGCAGAGGTTGTTCGTGAAGCAGAGTCTAGTTGTGAGAGAACCAGTTCATTTGCGTCCCATTTTCCTTCTTGAACAGGGAATCCATTAAAGACGTATTTTTTTCGATGCTCGACACGCTGGTTTAACAGGAGTAGTCCTGGGTCCAGCAGAGATGGGTGACCCAATACCAGGTAGCAGCATTTTTGAGGGTTAATTTTCAGGCCGTATTCCTCGAAGAACCGCACTAGTTGTTTGATTTTCCTTCTCATTCCAGCCCAGGAGGTTGAGAAAAGCGTGGTATCATCTGCAAGTAAAGCTGCAGATACTGAATGGGTTGATAAGAGCGGGTCGTCTTTGTCACGTGTGTCTAGGAAGCAGACATACAGTATATACAGGAGTGGTGACAGTGGATCACCCTGTAAGACGCCTAGATGGACCGGGATCTCTTCCGAGTAGCACCCGTTCATGTTGAGGACGGTTGATGGGGCAAGGTACATCGACTCCAGTACCTGTAGCCAGCGACCCTCGAGCCCAAGTTGACGGAGATGACAGAAGAGCTTCTCTCTATTAACCGTATCAAAGGCCTTCTCAATATCCAGAAACAGTGTTATGAGTGGTTGTTTCTTGATGGCAGCTTGTTCATGTAGCATACGGAGTATAAAAATATTCTCAGAGGTACGATAGGTAGGACGAAAGCCAGTCTGTTCTGGTGGGAAAATGGCATGGTCTGTAGCCCAACAATGAAGACGAGTATTCATGCAGATTGAGAATAACTTTCGAAGGCCTGGCTGGATTGCGATTCCTCTCAAGTTCGATGCGAAGGCTGAGTCCTTTCCGGCCTTGGGAATAGGTACTAGACGGCTGCGGGTCCAAGAATATGGTACTGTACCAAGTTCCAGCACCGTTGTGAAGAATTGATGGAGGTCCTTTAGTGGCACAGCTTTGAGTGCAGTATGATTCATCTTGTCTTCTCCAACTGCAGAATCATGGAGTTTCTCGAGGCTGTCCGAGATCTCTTCTTCAGTGAACGGGCTATCCATAGCTGCGACTGGAGGACGGTCGGCTGATGGGTATCGCGGGAGTGGTTTAGGGCGGGAGGCAAAGAGTACGCGAAAGTGTCTGTCGACGTCTAGTGGGTCTGCTTTTATTCGGATCGTCCCTCGTCTTCTGGCAAGAATAGGTTGAGCTGCTGTCCAGAATTCGCGTGGATCCTTTGCCCTCAGAACTCTGTCTTGATATTCCAGCCGGCGAATACGTCGTTTCAGAGTGGAGACACGGTTTCGTAACGTAGTGTAGCGTTCTTCCTCCTGCAGACTGATTCCTCCGTTTAGTCTCGCATCATCTAGGAGAGCGTCCAGCGGGGCTCTAGCAAATAGAAGCTGTTGAAGAAGACAATCTCGTATTTCGTTCTGCTTTGGTATTGCCAGTGGTCTGCGAGTAGGCCCCGTTCCCAGCTTCTGTATTCTTCTTTCCTCAGCATCTAAGAGTGTTCTTCCTTTTTTCCTTGGATAGCTCCTACAAGGGAGATCCTTCTTTTGTTTTTCTGTGTTTTTACGTTCTTTCGCGGAAATGATTGCAAATAAACGGCAGTGATGAGAGTCAGCTAAAAGCGGTAAAACAGAGAAATGACAGGTAGGCATACGTGATAAACAAAGGTCCAGTACTGATGTGCTGCGCCCATTAGACCAGGTAAATGTAGCTGGGGATCCATCCTCATTTTTGTTCTCCAGTTGGAATCCATAACGAGCAATGAAGTCAACGATCAATTGTCCTCTTGGGTTGAAGCGTGGAACACCAAGCAGTTCTCCGAGCTGTGCATTGAAGTCGCCCAGGATCATGTCTGGGGTTCCGTGGACCTGGCAGAGATCCTCAAGAACATAGACAGGTTCTGTATCCCAATAGTGTAAATGGACGGAAGAGATAGGGGGTAAGTAAACAAACGAGAGCAGAGTACCGCACACTGACAGAAATACAATATCAATATAGGAGGACTCATGGAGACAGTGTACGGTAGTAGAGGGAAGCAGTGAGCTGTGAACGAAGACAAGTAGGCCACCATACTTTCCTGCTGGGTGTAAGGATGCAAAACAAATATAACCAGTGAGTTCAACAAAGGGTAAATGAAATGAGGTTATCCATGGTTCCGCAATACAAAAAACATCATACTGACTCCAATCATAAATTCCTTGGTAGTCCTTCGAGATACGCGCCCAGTCGCCACCAACATTCCAGTAGCTGATTCTCAGTTGCTGATGATGACTCGGCCCGTGTCCTCATTCCACCTGCATACCATCCAGATCTGCATCAGGGATAGTAGACCATTTGTCTTCAACCGATTCCTGAATCTTTCCTTGTACCAGACGAAACTTACGGCCAGGATAGCGGAGAGTAACGTCCTTAAAAAACCGCCAACGTGTATTTCGCTCCTGAAGTTCAGCTGGAGTGCGGTCAAGGTCTAGACCATACTTTGGAGTTCCTTGTTGTTCTTTCCGCCACTTCCGAAATTGGTCCATAACAACTCTTGTGAACATAATAGAGGAGTGTATTACCAGTGGTGCATCAGCATTGTCTTGTGCACCTCTTCGGAAACAGCGTAAATGAATGCAGGGTGAGCCAGGGACTCCGATTTCCTCCAAGAAAGCTGTTCCATCTGCCCAAGCTGAGATACCGCGCGGGTATTTGAATACCACAACCCCTGATTCTCTTTTTGCCCGTTCCTGTTGCTCTCGAGTGGTGATAAGGTCGTTTTGAAGTGTTTGTATAGCCTCATCCTTGCTGTTTATTGTCGACTCCAGTTGTGTAATACGTGAATCCAGTGTTGGTAATGTGATTGCCGCCCCATTTGGATCGTTGACCAGTGTACGGGCGTCGAGGTTCTGAGATAGTGTATTGAAGTGCCCGATATTTTGCCGTATGAGTTTGAGCCCTTCAGACACTTCACCGGCAGTCTTTGCCATACTATTCTTGTATTCCAACAATTCGTCTTGTAGTGCCTGGCTTGCCGCCACCATTCTCCTCGCCACCTCCTCATTTGCAGCCTGCCTTGCAGTGTCTTCCACCTCGTCCAGTGCAGTCTCTAGATCGTCCTGAAACATCTCAACAAGATCGTTCATTTCTTGTACCAGTTGTGTCCCATTGGTGATAGTAATAGACTCAGACGAGTGCTCCAGCGGGTCAGTGGCTGTACGTACTTCGAGAGAGTCTATCACTTCTGTCAGTCGAAGGAAGTTGGGGGATTCAACAGTCTGCCAGTCTGTATAACGTTTTGTCGTCTCAGTAGTCTTAACTATCTTCCACCAGCTCTGAAACTCTATGTGGTGATAGAGTGTGTTCAAAACTGGGTGCGTCTCGTGCTCCATCGTGTCAGGGATCGGTTCGTCTTTGAGTTTGCGGTAAAAGTTGAAAATTGTCGCTTTGATGGATGGACGATTACCGGTTTTCCTACCACGGAAAGGGATAGTGTAGTTGGAATGGCTGACAAGTGTCTCCTTAATCACTACCACATGGCGAAGAAGCTGGTCCCTTGTTGCACTGCTGGGGATGTCGAACGAGGCGAAGAGTCGATATGGATCATGGTCTGGCACGTTGTCACCCATACTACCTACTTCTAACTACTCACTGCAGTGGCTTGGGCGTGTGTGGGGGAGCTGTAAATGTTGAAAACGGCCGACAGAGGTGTAAGGAATGTGCAGGTCGAAACTGAAGGTCGACTGGTGGACGGGAGGCTGGGGATTGGACTGGGCTGGGCGTATAGGGGGTGGAAGGAGTGGAGACGAAGGATGGGCTGTTGGATGGAAGCGAGATATGCGAGAGTGTTGACAGTGGGGTAGATATCGGAGAGTGGAAGCGTGGAGGCAGTAACGTGGCGTGTCGTGGATAAGAAAGCGTAAGCCGGATGGGTAGATAAATGGGGAGTCGGTTATTGAGGGCGGGCTCAAGAGTCGGATAGGCGGAGGATGAGAGGATCGAGGTCAGTGTGGAAAAGTAAAAGTGTAGTCAAAAGTCAGCACGAGAGAAGCACAAAAAGATAAAGAAACTAAACTACTGGGGGCCGAGTGGGAGTTGGGCGATGGTGTATGGGCGGGAGTTTGAAGAAGTACCTAAGGAAACATTAATAAGGGGGGGGGGATTAGTGGCAGACCAAGAAAAGCGAAGGGCAGGGCCTCTCAGGTGAAGAAAGTAGTGGGATAGCTTTTTTGTAAGTTTGAGAAGAGAGGCACCAGGTTCGTGTCTTTCTTGACCTTTTAATGGAGTTAAGGGTCTGTAATCATTACCAAGTTTGTGTCGTGAGCGGAAACCAGGTTCCGCTCACGGCACAGGGGGTCTGGAGTTGAACTGCCTCAGGCACGGGGGGTCTGGGTTGAACTGCCTCGGGCCCGGGGATATTGCGTCTCCGTGCTACACAGCTACGCAAGACTGAGGCTTAACAAGCGGGGCCGAGTGGTGGGAGCGGGGCCGAGTGGTGAGAGCGGGGCTGAGCTGAGTGGTGAGAGCGGGGTGTGAGGGCGAGAGCGGGGTCGAGTGAGAGCGAGGGCCGGGCCGAGTGAGTGAGGTTCTACAGTTAGATCTGCTCGATTGGACGAGCGTTGGCTTGGTTTGTTGGTCCGCACAGTACCAGCGGTTGGAGATATAGAGTCGTAATGGGTTGGTATATTCGGTTATGTGCGTTGATACGGTTCTTTGTGGGCTACTGGCCTTTCGTCTCCTGCCTTTCGTGTGATGTCTCGGTACGCATTCATACGTAAGATTTCTTGTGCGCATCGCATTGTACGTACATGCGTCTAAGGCAACTAGCGATTTCTCGCATTCAAATGCACGATGTCATTGCACCCGATAAGGTGGAACCAGATCATGCACGGGAATCTGGCATGAACTAGCGTCGCCCATAAAACGAAGAAATTGCGTGCCACCTATCCGGAGCAGCAGTAGTATCCGTCAACCAGCTGCTAGAGTAATAGTAGTATGTCATTGGTAAGTGATTATACGTCAGTGGTCAGTAAGTAATTGTTGAGACAAGCTGCTTAAGGAACCGCTTCCAAATCATATGACCCTACGCATAGCCATCATTTTCGTTCAAGGTTGACCCTGATATGTCATACAAATCAAAACAAGAAACGGTTCTGATGCCGATATTCTCCAATCAGGTTGCAGAACTCCCGTTTACTCCTCTGACGTCCTTATCATCTGCATAGCAACCCCGGGCCCGTTGAGGGAGTAGACGTAATCGTTCCAGTGTCTGAGACATTTCAACACATTAAATGTCCGCTGATGTCAACTGCTATCGAACAAGCAATCGTACCACAATACGGGCGATTGGTTGCATACTTCTCAAGAAGTGCCAAGGGAAGAGACGTACGTACTTAGTATATTGAATGTTAATAGCTTGGGCATAAGGTTTCACTTCATGCTACGCATCGGGAGTGTAATGTAGCCTATCTAAGTTACTATGGTACATGGAACTGTATATCCAATTCCTACTGGTTTACAGCTACAGAATCTCATCATGCAAACGAAGTGAAATATTTATAAACGGAACATTTGGTTTAATTACTAAGTATTAAGTACTTAGGTATGTCAGATTTGACAACCAACCTGGTCAGATGAATACCCGCAAAAAGAGGCAGCAACTCAAAGCACTTATACATATGAAGTACTTATACAGTAGTCCTTCTAAGACTGAATGGTACCAAAGTGCTCCTCGTACACAATCGTGCACGCGGGCACTCTCTACATGCTCACGTGCACAGCTGTAGCCAAAGAAAGCTGATTTAGAAGCCAGGAGAGTGCCAGAGCCATATATGCATAATGGTAACTGATCGCCTGCAAGAGGGTCGGCTGTTGTTGGGGGCTGTGCACTACGGCGTCAAATCATGCATCCGATACTTACAAGAATGCAGCCAAACAAAAAGTTATAATTGAGAGTAAAACTTCGAATGACAAGCGTACGAGTTTCTGTATGTGCTGCGCAATTGCCCGCTTCGGACCGAAATATTGCCTCATGACTAAATGCCTGCACCGAGAGCTTCGCATCTTGTACTTGTACTATACTTAAGTACAGCTCTCCCTGCCCAATTGGCCAAATTCCACCCGTGTACATGCCCATGAAATGAGAAGATTACAGTTCCACTTTGAAGCATGGTGTTTCGTCCGAGTCGTTTGTCGTGATGTTGAGTGTGGTTGATGCACCCAAGAGATAATTATGCACCCTTGACGTGCAGCGGCTCCTAACCACATCCGGGGCATGCATATGTACAAGTACAGGAAGAAGGTACGTATACAAGTACGGTACCTGAGTGTTTCGTGTACTTGTAGCTTTGTATCGTCGTCATGTCAAGTTCTCCTGATCACACTGCTAGGTACATGCAAAGGTTCTGATACAATCGATCTCGAGGTTTCTGATACTTACTTAGAAAGTACTTAAGTATCTCGCATGGCGAGAAGTAACAACATTGTGAGTCAGCAGAACCCGATTCCAGTCAGATCATCAGGTCAAGGACACCCTCGATTTCAGCAACATAATACCTTTATAAATAAAGGAACAAGGGACTCTTCAGCATCTCTGTAAGTCCAATGAAGATGCTCTCGCCGTATTCGAATTCGCAAAATCCGGCAAATTGGCCTGGCAGCCTCAATCCATTTGAATCATACGCAGCAAGTTCTCTCCTGATATTATGTATCAGGAGCTGCAGCGCTGGGATTGAACGACCGATCGAGAACAAAGAGATCGCGTCAAAACACTGCATGCAGCATTCTACTTGATATCGATCTGAGAAGCAATATAGACTGCGGCATCTGATATGATTAGGCTACTTAGTAGTTGTGTATGCGTGGATTAATATCTTTCGTTCGGCATTGGTGATGCCGATGGAATAGGAGTGAATCCCTGATCGGTTCAAGCTCGCGAGCTCGATATACTGCCTGAAACATAAAAGGAGTTCGTGCGTAAAGTGTCCGCCAGAGACAGATTATCTTTACAGAGCTCTCATTGAGTGCCCATGCTATAGCAATGGGCGCCGCTCTGGATGCTCAGTTATCCAGTCGAAAAGGACATGGGGATGTGCGTATGATCAAGATGCCGCGTTATTGAAGCCCTCAGCCTTTTGGTCATCGTGCTACGCCTTTGATGCCAGCAACCTCACCGTTAGAATACAAGCACCAAATGGTAACTCAGCTGATAGCATGTTAGTTCTTTCTAAGTACTTCATACTTAAGTAGGTTATTCTATTGCCTTAAGTCACTACTATTGTGGAAGGTGCCTAATCGGCTACATGCTTCAAAACTTGTGCTTGATTATACCAGTATATGCTATGATCCAGCCGAAAAAGGAGAGCTCGAGAGAGTGGTGATATCAGACACACAAGCGTAAAATGCGTAAAATGCGTCACGGTTATCTCTCGAAGCTCCGCTGTCACTGGCATGGCCCATATGCCCATCTAATCATCGAGCAAAGAGAGCACAGGAAAGGAGCAGCCAGTGTTCCACATGCACGATCGCGAAGCATGTAGCTCGTTCGAATACAAAGCTATGTACCAGTACTCGTACATGGGCGATAGTAGCTTAAGCAAGTACAAGACAGTAGGTAACTACATGGCCGCCAGGGCCATTTTTTTGGCCTGCACTTCGAGGGTATTTCCACAACCAGAAGGGGACCTCTCATCCCAAGCGACAAGGAAAGAATCTTTCTTCTACAACTCGGCTTTTCTAAATGGTTCTGCTTCCATTGCCTTCCAAATTCTTTGAAATGTCTAAATTTACCAATCCTGATGTCAAATATCCTTGTAATTTCAGTGAGCTCTTTATATCCTTCTGAGTCTCATTCAATGTTGCTCTTGAAGGGACCTCCAACCCCAAGCGAAGAGGAAAACATCTTTCCTATGCAAACAACCCTCGAGATGCAGGCCAAAAAAACGGCCCTGGCGGCCATGTACTTAAGTACTTGTAAGTACCGGTACGTTAGGCTCTTCAAGTCATGTACTTAAGTATGTGCATTCACTGACTGCATAAGGCTTACGATTCCCGCCAAATGCGGCCGTTTGACGTTTGCTTATGTGCATTTGCCTGTCTGCTAGAGGCGAATGAGAAATGTATATGGGCATCTCCTTTGATTAACTAACTGCTGTATTCTTGCTGGGAGCATTGCTGTAAAGCTTAGTGACCTGTACGAATTAATGCAGGAATCTCGAAAGATGAGCTCGAGCACCCGTTGACAGCTACTTCGTATGTGCTTCGTCGAGTACTTACAAGTGACAGCTGTAACTAGAGGTGGCGATTCTGAAGTTATCGAAGCACATACTTCGTACAGGTATCTTCCATCCGCATAACTATCCCACCCAAGATGGCATGTATCACGAATGGAATGATCCTTGTTATGCGCATCAGATCTGGATCCACCGTCCAGCAAGCAACAAAAAGCAATGAAATTTAGGGCTTGCTAACTAGCATCCCAATCTTCGGTGTGGCCTTCGCATACATTTTCTCGAAGTAAATCATAACTAACGCCGGCGGATGTGGGAAGTGCTCGTCTCGGAATCCATAGAACCTGTAACGTGGCGCTTAGTAGAGACTCTTTTCCCCCTATTCCCAGCACTTTCCAACCTCCATTGCCTTACCGAGTGAGAGAGCGTATTCAAGTGTGCTCGTTGTTGTTGTTGCATCTCATGCTATCCATGAGAGATGGACTTTCGTTAACATTCGATGCCTGTGGGGGGCAACAAAGAAAGTTAGACATGTCCAAATTAACAACCTCCTGTGCCGACTTTCAATGACGGTGAATCGTGATTGGGAATGGTGGGGGCATTTGGACGTGGCGACCAGTGATTGGGTAGAATGTTTCTTCTGCGTGGTAATTCCAGATGCGGCAAAACATAGATTCGACTGTTACAACTTTCGACATGGCACTTTTAGATGTCGGTTATGGCAATCGTAAGGCATAACATAACTACCCTGTCACACACCAGACTAACTGCTACCATGACTACCGTTCCGAGCAGTCCTTTTGTAGCTCATGTAATTGTACTTGTACAAGTACATTGCAAGTACAATTTGATATATTTCGAAAGTCCGAGAGAGTTTTCGAAGCCATTAATGCATTTCTCTTTGTACTCCGGGCGTGGGTTCATATGTTCGAAACTGAAAGAAGATCGTGAACGAGGTAACAAGTTCAGGTATGAGATTGCTACCAGCGTTAGCCTTCCCATAA
Source organism: Ascobolus immersus RN42 (assembly GCA_003788565.2). Classification (NCBI taxonomy): domain Eukaryota; kingdom Fungi; phylum Ascomycota; class Pezizomycetes; order Pezizales; family Ascobolaceae; genus Ascobolus; species Ascobolus immersus. The sequence goes on from ML119696.1 coordinate 91,644, forward strand.
CAAATAAAGTTATGTCCACCTACATTACCTGACTTGTAAGAACTTTATCTGGATACATGAATGCTTCGTACTATCGAGAATTTAGGCTGGCGGATAGCTGGATGGGGACTACTTAATTTGTACCTCTGTACTCCAAATTAAAGGATTATTGCTCTCGATTTCTCTGCATATGTAACAGGCAACCGGCAGATTGGTACCTATCTACAAGTACCTTATAATAAGCTTCATATAGTCCCCAGCTATGTAGAATCGAGCCACGGGCTGTAAAAAGAAGACTCACATATTGTTATGATTTGAAAGTCAGCCTGCCTCGATCAACAATCGAAAGATATGTCTGAGATGGAGCTATTCCACTAGTCAATACCATTGGTAGATGCTCTAGTATGAAACGCAGAGATTCAGCTGCACCACCGGCCCGGAAAGGGAAAGTTGACATCGAGTAATCGTTCGGCACAGTAGTCAACGGATGTATCATTCCCAGGATCATGCAGTCTGAAATGGAATTCAATCAAGTGAACTTCCATTTGTTTTCTACCACGCTGGCTCCCGATAATTCCTTCATTGCTTGCATGATTCCACACGCAAGCCAACTTGAGAGGCACCATCCAGCCTGATATCGTGCTTTCCGATGCCGACTGCGGAAAGTAGCGAGGACAGGAATGAATCCCCTTTTCTTTCTTCGACAAATACAAGTACAGTTTCCACTGGAGAACGTCGAATAGTACTTGTGCATAGCCTTCTGTTTGATCCAAGGGAGACCTGGCCAGGCAATCAAGTCTCAAGGGCGGACCGACCTTCTGGTTCCACAGTCTTGTGGGCGTGATGATCGAGTGGCATTGTCGATGTCAAATGCAGATCCCTGTGCTCGGGATAAGATGATGTAGCAATCTGGAATGTCCACTCCGTTCCAAAGCATCGGACGGAGCTTGATGAAACTTGGATCCTCGCCTAGGATGCTGACCAGAACGTGGATTATGGATTAACTTTTCAAATCCATACTTTGAACGATTGGTTCCGAGTAGGACCAACGAATAGAAGATATCGGTAATGTTTGAGGCTCCACCGTTGACTACGAATGAAGCTTGCCCAGTCGAGCGAATACCGGTGCCGTTTGAGCATACCTTAGGGCGTATCGCTGGATTCAGTAAACTGTTAAAGAAGCGAGAAGGTGGTACGGACCAATTGTAATGCTTGTTGTAAGATGTGACCTCTCCTGGTGATTGATGTGCTGGCAAAAGGTAACAAGTAGATCTGCATCGACATTACCACATCCGGACGCATCTTAGCGAATAGGCGAGCTTTCTGACCGACCGAATGGCATGAGATCAACCAGCTTCTGTATGCGGTAATGGACCCAAAACTGTCAGAGGCGAGACTACCGGCTCGGATGCGGTTTGACCCCCCGAATCGTCCTTCTCAATCGTTCTTCCAGACCTGCTAACAAAAGCAATTAGCCCCGCCCCGGCCTACACTCACACTGTTGAGTTTTATGTATGATGCTCCAAACCTTGACTGAATGATCCATATCCCTTACAGCCAATTCGAAAAGCCGCTCGTAGACGGGAGGCAAAGCACTTGTATTGCTTCTTTTTTGCCATTGGAAACCCATTCATGCCAGCATCTCATGCAAAGTCGGAAGCGGCAAGCAACAGCGATCCATTCGAACTTGCAGACGAACTGCAGAATGATTTGCGCAAACTCGATCGAGATCAATGCTGGGAGGCAGTGATGTTATGTAGCCTGTCACTGTTGACTTCCTCGTCTCGGAATCTCGCCTTCGGGATGTGTGGTTCCTTGATGGTAGCCAGTGGGTGCCTTGAGACCTTGTTAGCCAAACGGCTGCGCAGGAAGAAACGTTGAATGCGCAGAACGGTTGCCCCAAGGCCTGTTTCCAAAATTCCGATCATACATACGACAGCCTTGAGCATCTTGTCCGCATGAACAATAGACCAGTCATGTAGCTGCTATGCAGTGTTGCAGTAGTTGCCTGCAGCCTGAAGCGTAAAGCAACGCTCTATGTCACGCAAATGCAACCTCGCCGCAGGGACCGTGCAGCTTTGGGACGAATTTCACGCAGCAACTGTGACGTGGGTGGTCTAACTTTGTGCCACAAGAGATGGGGCAGATGGTTTCTTTGAACCTGATGGTGTCGAGACATCTCTTCGTCTAAAGGCCTGCTGAATTTGCACTTCTTGCTGTGAGATATGACCATTTTGCAGCACTTGAGCAGTGAAAGGCGGAGCGAGACACCAAGGAACATCTGGTTAAGCAGATACCACATCTCTGGCACACGAAAGTCAGAGAAAAAGTATTTGAAGCTTCTCATTTTCGAACGTTGGAAAACTGCGGACAAGTGCATATCAACAGGCAGGTACGGAGTCTCACCAAGTCCGCCGCTCCTCCAGTGGTCTTTCCACATCCTTGACTGCCAAGAGTTGTGGGCGGTGAATGTTTGACCCGCGGTCAAGTGTTTCCACCTCTCAGCCTAAGTAGCGGGCGAAGGGCGGGAGTTTTCGGCATTACGCATTCCAACGGCCATCAGACGAATTGCCTTGCGATGTGATAGGCCCTCTACTGCCATCAAAAAGCTGGAAGCCTACACAAGCAGAAGGTAGAGACGATTAGCTATCTGTAGATGAGCATTAGTTTAAAGATCTGAGATCAAGCAATTTGAATTGATCATGCAGAAGGAAGTGGGAGGGCTAATCGCTTATGTACCGCTAGTAGGCATAGGTGATGGAAGAGCAGACCCGAAGTTCGATTGCAGCAATCTAAAACCACACCGCTTGTACATGAGCCGTACATATGAGATCCTTAGGATTGGGCATCTGTATGTAACGGCGGGATGCGATGCAGCAGCGGCTGGGTAGTTTCGCGAATGGCGAAGGCAACCACACCATGCGTATGCAGTGAGTTGCGTGAACGAGATGGCGGAAAGCCAGGAACATGAACCACAAAACGCTCGACCAGCATGCTTTCTGCGAGTGCTAAAGCAGTTCGGAGAATAAGAGTGTGGAGAGCATCGAGTTACATACGTTTCTGTGGACGTCCGGACGATTGGCAAATTGGTGCTCGTAACGTTTCTCCTACATATGAGAGTCAGCAACGAAAACACAAGCAGGTAAGTAGGGTCTTGAGATGTGGAACAGAGACTGACCATTACCGGAACAGGGTCCCGTTCATCCTTGAAGAAAGCCGAAGAAATTATTAGAATGCTAGCAATACTAAGATACTAAGAGGGGAGGAGAAAAAGAGGGAATAAAATTTTTGTGGTGTTTACTTTGGCTCGAGGAACTGCGGCGATGCGGAGATCAGATACGGTGAGTGGGGGATGGCGATATCACATCACCGCGCTGGATACTTCCGCTTGCCAAGTTGGAAAAGTGTGATCGTTTTCCTCCTCCCTCCTCCGCGAGCTCTCTCAAGCTCTCAAGCTCTCATCGACTTCCAGACCTCTCTTTGTTATGATAACCGGAACGACCAAAACCATCACATCTCGACAATCCATGCATCGAATTAACCAGAAGATCAGAACGCCGCCTTTAACCCCACTTTTTTCTACTTCGCTTGACCGAGAGAGCTTACGAACCCGTTCAACTAAACCCAAGCATCACCATCTCAAACGCCATCTCAAATGCGCACACGCTACATGTTTAGCCCGCTCCATCTCCACTCTCCCCATCGTTTGACTCAACGGTTTTATGACGATTTTGCGACTAAGGAAACAACTTGCTGTTTGACCAGCAGACTCATCGCCGCACTTACGGCGATCCCGCCCATATCATACGGACCAGATTCATATGAGTATCACTTATCGATCCCCATCCTCCCTCTGCCACTCGTCTCCTTTCCCTCTCGGTTCCCCTTTCAAGTCCGCTCCTGAGAGAAAAGGAAAAATAAAACTGACTGTGGATGGGTTTAAGATTACTCAGTCCCCGGCGACGATTCACTTATCGAATTGACCAGTTTGTGAGCGGCACAGGCACAGGCATCAACCTCGTTTCTCTTTCGGCAATTTCGCTCCTGTCCGACCGCCACCACCTTCAGAAGTCTTGTCCGACCCCGCATTTCTTTTGGGGAGAATCCAAATGTAGATCTCCAGCCGCTCTCCGATAAGCCTCTTATGCGACAACACCGCACCGCCGCCCCCGGTCTTCAATCCGACATGGTGCAATATCGCTCCATGCACTTTGTTATGTGGAACATCGCCAACCAAGCTTTTTGCGTGGTGCTGGGAACGAGGCAAGTTGAATCTGGAGAGCAGAAGAAAACGTGGAATTTGGACATCGCGAGATGAAGATTTCGATGCCCCGTTAGATCCTCCACAACATCGGCTCCAGTGTTTTTGCTTGCATCTGCATATGAAGACTGCGTACTTTAGCGGGTTACACCCTCGCCTACATGCTTGTTTGGGAATGGAGGGAAAACCATTGTCGTAGGGCGGTTGAGGCAATTGGCCCCATGCGGGTGGTGCGGGTATGCCTGGTGCTGTCATGGAGCAGATCAAGATTTCCACGGCTCTTGCCATTTGAAACCTTACACTTGCCTCTGGGCTCATCTCCGGACCAGACAAACAGTCGATGGCTACCCGGTCGACAAGTCAACAGGAGCATCTTTATTCCGCCTCTGGACGTGATATCCAGATGACATGCTTTACAAGACTTAATTTGATTCAGTTTTGGTCGAATGGAGTTGTCACCTGCAAGGGAGGTTGAACGTGGGAGGTTTCTTTCGAGAAAGGTCCCAAGCCCTTCGAAGAATGGCCTGTTCGCCTTGATCTGATGGGATGGAGGGTGGCCCTCTTTCCTTCTTCTAACCAGGATCGACCTTCATTTTCCCAACGGTGCAACGATCCCGAAGGCTCACTGACAACTGTTGATAGGAGACCTATGATACTCCGAGGTGTAATAAGCTGGCTGATGAATTGATGGAAGCAAGCAAGACATGAACTGCTGGCAGAGGGTCTACTCTTCCTCAAACTCTCAACGGTAGAGAGTCCAACCAATCAAGCTTATCAACATTTCTTCTTCTCGTCTCAGGTTTAGGGCGCGTTTGGACTGCCCACCACAATATCAACCTCGATAGATCACAAAACCATAGAATTCAGCAAAGTAGTAGAACGCTATAATCTGGAAAATCAATGCACCCCTGCTGATTTCCAAGCCTTTTGCTTTCATGAGGGTGCCTCAGTCTCCATCTACAGAGGCGAATGCTCCCATGGAGTGTATTGCAGTCAATTCCTATGGTATGATGTTGTAATCTGCATCACCAGAATCGCTGAGGGTTGCCGAGTTGAACAATACCAAATCCGCCCGATGTTTGAGGATCGCATTCCCATTGCCCTTGATCTTCTGTCTTCCTTCAGAATAACAGTTCATGGACTATTGGGTCAACCCAATAGTTCACAAACTTTCAAAAGTCAGGGTTTTCATGAGGCCGTGGTCTACTGTTTTGTGGCAGACCAAACGCATTTTTGGAGTGTTCTAGCAGAACGCTCAAATCTATCAAAACACCCCTGTTTTTGATAGAAATCCGGCGTGACCAAACGCGCCCTTAGTTATGATTTCGAGTCCACAAACCTATTTTATTTTTAACTTTCTTTGGTCCCCTGGTCAAGTTCCTGCCAACGCACACACCACCCAAAGCGAGAAATCCAAACGCTAAGCCCATTATGGGTTGAGATACAATGAGTGAATCGCCAACCACCTTGCGACATAGCCTGCTTCTGGCCAATCATGTTGGTTCGGCCATCTCGGGACTTGACTTTGAAGCATTCACATCGAAGGTGTGTATTAACCGATTTGTTTTGATTCCGGGCACGTCTCAACGACTCGGTGTTGGTATGTAGAGTTTGTTTCCCGTGCTTGTAGAGATGTGATCGGGATATGAGAGCTACCCGTAATGCAGAATTCCAACTGCAGGCGAAGGTGTGTGTGTGTGCGTGTGTGTGTGCGTGAGAGAAGGATACATAGAGGGTCGGCTAACCGATGGAAGATGTGGGTTAAACTTTCCCGAAGCTTATGGTGCAAGCTCAATTAATGCCGGATAGTCAAGAACTGATCATATGAATAGAATCTTGGATAATTCACAACATTCCTATTTTGTAAATTGCAACAGACTCTCGAATGTTGCAAATTGGACCTGTACGGCCTTGTGATTCTGCTTCACCTCCGCTGGTTACGTTCTTAGGTAACGGCCTGTCAAAAGTTTCCTGTCACCATTCTTCACATTGACAGCGGTTCGGTGTGGAATTTCATCATGATCGATCATGTTGAATGGAAATTGAATTCTGATGTTCATCATAAACTCAAGTTATGTACTTTGTGGAGACAGCTTGTCTATCTACCATGTGCAAGATATGATACAGACAAGCTCATGCTACCAGTACCAAGACCAGGATTGGCGAGATGCGGGTCCTCGACACTATCGTTGACCTGCATAGCGACGATTTGGGTGGATTGGCGAGGCGGTCTTGTATCATCATGAGATGGAGAAGGTACCGGCCACGAATACGCACGCATACAAACCACTGTTTCTGGCATCACTGTGGATTAAGGGCTTTGCCACGGACAAAGCAGCTATGTACTGTACATACGGCCAGATTGTACAATTCGCCTCGAGGATAACCAGCTCCCATGTAGAATCTCTCACCACTAAATAAATCTCAAAATGTGAAGAGCTCGAGACATCTGTTCCCAGGCAATGTCCCGGCCTCGGAGTGGGCCACCACCATGGTGCACGAGTTGTGAAGGCTTTCGGGTTTCCTCTTGTACAGGCACCCCCCAGATTCACCTGTTTTTCCCCTGCTTGTTCAAAGTTCCAACGCGAATTTAGCCCAGTCTCTACCTATGATACTCCCCACACTCCCGAGAAGCAAAGAAAGCCAGCCTCTCCCACGTTAACCTGCCTCCTCCATTTCTCACCACACCACCCCCGTCTAGCCCAAGGCTTGGAGGCATCCGTCCCAGATTGCTTGCCCTGGTGCCGCACAGCCTGCCCTGCAAGTTCGGCCAACCCGCAGCTCGTAAAAGACTACACACGCTCGCTCGCCTCTTCTTCTCCTTCCACCTTGTCAAGCTCGTCGAGACTCACCTTCTCCCCCTCCATCACCACGCATTCCTCTTTGCTACGTGCAATTCCCTTTACCTCTTTTCCTCTTTATTCTCCCTTGTCCTCGAATCTCCCCTGTTTTGTTGTGCGTCTGGGTTGAACAAGTCGATTCGTTCTTTGGTATGCACACCCTACCCACTTTCCGCATTCCCTCCTGCAGACCAGCAGCCAGCGTGCGCCCTGGGGTTGAAGCTAGGAACCGGAACTCTAGGCTGCTCTCAATGTGTGCATGAAGGGGACCCGCTAACTCATGCTTTCTCGTGCAGGATCTTTACGTTTCTCCGAGTCTTCCTTCATCTTTTTGTCCCTTCCTCTCCTCTCTCTTCGCGAACCCGAGCCTTTTCCAGTGCATCATTCCATTCGGACCCTCGCTTCACCGTTCGCTCCCCTAGACCCGAAGAAAGCGCATCCATCGAATCTCGGTAGAACACTTTCGCTCCGGAACCACAAGTCACGATCGTTCTGCCTGCATATCTACACTTGCACATCCCTCTTCCCCCACGAAGCAACACGAGAAACGAAGTACGACCAACAACCTTCCAGTGGTAGCCTATTGCAATTGTATCTTAGCGTATCAATTGCTACTGACTATCCTACTCCCTTCTGCCTTTTACGACCCGAGACGAAGCAAACGAGCATCTGTCCCTCTGATCTCCAGCTATTGTTGGTTTCGCCGTCTTCCGCAGCACGACGACGACCATTTCACACAAGTTGAGCTCTTCATTTTCGAGAATCCACAGAGTTTCACCTGCCTCCTCCGAACAGCCTTCAAAAGCCAACGAGCAAGACCCTGAACTCTACTCGAGACCTTCGTGCTCGCCGTCAAAGTCTAGCTCTGCCAGCAGTTGCGGGTTGAACTTTTCTGGCGCGTTCTTCGGTCACTGCCTTTTTGGATCACAGTTGGCCCACTAACAACCAGTGCCCCCGCCGCTTTAAGGGAGGTGGAAATTGAAAGAGCGCCAGTACGGCAACGGAATAACAACGGCAAATCTTGCCCTTTTTTTCCCAACACTCTAAAAGCGCCGAAGGGCCCTCTTTGTCGCTCTTCAGCCCGCACGTCTGCACTTCTTTTGCTTCCAGATTGTTTTTGATTGAACTTTCTCGAGCAATCCCTCCTCCTCCCCCTTCGACATTTAATCGTTTCCTTCAGCTGCACTTCGACTCGATTTCGCTCTCTAAGCCTTTTCTATTTCAGCAATTTCATCTTTACGACTTTGTCTCTCTCTCTTCTCTCTCTCTATCTCTCTATCTCTCACGAACAAAACGATTCACGACCCCGCGGACCGGATTTTTCATCAACTTGAGCTGTTGACTTTTCCTCACAAGCCCGCACCCGAATTTCACGACTCGAAGCTTCTTTCGACAACGACCACGACAACAACAACAACAATAACAACACGACCACCGTCCTGTTCCTGCATCATTCTTTGCACATCAACAAATCAACTCTTGCGATAAACGCCAAATCCATTTATCCATCCATCCATCCATCCGCCATCAACACCAACACCCACCCCAGCAAGAAGCGCTCGCTTTCTTCTTTCACGCCGTTGTTTCGTTCTAAACTATATATATAGAGGGCTCTTCAGGTTTTAGTATATTGGCTAAAGTTCCGTCCTGCTTTTTGTTTAAACATAATTTGTAAGTTTGACAGACGTTTTTCTTATTATTCAATTTCATTGAGGTTGCTGGAGTTGTCCGGAGGTGTGGTTGTTGGCTCGGCTCTGCACTGGAAGATGGGATTGTCGGATGGGGTTGGCAACGCTATGCGGGCTTCAGAGACAATGCCAGGAAGACAAATATCAGGAGAATACAAGATGGCTTGTGCTTTGGGGTCTACCGGAGCGTCATAGGACGGAGATCGGCTTCCGGCTTGGTTCGCTTCGGTGTACCCAGCCATGAATGACGAAGACGGAGAGCTTTGGAACGGCACAAGAGGGTCTCCAATCTTCTCGCCAGTGAAAGCTTTGGGGTTGAAATACATCGGCGTGCATTGAGGCTCAAGACGGAGCCGAAAGGACACCTCATGCTCATGCAGATTCGCATACATGTTTTTCCTTTGCACATATGCGGGCAGCCACCTACACATACATCGGCCCGACAGTTTATCCGGCCCGGATCTACCTATTCTTCGTCAACAGCTGCATCAGCTGCATCTGGTGCTCACCCCGCATGTTTTCAAAGGTTCCTGCAGCAGTAGCCCGCTTTCTTTGCCGTCATCCGAATGACCACATGGTTCCCTTGACCTCGATCTCCTCCTTTCCCGAATCCCTCGCTTCTGCAACAACCAAACATGAAACTCATGTATGTTCTTTTGGGGAGGAAGGGGAGTGGAGGTTGTAGGCTGGGTCCATGGGGGGTTAGCTGTTTTGTTTTCAGAATGCTTTGTTTCTACCGCTTCCATCTTCTCTCTTTGGCTTGTCTCTTTTTTCTTCTTTGATGCGGATGATACCCTCTTTTTTTTTGTCGGCTACCAGTCAGCCTCCTCCGCCTCCTCCTCCAATTCATGTTTTAATTCTCCAATTGGAGGCAATGATACCCACGGCAGTGTTGTGTTTGCTTGTCTCTTCTCACCTCTCAAAGAAACATTCTCTAACTTTGCCGTCATCCAGGATCAACAAAGCTTCGCTCCTCCTCCATCTTCTCTTGTTCCTTCCAAACAGGGAAACAAGAATTCACGGGATTCCAACTTTCTTTCCTTCGGTAGCTTTGCTTGTCTCCTTCGGAGCCCCCAAAGCCGACCACTCCTCTTTTTCCGCAAACTCTCGCGGAATCCCTTCGCTTTTAAGCCTCGAGACCCCGTCACATCGTCAAGCTGGAGCTACCATCATTATCTTCGGTTCAGACAAGGAACCCAATCGATCCACTCAATCATACCTGGGGCGGCGCTTCATCTCATTACGCACCTCAACCCAGCTACCAGCCGTTGAAGAAGTTTGATCATATGTCGGACAACAAACCACCATCGCTACCCATGCCATCCAGTGGTCTTGGTCCTTCCCAAACTCAGTCTCACTCGCTCCTCAACGGCGGATCGTCTAGCGGCCCTCTTGGATCGTCCGGCGCACAAGGCGGCTCCAAGCCAAAGACACCAACAAGTACAACACCTACTCCTTTGCAGTCTTCGCACGTCCTGCCACAACCACAAAACTCTCAATATTCGCACGGTCAGCCCCATCACAGCTCTCAGCAATCGGGGTCTTACCCATCGTATCCTCCAGATTCGGGCTACATGAGCCAGCAAAGTCAGTCGTCGTATGTTGAAATGGATCAATACCAGGGCCAGCACCATCTCTCCCAGCCACAGCAGCACCACCCACAAACTGCAACTTCGGGACCAATGTACGCCCCAGGACCGGTTATGCAACCAAGCTATCCTGCTCAACACCCAGCGCCATATCCCTACAGATACTCGCAGCCCAATGGTGTTTCGTCGCCCAACCAGCCTTCAGTGTCGACTATGAGCAATGGTCATATGTTGCCTCTGCCGACCGGCCAACTCGGTACTCCCAACCACTCGCCCCTCACTGCTGTTCATCCGTCTAACAGTCCAGGTGGGCCTTTGGCAGGAAAGCAATACAGGGACTCGAACCGCCCGATGGACACAACTGGTCAGATCGCTCCTCCTGGAGCAAAGCCACAGGTCACTGCAATGCTTTGGGAGGATGAAGGAAGTTTGTGTTTCCAGGTCGAAGCAAACGGTGTTTGTGTCGCTAGGCGCGAAGGTAAGAAAACACTCCCGGAGAACAGTTTCGCTTCGAGATCGCAACTAACACGTTTTCCGGGTAGACAACCATATGATCAACGGAACCAAGTTGCTCAACGTGGCGGGAATGACCCGTGGACGCCGTGACGGAATCCTCAAGTCGGAGAAGCAGAGACACGTTGTCAAGATCGGCCCAATGCATTTGAAGGGTGTTTGGTATGTCTTAGATTCGTCTTCCGCTCTGACCTGTATGCTAACAATGCGCCTAGGATCCCGTTCGAGAGGGCTCTCGACTTTGCCAACAAGGAGAAGATCACCGAGCTTCTTTACCCTTTGTTTGTTCACAACATCAGTGCGCTGATGTACCATCCGATGAACTCGCTCCGCACCAACGCCATCTTGCAAGCTGTGGAAAGGAAGCGAATGGAGCAACAGCCACCAGCAGGTTACGGCCAACCACCACGACGCAACCCAGCCGATCTCGTGCTCCCATCGTCCCAGCCTCCACCACTCCAATATGGCAGCATGGGTTCCCAGTATCCAATGAACGGTGGTATGCAACATGGTGGACCAATGCCAAAGCCAGAAATGGGTAGAAGCCTCTCTTTCCCAACTCCTCCAAACAGCGGCGGCGGTGAGCCAAACTACTGGAACGGATCGCAGAACTTGGGTATCGATACTGGTGTTGGATCTCGGTCTATGCCAGCCACTCCAGCCACAACGCCTCCAGGAAGCACGTTGAACCAGATGCCACAGTATCCAGCTCAGAACTACGGCGAACCAAGATCAGCTACCGTTGCTACCTACTCCCAGTCAATGCAGCAACCACAACTCAACCAGAGCATGGCAAGATTTGGTGGACCACTTCCTCAGCCAAACTCATACATGGAGCAGGGACGAGAGATGGCCCCACCATCATCACATCAGAGCGGTTCTCGACCATCTTCGCGACAGAATGAGGCGGACAGCAAGGATGAGGGTCTTCCCCAGCAGAGTGGTATCATTGGCGAAGTTGTTGACGAGCAGCAACCCGTTCATTACCAGTCAGCTCCAGAGCACGAATCAGAGAGAAAGGATGACGATTATGGACATTCTCAAGCAGGACAGTCGGTACCAGCTGGCTACACTACTGCGCCACGCGGTTCCTACTACACTCAAGAGCATACTCCACATCTGTCTCCTGATCTTTCTGGAAGCCCGAGCCAACAGGGAGCTGGCACACCGAACAGAGGTGCTTACTCGACATCGACCCAGCCACTCGACCCACAAACTGGATCGACCCCAAGAAGCGCTACCGCTCCACAGCAGCAGTGGCTCCAGCAGACCAGTGCCTACACCACCTCTCCTCGTGGAACCGAGCAGCCTTTGCCTCGACAGCCACCAGCAAGAGCCTTGTACGGCATGGAAGGCGAGCGGGATTCACAAGCTGGTGGATACGCATACCAAGGAAACATGAACGGGTCCAACAAGAGAATCCGGGAGCTTGATGACGATGAGGACTCAGCAAGGCCAGCCAGTCGTGATTCTGACACTGCCGACGCTATGACGATGAAGAGGCGTAAGACGCTGTCCCAAAGTTCTCTACCGAACATCAACTCCGGTGTTTTCGATGCCCCGATCAACAGGTCCGCTTCCCTTGCTCAAAGACGTGGATGAGTATATACTGACTGTTTTGACCATAGCAGGGTATGATTTGCTTGTTTGGCGTCTATCTCTTGGTCATTGCTTTCGTGGGACTCGATTCTTTCCTTTGTGCGGTTGCATCTTGTTGCATTTCGCTGTTTTCACATTCCCAAAAACGCACACGACTTGGGGACTTCGCACGTCTTCTCGTTGTTTGTTCATATTTCGGCGAATTTGGTGTATAAAGGGTTGCTTCCACGGCGTCCATGATAAACGGCTTCTCTTTTGTTCGGATCGGAGTCGGCGCCTTGCTTCGGATGGGATTGGGTTCTTCACTCGGATCGGATGGACGGCGGAACTAACTTCTTTGTCATTATATTGACCATCTTCTCCACCATTTTCTACAACATTTTCTTCTTCTACCGGATTCTTCTTTTTTATACTCCCTTTTTTTTGTGTTCTATTTTATGCTCTTTTGTTTGAAAATTGTGGCGCATCGATATGTCTTTTTACTTTTTACCTTATGACACGACTTTATGACGAATATTCCTCTCTCGAGTTAAAATGAATGCTTCTTTTTACTTATACAACGCTGTGCTTTTATTCCCGCATTTGGCAAAAATCCCATGGGACTTACTTGTTTCGCAATGAAGTCCTTGATAACCCACAATGTTTTGTCAAATGTTTCTTTTGACTGTTCTTATTCCCTTCTTGCCATCTACTTCTTCCTTTGCCCGGCTGGCAGCAAAACAAATTCAAAAGCTCCTCCTCGCCAGCAATAAACTTAACGAATCTTCTTATCTTCGGTGTTGTCTTGTTTTCTTCTGCTTTCTCTGTTCTTTTTCTTGAATCGGGTCCTAGGGCTGGAGTGTGACGGTTTCATGATCTTGTTTTTAGTCTTGTTTAGTTCTATATTATATCGAATCCCTTTTCTGTTTTCCTAATTCCCTGTGCGTCTGTCTGTTTTCCTTATTTTCCTTTGGCAATGGGGTGAGTTAGGGACGAGGCCGGACGTATATGGTGTGAAAATATGTGGTGGTGGTACGTGGTGGAAACATCGGCCCTTCTGCTGCTCATCCTTGCCATCTCTTCTCTCTTCTTTCTTTGCTTTTGTTTTCGGTTTTTCTTTTGCTTTGGTTGGGAATAGGCTGGACTGAACTGGACTGGACTGGGCATGGGTCTTCTCACTGGACGGACGGAAACTATACTGGATGATGGGATACTTCTTAGGAGGATTTTTACTATACGAAAGGAAGGCGCGGAATCGAATATCGATAAAATACCTTACTGTAAAACGTAACCCTACGATCGATCGATGGACTCCTCCAAGCTTCGTCCTTCCTTCGGGAGAGAAACGTAGTTGATTCTATCCTTGTCCTGGACGTTGTTGTTTATTCCGATTGGACCGTCAAACAAACGATGTTGCTCCCTGCCTCCGAGTCCTCCTCCTCCAAAGGGAAAGAAGGGAGACGCTACACTTGACGTCATCCGTCGTCGTCCCTCCTTTCCCTCCTCCAGCCTCAATCCTAGGCCTCCGACGAGCCCCACTGCGGGGAGTCGGAAACGTGCAGCCTTCCTTCTGCGTCTTTGTACTTCGGATACCACTTCTTCTTTCGTCTTTTTCTCTTCCTTCTTGTTGTGTTTTGCTTTAAGCGGATATGACTGATGACGTTTACGACTCTTCTTTGTCTTAATTTTGCTTTGATTTTTGACGGCGTCGACGAAATGAATGCGATGGATGGAATGAATGATTACTTAAGGATACCTTTTTACGTTTGAGATGCTGAGATGAGATGAAAAAGTGTGATGGGAGATGAATTTATGCTGTGCGGCTTGTTTTATTAATATCCTCTCTTGTTATTGTTTTGTTTGGGTGTTGCTTCCTGCATGCATTCGTATGAATATTTGCGTTGCTTTCTTTTGTTTTGCTTTGGTTTGCTTTGAGCGTGCGTGCGTGTCGTTGCTTGTTTTGTGAAAATAGGCGGAGGGGAGTTGAGGTGTTAAAATGCTGATCTTTGAGGAGGTGGTGGTGGTGTAGCTTAGGTGGGCTCGAGTCAGTGTAGTGCTAAGTATGATTTGAATGATAATAAAAGTTTTCCTTGTTTTCTACCACATGGGCCATTGAGAAGGATTTTGAATGTGACTTTGACAGTTATCCGGGAAAAGCATGGCAATTGGGCATGGGCATGGGCATGGGCATTTATGCAGGCACGAACGAGCCATGTGCTTTTGGCGTGGTCAAGCGAGTAATCAAAAGCCATGCTCGACACACTGCGCTGCATGTATGGTGTCTTGCGGGAACAGAGTGATTATGCATGCATCGGCAGGCGGTTAGCATTTTGCTTGCGGATCACACAGCATGTGCTGGATATTACACGACAGCAGAAACGCTCCTTAGGTACGACTGCAGCTCACATGATGAAGAATGGTTAGGATGACAGACAAGGACGATGACAGGTGGATTAAACTTGGCCATATTCATTAAGCAGTAAGTAGCTACTAGGAAGGAAGTCAATCTATCTAGGTTGCCCCCACCACGCCCTCCCAAACCTGCCCTCTACCACCACCGCCCGTCGTAGAAAAAAAGAAAAGGTGGATGGAAAACAATAATGCTACGAGGAGTACTACTAAGTTGAACAACGGTAGAACATGCCTGCAATACAACCATAGCTAGAAATCCAAAGAAAAAAGGGGTAGATAAAACAAAGCCGAACAGATCCGAACGCAAAGGAAACAAAAGCAAAAACAACCCATAAATAAAGCAGAGATCAAGGAAAGTGCGCAATAAAGAGAAAATAGCAGCAATCAAGTCCCAAAGGAGAAGAAAAAAGCAACAAGAACAAGCAGGACAAAGAACAAGGGTGTGGAGGGCGTCGGAACAAGAGCAATAGTGATATTTCAATGCAACCAATCTTCTTTAGCGTGTACGTTCTTCTCCCGCTTTATTAAGCCTCAGCCGTCTTGCTTTCGAATTTCCTGATCTTCTTCTCGTTGTCGTAAGGACGAAAGGTATGTGGACGTAAGATTCGAAAAGTTAAACTTTTACACTTCAAGAAATAAACTGGCCAAGCGCTGAATACGTAAATTAGAAAGATTACTCTGCCAAATCGGCAGTGTCAAGTTCATCGTGATCTTTCTGGATTGGAGTAGAGCCTAGAGTACTGGTTAGCATGCTTCCTCAAATCGAGCTAATGATGCATCATACCTCTGCGATCACGGTGAAGATCATCTCCATTAGAATGGCGGATTGGAGATCTGATTGGAGATCTCTCCCGTACGTCGTCGTCATCGCGCTTTCCTCCTCTGCCGACGGAGTCATCGTCCTTCTTAACCGGGCTACGAGAACGTCCGCTCCTGTCATTGTATTTATCACCACCACGGCCACGAGGACTATCACGACCATAAGGGGATGGAGAGCGTCCACGACGTGGAGGTGGGGAACGACGACGGAAATCGCGTTCAGCACCACGGCCAGCGTCATAGCGCCATGAGGCAGAGGGGGGGGTTCTTGCCCACTGCGATAAGGTCAGCCTTGCAATGAACCTCGAAATCCAAAGGAGACGCATTACCTCAACTTTCAAAATATCTCCATCACGCCCGAAACGGCGGTTATGCATCTCATAGTATGCATCATCCGCATCACGACGAGACTCATACTCAACAAAAGCAAAGCTTTTGGTATGGCTACGTTAGTCACGAGAAACCCTTTTGCCATTGCGTTTCACGGCAACATTGGAGAGAAACTTACAGACGAGAAGTGTTTGTTCTTGGGGCTGGGATGTCACAGCGAACTAGACGTCCATACCTATCGACAAGCAATGCCGGAGCGAGATGTTAGACTGGTGTTCTTTTCGTAATACGGGGACGAAAGGGTGTAGATAGTCGCATTGTAGAAGGAGAGGGACACTCGAAGACGAGATTTATGCAATGATTGCTGCCAGATCGATCGTTCGCGAGACTGAGGAGGGAGAGACGAAGAGTTCAGGCGGTGCGATCGGCGACGCGGGGGAGAATGAGACGGAGGAAAGCCGAATGAACGAGGGGAGACGGCGACGGGGTAGGAGGAATAGCAGGGGACGGTAGGCGAAGCGGAAGATCGAATTTAGTACCTCTCGAATTCGTAAGCCAGGTCTTTGGCACGCGTGCCATGGGAGAATCCAGTGACCTAGACGCGTCAAGTTAGTGATGAGCGACGATGGAGATGGCCGCAGTCCATCGCAAGAGAAAGCATCGACCAGGCACCATGAGATGGCGATCGTCGTTGAAGTTCCGAAAGAGCCTCAGTCAACGACAACGAACCATTCGACATGGCGATGACGATGTGCCGACGATGGAAGAGCCGCATGTGAAGAACGACTTACGTAGAGAGTTGAACCACCACCGCGAGACATGTTGAAGTATGCCTTCTCTTAGATTGTATGAGAGATCTTTTAATATGAAAGTAAAAGAGAAAATGTGAAGTCTAGAATGACGTTTAGTCGGTGGGTGAAAAGGCAGACACGGTCGCCAGAGATGGTTGGTAACAAACTTTCGTGATGGGGAGATGTTTTCGTTGGGAGGAACTTTTCAGTCAATCGCGAAAGCAAGTTTGGGCTCTAAGTAAGAACCCTCGGCGCATGACTAATCAGCAAAATCTAGTCTCAATTCGGAGATTCATGCGCTAGGCGCCCAACACGTGAGCTTAACGGTTCAGGGCGTTCAACTCCAGGGCAGTGCAGCGGCACCCGACTTGCTTTTCTGTCCCGTCATTATTTCCTACGTTTGAGTGGGCTATGGAAGCTGTGTACATGCTTGACCGAGAGACATAGCCTCTGCACCGGACTGCGGATATCTAGAAGATTCTACAACAGAACACTTATATCCGGCGATGCAAGAAATAACCAATCATTCTCTCGCAATATGAAAGCAATCGCTTGAATTAATCCAACTTTTAAAGCTCCCAAAAATCATGTAGCAATAAAACCTCCCAGGCTCCAAAGACAAAGTGCTGGTAACAAAGACAAATATTTGAAGAACGAAAAAGGAAACAACGTTCAAACCACGGGCTACAGGGCTACTAGCTTTTGCACTAGACGCTCGTTTCTTGTGTAGCGAGCCGGCTAGCTAAACTGCCGCCTCTCCAAGCGTGCTTCGGATCGATTTTCTTTACTCGAGCATCTCCGTTAACAGTACCGGGCTTTCCATACCCACCGCCACCTGGCGTTTGGATGATGATTCTTTCGCCCGGTTGCATGGAAGCAGTATTCTTTCCTGTAGATAGTCAGCGTTGAAACATGCACCAGAATTGCTTGGTAAACCTACCACCAAGGTTTATTGTCCTCTCATCCACCTTTCCATCGTGACTGACGACCTTCCTCTTCCACAAGTTCATACCGCACTTCGCCGCGTTTCCACCAGCCATACCATACGGTCTGTAGACTCGTCTCTCAGAGAGAATCGAAACCTGTACTGGTATCCTAAACTCGATATCTCGGATGACGCCATCGCCTCCCTTGTGCATACCATCACCACCACTTCCCTCCCGGATTGAAAACTCGCGAAGAATAACTGGGTACCGCCTCTCAAAGACCTCCGCGTCTGTTATACGCGTGTTCGTCATATGCGTGTGAACTCCAGATGATCCTTCCCAGCTTGGTCCGGCTCCTGAACCACCAGCAATAGTCTCGTAGTAGCCAAAGCCCTTTACGTGACCCTTGCCTTCCTGGTTACCGCCGTAGCCGAATGTGAGGTTGTTGCAGTCGCCTTGAGATGCTGCGCATACTTGGAATGCATTGAGAATGACATCTGTCACACGCTGTGAAGTCAAGACATTGCCTCCTACGACGGCTGCACCGGGTGATGGACTCAGGAAAGAGCCCTTGGGGATCTTGACGTGGATGGGCTTGAGACAACCCTGGTTGAGTGGAATCTCTTCTGAAATCAAGCATCTAAGGCAGTAGATGATGGCGGAATATGTAACGGCCTCCGGGGCATTCATATTGCCTGGTAAAAACATTAGCTTGCATTCCCACGAATTGGAAATAAAAAAGGAAGGATCCAACATACCATACATCTCCGGGCCAGTTCCTTCGAAATCGAATACTGCCTCACCCTTTTCTGCATCGATATCAATCTTAAGATGTATCCTCGAGCCATTGTCCATAAAGTCCTCGGCTGTGAGCTCCTTTCCAGCAAACCGTTTGGAGATATCCTTCAGCAGCTTCTTGACGGACATCTCAGCATTATTCTGGATATTGATCATGTAGAACTGCACAACATCCTCTCCGTAGTCCTCAATCAAGCTGCTAATCAGATTGATACCTTTCTGGTTGGCGGCAACCTGGGCCTTGAGATCGTTGATGTTGTCTGCAAGGCATCGGGTTCCACTGCAACCAGGATGTTGTGCTGGTTCATCGAGAAGCAGCTGTGTGATCCTCTCCTCGTTGAACCGGCCCTCGGAAACAAGCTTCTCACTCTTGATGGCAGCTCCTTCCTGGTACAGTTCTTTCGAATGGGGTGGCATAGACCCAGGGAGAATTCCTCCAATATCTGCGTGATGGGCTCTTGAGGCAACATAAAAGATGATCTTGTCACCGTTGAAGGCGGGCGTAATGACTGTGATATCCGGCAAATGGGTGCCACCAAAGTCGGGATGATTGGAGACGAGAACATCTCCTCTCTTCAGCTTACCCTCCCACATTTTGGCCTGGGTCCGAACACATGTTGACATACTACCAAGATGAACCGGTAAATGAGGAGCTTTTTCTCGTTAGAATACATGTTTAAAGAGAGGCAAGAATCGGCGCTTACCGTTGGCTACAAGTCCTCCATCGGCATCGAATAAAGCACAAGAATAATCCAGGCGTTCTTTGACATTGGTAGAGACACTTGTCTTTTGCAAAGCTCTACCCTGCGATGAATTAGCACTGAATAAATGAGCCTGGAACCATACTCACCATTTGCTCGGCAATAGCCATAAACCTGTGGGCGAAAATCGACAGCATGATGGGATCGACAGTTTGAGCATTGACTTTCTTCGCAAAGCCATCACGATCTCCAATGTTAATTACCACATGGGTCTCCAGGATCTCAGCACGTGCTTCAGGAACGACAACAATGGTCTGGGTATCATCCGCAAGGATTGCTGGTCCCTGAATATCATCACCCACCGCCAAATCGGGTATACGGTATACTGGAGTTTCCCTTCTACCGCCCTCAAAGTAAACTTGTCTTGTGAAAACAGCCCTGCTCTTATCCACAAATGTTTGTTTACCACTCTTCTTTTGCTCAAGCTCCTTCAACTGTTGATCGACGGTCTTGGAGGTAGCTCTCGGACTCTTTCCGATGCCTCTGACTCTAACATCGTCGACAATGATATCTCTGTCCGGAAGTGTGAAACCAAACTCTTGTTCGTGCTGCTTGATGAATGCCTCGCCAAACGCCCATTTCTCGCCGTTATATTCAGAAGACTCCGGTTCGATGACCATCAGGGCAGATTCCGTTCCTCTATACCGCATGTTGAGGTACAGTTCGTAGACTATATCCTTCTCAGCAAATCCCTGCTTGGTGAGATCCTCAGCAGCTTTCTGCTTTAACTGTTGTAACCTCTCAACGAGTCCTGGCTTGGCTTCCTCTGAGAATACCGCTGAGCTGGGTTCCTGGACCTCCTGAACAACATCTGCAAGTGCCATACCATATGCTGAAAGGACTGATGAGTATCTGTGGATCAGAATTTGCTTGATACCCAGCGATTGGGCGATAGCAACAGCATGCTGACCACCAGCACCTCCGAATGTGGCAAGTCTATGTGTCGAGGTGTCAAATCCCTTGGCTTCCGTGAGTGATCTGATGGGTCGGGTCATAGACTCGTTGGCAATCTTGATGAAGCCGTAGGCAACTTCATCAGGTGTCATCTGGTTATCGGTTCCGTTTGCCTTCAGCTCTTCGTTTATCTCCTTGGTGAGCTCCTCAAAGAGCTTCTCACTGGCCTTCCTATCAAGCTGCTGCTTCTCATCTTCTCCAAAGATAGCAGGGAAGAATTCCGGCAGCAAACGGCCAAGGAATAAGTTGGCATCCGTTACTGTAAGGGGGCCACCCTTCCTGTAACAAGCAGGACCGGGATGAGCGCCAGCAGATTCGGGACCAACCACAAACAGCCCATTCTTCCAGAAAAGTCGAGATCCGCCACCGGCCGCAACAGTGTTGATGTCGAGTTGTGGAGACTGTATTGTCACACCTGCCGTTGTCGTCTCAAACACATGCTCATATCTGCCGCCGAACCTTGAAACATCGGTACTCGTTCCTCCCATATCAAAGCCAATGACGGGGATATCCGTTTCCGGGTCGTAAGAAGTTAAGGCATATCCCACCACACCACCAGCGGGTCCGGAGAGGATAGCACGAAGACCAGAGAAATTCGCGACATCCACTAAACCGCCGTCACTATGCTGTGTTAGTTTTCTGACCCGATGATGATCTGAGGAAATAAACTGTAACATACCTTTGCATGAATTCGCATCGTGCGGCTGAGCCAGCACCCTTCTCCATTACATTTGCTGCTCCCAATCCACCCTTGAAGCCCTTCTCAAAACCAGCAACATATCGGCGAATTTCCGGGGTGAGGTATGCATCAGCTGTCGCACTGGTGGCACGAGGGATAAGCTTTATCATAGGCATAAGTTGGGAGCTCAAGCTAATATGCGAGAATCCGATTTCTTCGGCAATCTCTCCAACTAGCTTTTCGTGATCCGGGAAAGTATATGAGTGTAGGAGACACACAGCGATTGATCGATATCCATTTTCGTAGAGTCCTTGCAACTTTTCTCGTATCTCTTTTGGATCCGGCCTCTCCAATATCCGTACAGCTTCTCCGGAAAGTCCTTGTACGAGATTTGGGTCGTTCTGGGCCTTAACGTCGGTCGTAAGTCTGTCTGGGTGTTCCGCAAAGTCCTCAAGTGTCACACGTTCCCGTATCTCAATGACGTCCTGGTAGAGCACATCTGGCTTGTGAATCGCAAGGTCGAAAATCTTCGGGCGAGACTGATTCCCTACTAACGTCAGTCCAATCAACGGAATTCACCGGCCAACACACCTATCACAAGACAGTCTTTGAACCCCTCCGTGGTAACCAAGGCGCACCTCTCTCCCTTCCTTTCGAGCAAAGCGTTTGTTGCGACAGTCGTTCCCATGCGAATGGATTCTACCTCGGCCCGTTAGCGGCTACTGGCATGAGCCCAACCTCAGGTCCTACCAATCTGTGAAGTATCAATTTGTTCTCCTCGCTTTATCTCCTTCTTTGTGAATATCTCCAACAGCCTCCTGATACCTTCGAGTGGGGCATCGTCATAGTTTGCTGGGTCGACTGAGAGCAACTTGATGATCACATCATCCTTCAACTGGCCGGTACCTGGATTTCCAACGCAATCTGTGAACGTTCCTCCTCGCTACAAACGCAGTTAGTTCCAGCACAAAGCCTTTTCCACACCAGGCGAAGCACGTACATCAATGGCGATTCTAATCCCCCGCTTGTCCATGGCTGAAATCTCGTAGTCGACTCAGGAATGCAGTTGGGAACGGTCGAATAAAAATGAAGCGTCTTGAGGTCGTCGGACGTGAGGCGGATGGGATCGTTTGTGAGTTCGGGAGGCAGTCGGAGAAAACTAATGAGTTGTTCGTATGGTGGTGTATGAGATAGTGAGTGGGAGAGAGGATGTTGTTTGTAGTCTCCAAGATAGGCAGGCGGTCCGAGTCTGTCGTTGACGAGACGTTTGCTTGAAAGGATGGTCGTTGATGATGATGTCAGAGGCCTATTGCGAGACTGAGATCGAGAGATTGCGCTAACCGCGGGTCCTCTTGAATCGACTTCGGTCGGCGTTTGATGTGTGGTCAATCGAGCGAGAATCGAGCGAGTCGAGCGAGTTGGCCGGATATTTTTTTTGAAGTGTGGAGATATCGGTTCCTGGCGATCTCGCGATGCTTTTAGCTTTGAGATGAGCTTGAGTCACCAGATGGGAAAAAGTTTTAGGCTTCAAGTTCTTCCAATGCGCTCGACGGCTAGTGCTGTCGTTGTAATAGAGTTTTGGACTTACCCAGTCAAATGGGACCGAAAAGTTTAAAAATGGGATGGCCGCTGAGGATTTCTCGACCGTTTTGAATGCAGCAGTTGATAAGCAATGACCTCAGTCGGTCCTGCAATGACAGAAGCGCCGACTCTACTAACTGTGCATAGGCTAGCTGGAAGTAGTGGCGGACTTTTTCTTGCGAATCGGAGACGATTGTGGTTGCGAATAAGATGCAACGGTTTTAGCCGTTGGCGATTTCGATTGCTGATGTTCGAGATTCGGTGGAGCTAACCAAACCAAGTTGCTCTGCGGAATTGTAGTCGTGCCGTATCCGAGTAGACAGTATCTGGGTGTATGGTTTCGTGTAAAGTTTCGTGCAAACATACAAGCTGTCAGTACTTACATAGTACGAAAATGCTCGTTTGAAGTATATAGGGACATGCCAGTGGGAATTAAATACAAACGAACCGCTTCAGTTGAGGCTCTGCCCTGCCCGCCGACTTGAGATGTCTTTACGTGTAAAGTAAGTACTTACGAAGACTTGACTCGAGCCTTCATGGCTTCGTAACGCGGAAAAGGAGCCCCCATATCGATCGTATCATACTTTACTTTTTGTAAAAGCCTCAATAATTAATCATTCTGTCGGATGTTTTGTTGTACTGGTAGCAGACGTCTAGACTCGGAGGGAGTGTTTGATAGAGAACCGAGCAGCATTTGCGATAAAACATGCAGACATCCGGTAGTTACCTACTTAGTATCTAGGTACTTACTTTGCAGAAGTAGTATCCGTCCTCATCCTATCCGCCCAATGATGATTCCCGCGCACCTCTGGGCTGCATCAGACTGCAAGGCCCGTCTTGAATCTCAGGCACTTCCGGTAACGTTATCAGACCATTCTTATAGGCCCAGGAAAGCATGCACATTCTAAAGAGCATTCAAACCAGGATCCATCTGAATGCAACAGCAATGTTAAGTGAACTTACAAGGTGCAGCTAGAATCTGACTAGGTAATTCATAGCTTAATTGTTTTCGACAAAATGTTTGCACGTTTGCACAAAATAACATGAGGAAATATGTAAGTATCAGACACCGTGCCTTTAATGCGGCCCTGAATTTGACATCCTCTTGATGCAGCACTTTCGTGATATGTTCACTATCAAAGTACTTCCTGCTCGGCCCAAACCTGATGCGTTACATTTGGAGCGGAGACCTCATACATTACAACAACTCTTGCATATGGTCGTTATATTAACGGTTTTCAAATAACCAAGTTGCGGCCGAAGAGACCTTTGTAAAATGACCGACTTCTCTGCACTTTCGAGCACGACAAATTGATCCATTGAGGTGCTGACAAGCTCGCTTGACTTGGTCGGCGGGGTAGCTAAGCCAATATGGTTAGTCTGCCAAGATAATGGACGCTAAGCCTAAGGCTAGCGAGGCCGCTCCGCCCTGTGGAAGTTCCTCCATTATTCGACACCGCAGCAACACACAAACAACAATCCTCCGCAACAAAGTCGAACTCCGTCCACCAAGGGCCACACTACAGGAAGAGAAGATCCCTCTCAGGCAGCAATCGGCTCGAACAACATTCCAGCCACCATACCCCGGTCACCAGCCTACGAATTCCGACCGACCCTCGCGACGTAGCCCTATCTGGGCATTCACCGTTCAGTATGGACAAGTTCTGGGATGCAAACGGCAACTTTGCCAGCTCCATCAAGCCCGATCACACACCACAAGAAGTACAACGGCTCGCTGTCCCCTTGATTGCTGCTCTTAAGAAGACTCCATTAAGTGGCCTGCTCTCGGGGAAAGCTGGAACTGAGAGTGATGTGGACATTTTGGATCTTCTCAACCCAGAAATACACTCTTTGAGCTACCTTTTTGTACTGTATGAGCCCCCCCATTCCGTACCACATATTGGTCCTCCGAATTGTGCTAACAAAAATGTAGTGGTGTTAGATTAGATCAAGCCGGAAGGAGCATTTTCGACAAGTATTATGCTAAAATTGTCTCTTTCTACTCGACTTTCGACCCGCGACAGATCGTTTTGGAGCCGGAACAGTTCAAGAGATTGTCCTTGGCTTTTGTACAAACTCTGACGGAGGTTGGAAAGGTAAGTGGAGTCCATTACTCGCACTTGTCCTGGCTAACACTCGCCAGCCGTTGCTTGCAGTTAAGCCGCTCAAGAATGCCATCCTTCGAATGGATACGATCCATCCCGGCACCCTCACATATCTTCACACTCCCTTTATCCAAACTTGTCTGCTGGCAAAGACTTACCGAGATGCCTTGCCTGTCCTGGCTCTTGATACCATCGACATCCCGGTCAGCACTACCACGAGCGGCTTCTCGGTTCAGGAATGCCAGCAATACTTCTTGTATGGTGGCATGGTGTACATTGGCATGAAGAGATGGAAGGATGCCCTGAATATGCTTGACTATGTAAGTCCGACGGCTTTCTAAGGAGGCAGTAGACTAATACCCAAATAGGTTCTCATCACACCAGGGACTGGCTTTTCGCAGATTCAGGTGGAGGCTTACAAGAAGTATATTTTGGTGTGCCTGCTTTACAAGGGAAAGGTTCGCACTCAACGCCACTTCATCATAGAAGATGCTAACCCAATAATAGCCCCTCTCATCACCAAAGTTGATCAGCAAAAACACAGCGCGTGGGCTTCCATCGCTCGTAAAACCGTACGAGTTGTTCATTCATTTGTGCTCAACTGGAGCAGAGGCAACATTGCAGAAGGAGTTGGATAATCTGATGACGATGTTCCAGCAGGACAACAACGTCGGTCTAGCAATGCAGTGTCTTTTGGCTTTCAAGAAGCTGAAGATTCTCAACCTCACAAACACTTATGTCACATTAACTACCGCTGATATCCTGCAGAAGACTGGTGGATTGGAGATTGAGAAGTCAACACCGTTTGGGAAAGCCCCAGATACCCAAGATATCGAGCTCAGTATCTTGAATATGGTAAGGAACCCTGTGCGAATTTGCTTGGACCATCACTGATGCCTAGAAGATTGAAGAAGGTAGCATACATGGCACAATCAGTCAATCGCCAAACGAAAACAGTCTCATTACCTTCCTGGACCCCCCACACCTCGATCAAGCTGGAGAGACAGAGTATCTTTTGAAGATTACTGAACAAATCCAAAAAGTGGTTACACTTAACCATCAGACCCAAGCTCTTAACAGGAAGCTTGGTCTTGAGAGGGAGTACATCTCGCATCTCAACAAGGTTAGAAGTCATCCGACGCAAGGCATGCATTCTAGGATTGGCGAGTCGGTCGGCAGTTTCAGCTTTACTGAAGCAATGGATGAGGATCTGGATGACGACGAAGCGGTCTTCAGCTAAAGGACTCGTCTTTTGCATCACTGGCTTGTTTCTGGTACATCTAGCATTTAGTAATATATTGAGCTTGCATTATTCCTTGTCCCTTTCGCAGAAGAAGTATTCGCAGGTTACTTTCAGGTCAAATAGCATATCTATTAAGAAACAGGAGCACTGGGGCTCGGATCATGGTTTTCGCCCACACGTTCTGTTTCTGCAATGGGCTCCAAATTCAGGTTATTTTTGTAAGATTCCACATAGAATTACCGGTATTTGCTCGACGTGGATTCTCACTTATGGCCGCTTGTAGCACGAGCAGTGAAAGGCAGGTACAAGTACAAGTAATATGTTGCATCTACGGACAAGAAGTAGTTAGGCTCCTTTTCTGGATGGCCCGCCAAGGTCCGCCCCACCAGAAAGTACTACCCCGCCATGAGGCTCAAATGACCTGGGCGCCTTAACGCGCAAGGGTTCTAGTCTAGTAGCGCGGGTTCGCCTCGTCACCATTCCAGAACAACCAACGCAATAGCAACCACAATACCGTCTTTCAGCACCTAGATCTCTCCCAGCTACTCTACAAGATGGATATGATGAACATGAACCAGCCGATTCAGGTGCAGTCCGACAGACCCTCGGAGGACACAGAATGGTAGCCACACCTTACCCCTGCCCCTATCCCACCTCCCCCCTCACAACCGTAGAGCCTGACCCAAAGTGCCCCACTACAGGAACGACATCCTCCGCCAACACGGCGTCATCCCCGAGAAACCAAAAGTCGACGAACAAGCCATCGAAGACGCCATCTTCCAAGCCCGCGACATCATCCACGAAAAGCGTCTCGACCACCTCGCCCCCGACGAACTCTCCGACCTTGAAGACCTCGAAGACGAAGCCTTCCTCGAAGAATACCGCCAGAAACGTATAGCCGAGTTCCAAGCCGTCGCCAAACGCGCCAAGTTCGGAAGCGTCTTTCCCCTCTCCAAGAATGAGTGGAGCCGCGAAGTCACAGAGGCGTCGGAGGGTGTGAGTGAGGAGGAGAAGAAGGCGGGTGGACAGACGGTCTTGGTACATATGAGCCACAATGAGGTGCCCGAGTCGGTCTATCTCAGCAAGGTGTGGAAGGAGGCGGCGCAGAGGTGGCCGGAGATCAAGTTTTGTGAGATTCTGGGGTCGAGAGCGGTGGAGGGGTGGCCAAAGGAGAGGAGTCCGACGATCATTATCTACAGACAGGGTGATGTTGTGGACACTATTGTGGGCTGGAGAAGGGAATGGGGGCTTTGGGAGATTGATGAGTTGTTGGTTAAGAATGGGGCTGCTGATGAGGGGGATTTGAGGATTATCAAGGGACGGCGGGCTAAGGCTGAGGGAAGGGATAAGCCGGATGTGGATGAGGGTGATGAGGACTTCAGCGATTAGATGGTGCTGAGGATTCGGATGGATGGGGTTATAGATGGGATTGTTTCTTTGCATTAGATGGTTGGTCGGTATGTATAATATCGGTTTATACGTTGTAATATCTTTTTCGACATATCAAGTTCTTTTTCTCCGATAACTCGAAAATGAGGTTTACGCAGTTTGGCTCGTCTTGACTGCTGTAGTACTACTTCATTACAGTGTTTCGATCGTTTGCGGGTGGAATTCTCCCCCTACATCAGCGAATTGAAAGTTATGTGACAGTTCAAGGAAAGCAATGCTTTGGGGAAGTACCCTGAAGTCTACTAGCAGTCTATGGAGCCCAAAACAGACCTCTCTAGATGTTGCCACGAGAGCACAAAGTCCTCATGTGGCTCTCATTAACCCTGGATAGACCTGCAACCCTCGAACTTCCCTCAAAGCCTTCTTCGAGAAAATCGCATCCGACATGATCTTCCTCGTCCCAGCCAGATAGAGTATGATGCGGATATTCTTCTCCCTCCCGACAATCTTCTCTGCATCCGGAAAGTATCCATAGGCATGGCTACCTCCAGTTCGATAGTCCTTGAAGGTGACCTTGTATATCCCCGCATCATTGTGGATCAGGTCCGGCGCCTCATAGGAAATCGGCAGCAGCTCTGGATAGTAGAAGATGACTTTCATACGACGAAAGTAAGAACCAGGTTGGACATCGGATGACCCAAGATCGACATCTCGGAATTCTTCGTCGTAGTCGGAGTATGGGACGCGCGAGTAAGACAATTGACGGACAGTGGGATAGGCACCGGGAATTCGTGCTTCGGGCTGCGGAATGGGACGTCGTTCGGGTTGCTTTCCTTTTTGCTTCTCAGATAGCGGTGGTGGATTTTTAACGGGCTTTTTGCGTTGCTTTACCAGGCCGTATTCCCTTGGGTGATGTGCTGATTCTATGGGATAGTCATCGTATCGTTCCGGTTCCTTTCCCTTATCCTTCCTTCTGTTGTGTGCCAGAAGCGGCATCCTGGTGATATTTCTAGCGAGAAATTTCAGAAACAAGAGTACAAGCAATATGTACAAGCTTGGGATCATCAGCTATGTTCATGTGTCACTATTTGTAGGTATGGCGGCCACAATTAAGCATTGAGACAACCGTTTGCTATATATACCCCCCTGACGTGGATGTCAACTTCTGAAGATGCTTTACAAACAGATCATAAACGAGTTCATCAGCACACTGTAAATGTGGAACTAGAACCGAAATATAAATAGGTGCAAAACAACGTTACAAACGGTCCATCGAAACAAAAAACATACGTGATCCCCGAAAATAGGTCCCGTCTATGTAGCAACGTAAAGGGTATATATAACAACGAAGTAGGGGGGATTAAAAGCAACCAAAGCACAAACATAAGTAGCAGCAAAAAGAAACTCCTAGAACGGATCCGCTCAAATCATATCATGTCCTCCGCATCGCCGTCACTGCCCCACAGCTCATCTTCATCACCTTCATCCCAGCCCCCAGTCTCCGCATCCCTCTTCATCTGAGCCAGCCCACTAATCTCCTCCACATAGCTTCTGTCTGCCAAAGCTTTCTTGACGAATTCCCACCCATCCTGTTTATACGCATCTACAACTCTATCCGAACAAGCTGAACAGCAATCATATGCTTTTCCACGAATCAACATGTCCTTCCAACTCGATAGGAAGCCTCTTATCGTGTGGGGAACAAATCCCAAGAGGCCTTCGTTATGATCGGATCCTTCCAATCCACCAAGAGCCCTTCCCTTGAGTGGATGCTGGAGCAATGCTGCTAGGATTTCGACAAGCTTAGATGATGCAGCGGGAGCGAGGCCAGGTCGAGTTACGGTGCATTGTTGGTCGAGCGTTTGGTCTTTCATGGAATCCGCTGGAGCAACGACATCGTTACAGAAGTAACACCCTAATGTCTCTGGATCCTCCGCAAGGGAGGTAACACCATGCCGCATCACGACATACGAGTCGAAACCCAGGGCTGCTGTAAGGACAATTTTGGACTTTGCCTTCCCCATTACTGTTGGAAGCCACCGGGATTCCCGGGTATCCATCAACAGGAAGATAACGTCGTGCTCGTCTATCAGCTGTTCCAGCCTTTCGTAATTTTCTTTCGTCACCGACTCGTTGATTATTGGATGACCAATCATCGGAACGGACATTTCTACTCCAGCGGAATCGACCCCTGGGAAGATTTCCTTGAGAGCCTCAGCTGCTCGGACGGCTTTCCCAGTTTTGCCTCCAATACAGTCGTTGAGCGTAAACAGGGGCTGTCGAACCGGGTTCGAATACGAAATGGTTGCGTTATCGATGAAAGTGATTTTGCGTACTCCCCATGCTAGAAGAATGCGGGAGACGTAGCTACCAAGCGTTCCGGCGCCGAGGAGAAGACATTTCGTGTTTTTGATTCCATCGAGATCCAGCTCCGGGACGAGACGCCATTTGATCAGTTTGAGGTTGAGGTCAACTGCAGAAGAAGCCAGCCTTTCTATCGTAAGTACATGACAGAGAACAGAATGGTGGGCACATACTGGTTAGGATCCATACTCGTTCCGAGATTGGCTACCTTGATGGCCATCTTCCCATTCTTTTTCTCCCATCCTGCAACCGTTTTTGGTAGCTCATCACCCAGTGTCAAATTCTCTAGAGCCGCAGATGCGTCGCCGTCGGCTAGAGCAGTCGTTACATTGAAAATCAAACTTCTGGAAGCGCTTCCAGGTGCGAACGGAACACTATCTCGCAGTGATAGAACCCGGAGCCTTTGTAAGCCCCAACGTTTTCTTACCAGCATAAGTAGGTTTCTGAGTACCCATCCCGGATATTCTGCATATGATGAAGGATCAACGAATCCCAACAACATGTCTGCAACATCGCCTCCTTTCGAGAAACCCTCTTCATATTCTCGCAGAGATCCAACCTTCCAGCTATCGTCCGCCAATTTCTTAGCGATAAAGAAGGCGTGTTGTGTCCAGTCCACACTGTTCCGCCAGGCTTGTATTGCGGTTAGCAATTCGTTTGCCGTAGGATCTTTGTTGAGATGCTCTATTTCCCCCTCGATTTGCCAGGGCACACTAGAGGCAAACGCAGGGAAACCGACAAGAGTGGTGAACTTGAACTTCTTGAGGTCGGCGAAAGTGAGGACGATAAACTGGGCGAGGAGCGAAGGCTGATCGTAGATTGTCCCGTCCAGTATAGCATCCCATAACTGATGATCATTAGAATTGCTTCCGACGGATGTTCATATTAAACACTACCTTTTGTGTTGTATCCCTAACCAACCCAGCCCGATCAAGTGTATTGAAATCTTCGATAGTGTTCAGGTTTTTCAGAATACCCTCCGAGAGATAGACGTTTGGCGATCCCGCAGCATTATTCGTCAGTGCTGTAGCTGGCAGTTCGAGCCTTCCAACGTCTCCGGATTTGCCTAATGGAATGCTGTATCGCCCGAAGAGTGGTCGGGCCGAATCATCAAGTTTGGCGACATCTATCTTGAGTGTTGCCAGGGCGTTGTAGAAACCGACATCCACAAAGGATGTGAACTGGTCGAAGCGTAGCATATTTCGTGAGCCCTTTACGGTGTTGGAGATGATGTAGAGGAAGGAGAGAAACGAATGTCGGCCTTCGATGTCCTCCTCTGGAAGTGTAGGTCATCTGTAAGTTCAAGGGCAGTGTCATGTGGCTTTTCTGACCCGACAGCTGGCCTGGTCAGCGGGGTGGAGTTTCGCGGACCTGGCCTTGGCGGAGCAATCAGCAGGCCACTGGAGCGTGATCTGATAATGGTAAAATCTAATCTGATCAGCCGCCATGGATAGTCTAAAAACAATCCGAGCAATCCCAAGTATCCGAGTCATTAAAAGAATGCGTCTACCTTCAAGGTAATCTAACTATCCGAGCAGGCAGCTTTTGGGTATTCATAAAGATGCAGCTTATGTACAAGCCTATTATCAAACAGCTACCTAAGTACTACTTGGGTAACTGAAGGCCTCAAGTGGAGTCGTTGCATTGGCACTCGATCCACTTGTATAAAAGTCACCAGGCACTCAGGATCCTTCCTCACAAGACAAGTAAAAATCCAAAAGCTTTCAAAACCCGACATAATGCTCCTTTGTAAGTGTAATGTTCAGTACGGGCCCAAGTGTAGGAGGCCTAGGGGCAGAATACAGTTGAAGCTTTCAACGGCTCACTGATATTTTATCCTCATGGTTTTAAATGGCGGAAATGCACGCAATACATTCCACCAATCCCAATGGCATCTTATCCGGTGTGAAGTTTCTACCGGTGCAATATTCTGAGGTGTATCTAAGTATGTAGAGATGAGTCGAAATTACGGGCCAGATGTGGCCGAGCCACTCGTGATCAGCCTTGGCAGAAAAGTCCGCCAGAACTCACGGAAATTTCGCTACGGCGAAACTGACGAGAGTCCACCAACAAAGGCCCTCTACTCTACATGAACGGCCATCAATATGGCATCTTTAACACCAGAGGACGAAAACTTTATCCGCCAGCTGGCGAGCAGCAATCCTTCAGTAAGAATTGCTGAGCTGAACGGACTGAACGAGAAGATTGAGAAGTCTGGTGAGTACCCCGCCAAACGCCCCACCTATGCATCTAACAAACACGGAGGGCCAGTCTCATACTGACTATCGATAGAGATCACTACCGAACAGCTTCCTCTAGTCCTTCGCCAACTCTTTCAAACGCACGCCTATTACATCGATCGCGAGTCTAGAAAGGCAGTCCGAAAATGTCTGTTGTCGCTTTCACAGTCCGAGTCGGTCGGAGAGCTCTTCCTCAAGAAGCTCATCCTCGTCATTAAGCACGAATCGTCGAAGTTGGGTATTGCGGCTGCCAATGCCTTCGTATTGCTCGAATGGCTTGCAGAATTACTTCCGATCATCGCCAAATCGCCAGAGCTGTTCAATGCGGTATCGTCGGACCTCATTGCAGCACAGTCGTCGTTGTTGGACATTTGCATGGGCAACCCTCAAGCGAAACCGTCAATGAGGCAACAATTGCTTGTTATCACCCGGAGAGGATTGAGAGGCTCCTTCAAGTTGGACAACTGCGAGGACATCATCAAAACATACGTTACCACCCTCACGACTAAGGCTGCAAACCCGACCGCCAAAAACACAGTGTTGCTGGGTATCGTTGCCGGTGTCGCTGCACGAATTGAGAAGGCAAAGGTGGCACTGGCTGGTTTCAAGAAGGACATCTACACTTTCTACACTCGGGAGATTCTGGGATCGAAGGTTGTGCTTCCCAGCCACATCGCGGGTGGCCTCGGAGATTTCTTCGAGAACTTCACCACTGCAGATGAGTTTGCGACCGAAGTTGTTCCGCCGCTGGAGCGATCATTATTGAGAGCGCCGGAGGTCATACTCAACGACATATTCTCGCCTTTGATACGATCATTACCGAAGGATCAAGATCTCTCGAAACCGTTGGAGGAAAAGCTTCTCAAGCAACTCCTCAGCTCCCTCAAGTCCACCAACCCTGTGATACGGAATGGCGGACTTTCTGGCTTCCAAACCATCATCTCACATTGCAACAACCCCACATCAATATCAAAGATCGCAGATGAGATTATCAACCCCATAAAGACGTCGAAAGTCCCATCAGCAGATCAGAGAATTTTGCAGGTCACCATGGCCCTCTCGCTTCCCGAAGATGAGCAACTTGCAGCAAAGATACCCCTGGCGTTGGCCGCTGTTGCTGCGAAGGAAGCGCATGAAGGTGCCGCCGGTGCTATTATCGCCTGCTTACTCAAGTTTGTTCATGTTGGTCTAAGATCCGGACAACTCCCGGACAAGACTGTCTTGGATACAATCACAAAGGGTCTGCAAGAAAAGCGTTTGCCAATCCGTCGTCTTTGGGCCACAAAGCTTGGAGATCAGCTTTGGGAGGATAACGATAACAAAACCACCGTCGAATTTGCGGAGGCTGTTTTACCTGCTCTCTCTGGGTCGCTGAAGGAGGTTGCCGCCAATCCAATACAAGCCGCTCAAAGTGGAATTATATCTGCCGCATACGTCTACACAGCATACCTCACGCAGAAGGCCGACACATGGGATAGCGCTAGTCTAAAGGAGTTGGCAAAGAAAGAGGATATCAGAAGCCTGGCTCTTGCAGCAACACCAAAACCCAGTTTCCTGCTGAATTTCAAAGCCTACACGAAGCTCACGTCCGAAGATGACCTTAAGTGGTTCTTGCGTGCCCTTACATCATTCAATGGAGGTAGTTTCAAGGATGCCGCAGCAGCAGAGATGTGGGCATTCGGCTTCTTCTATCTCTTTAGTGGGCAAGCTGTGTCACCCAGTGTCCGCAAGCTGACTAGCTCTGGGCTTGATTTGGCGTATCATGCCAATCCAAAAGAGACCGGCCAGACTATCATCAAGGGCCTTTGGGCTTGGTTTACTCTCATCGAGAGTGGTGAGAAGGACTGTGCTCCTGCCTCCGGAAAGGTAACAAATAGCTTGTTGGCGAATGCCATTCGTGCTATCTGTCCTCAAGGCAGTGCAGAGGATCCCGAATTAATCCCAATGCTGGAGACTCAGCTTGTTGACTTGGCTGTTTTGATGCATCACCAACTGCTTGCCGCTACTGGACACCCAAGTGGTGATTTGTGGATTAATATTTGCCAGAGGTCCGGTGTTGATCCAGGAGATCTTGTAGCCAGAAACAAGGACAAATTGGTAGATAGCATTAAGGAAATTACGGAATCCCCTGAAAAGGTACAGCACCATTGCTCTCATGAGATCCGTTTGTTGACTGTCGATTGTAGGGCCCACTTGCCAAAACAGCTGCTTTCCGTGCTGCACCAACACTTTCTTTCATTGCCCCGGCCGATATCACGCCGCTCTTCGTCAACCTTTTCACCTCCGACTTGAACCCGTCACTATTGCAAGGCGTCTCCCAAGAAGATGTTGCCATATGGAGAGCACCGGCGGACGTTCCATACGTGGATGTCTTATCAACTAAAGCAACCGTGCAGCTCAAGAAGAATGCAAAGGACTACGATGCTCTGAAATGGGAACAGGAACTTCAAGCTGAAATCGAGAGGAAGCGCGGAGTGCAGAAGAAAAAGCTTACACCTGAGGAGCAGGCAAAGGTCAAGGCTCAGCTCACTAAAGAGGCTGCCATTAGAGAAAAGATAACAAACATCAGCCAAAAGTTTGAGAGAGGCGTTGGACTGGTTCATGCTCTCGCAGAGGGTCCATCGACACCGGTTGAAATCTGGCTTGGGCCTGCTGTTATTGCACTTCTTAAGACACTCGAGGCGGGCGCTGGTCTCATTTTGGGCGACAGAGGCGTTAATGCATACTTGGTAAGTTGGATACCTTTGAAGAGATGGACAAGCTAACATTTCAAGGCCATGTCTTCTCATGTATCTACAAGGCTAGGTAACCTTCGCAAATTCGTTGGTATCGCAGCCCTTCGTGCCGTTGGCATACAGGAGATTGAAGCTGCTTTGAAGCAAGAGCCTATCGAGTCTTTGACCACCAGGCTGTTTTACAGACTGCGGACTTTGTCCGAGCAGAGACCATTCGATGCCGATTCCCTTCATTACATTCTGCCTCTCCTTCTCACGGTGTTTTCTAGCGGAGGACTCGGTGCAGGAACCGCAGAAGAGTTGGACGAGCAGATAGTACTTGCTATTGAGATCCTTGGTTATCACACGGAAACATGTAAGTGCCTCGCTGGATCGTGTGGACGACTGCTCACTATTCTTAGGCCAGACCACCTCCCTTCCACGCAAGAACATTTTGGAAGCGCTTATCCAGTGTATGCAAAAGTACACCCAGCACTTCAAAATCATCAAAGACTGCCTCATGGATCTTTGCCGATGCATAGCACCAAACATGAATGATGAAGAGATCAAGGCTCTTGTTCGTGGCGTTATCGTGCCAGAGATTGGTGTTAGAACTGCTACTCTGCAAGCAATTGATGCCGAGGTGGACCTTGGTGATTTGGATGTTACCGAGGAGATATTCATCGCATACCACGATGAAGTATCAGAGAACGCCGAGCTGGCTCAAAACATTTGGGATGAGAACGGGCTGGAGGTTGCAGATGACCTAGCGCAGAGAATGGTTCCATACATCCAGAGCCAGGACAGGCAACTAAGAACTGCTGCCTCCAAAGCACTCGCAGCTTGTATCAGAGAAAAGCCACAAGCTTTCAAGGGTATTCTCGACACCCTAGAAGCCCTTTACAAGGAGAAAGCAAAGCCAATTGTTCCTCTCTTCGATGAGTTTGGTATTCAGAAGAAGACTGACATGCGGGATCCGTGGGAGGCCAGAAGCGGAATTGCACTTGCATTGTTGTATCTGGGACCGGTATTTGCAACTGACGAGCTTGTTCGTATTGCCAAGTTCTTGATCGAGGGCGAGGCATTGGGTGATAGAAATGCTACCGTGCGCCAACAGTTTATCGAAGCCGCGACTGCTATCATTGCCCTCCAGGGTGAGAGCAAGTTGGAGGAGTTGATGGCTGTCCTGGAAAAGAGCATGGAAACACCTGATACTGGGTCGGACGTTAAGGACCGCATCAACGAGGCTGTCATTATTCTGTATGGTGCTCTCGGAAGACATCTTAAGGCTGGCGACAAGCGTGTCCCTGCTGTCATTCAAAAGTTGATCGACACTCTCAGCATTCCTTCCGAGAACGTTCAGTACGCTGTCGCTGAGTGCCTGCCTCCTCTAGTCAAGCTTGCACCAGACGTTGCTGCCGAGAAGATTGAGCAAGTTCTTGAAGCAACCATACACGGAAAGGACTATGCCACTCGTAGAGGCTCTGCCTACGGTCTTGCTGGCTTGGTTCGCGGAGAGGGTATCTCTGCTCTCAAAAAGTTCAAGATTGTCTACAGGCTGAAAGCAGCTGCCGACGATAAGAAGGACTCGAAGGCTCGTCAGGGTGCCCTGTTTGGCTTCGAGCTTCTCTCCCTTATCCTTGGACGCCTCTTTGAACCTTACGTCCTCCAAATTGTCCCTCTTCTTCTCAGCATGTTTGGAGATGCCTCCATCGATGTAAGAGAAGCTTGTTCGGATACCGTCAGAGTATGCTTCTCCACGCTCAGTGCATACGGTGTCAAGATTGTTCTTCCAAATCTTTTGGATGGTCTCGATGACGTACAATGGAGATCGAAGAAGGGTGCTTGTGAGATGTTGGGTGCTATGGCATACTTGGCTCCGCATCAGCTTGCCATCTCGCTTCCAGAGATTATTCCACCGCTCACCAACGTCCTCAACGATTCTCACAAGGAAGTCAGGGCGGCTGCCAACCGCAGTTTGCAAAAGTTCGGCGATGTCATCCAGAATCCAGAAATCAAGTCACTGGTTGGTGTCTTGCTCAAGGCCCTTTCGGACCCCACCAAGTACACGGACACTGCATTGGACTCTCTCATCAAGGTCTCTTTCGCCCATTACCTCGATGCACCATCTCTTGCGTTGGTCGTCAGAATCCTCGAGAGAGCTCTTTCAGAGAGATCCGCAGCAAAGAGAAAGGCCTCCCAGATTATTGGTTCTTTGGCTCATCTTACCGAAAGAAAGGATATCATGGTTCACATCCCGATCCTTGTTGCTGGTCTCAAGAGTGCAATTGTCGATCCCGTTCCAGGCACCCGTGCAACTGCCTCCAAGTCTTTGGGTACTTTGGTCGAGAAGCTCGGAGAAGATGCCTTGCCAGACATCATTCCAGGTCTCATGGCTGTTCTCAAGTCCGACACCGGTGCTGGAGATCGCCTCGGTTCTGCTCAAGCTCTTTCTGAAGTTCTTTCGGGTCTTGGTACCCAAAGATTGGAGGAAATTCTTCCAACTATTTTGCAGAACTCCTCCTCCGCCAAACCGGCTGTCAGGGAAGGTTTCATGTCTCTCTTCATCTATCTCCCCGCTTGCTTTGGAAACAGCTTCAGCGCCTATCTCAGTCGTATCATTCCTCCGATCTTGGCTGGTCTCGCCGACGATGTCGAGTCTATCCGTGACGTTTCCCTCAGAGCCGGTCGTCTGCTTGTCAAGAACTTTGCTACAAGAGCTATTGACTTGTTGTTGCCAGAGCTTGAGCGCGGTCTTGCCGATGTCAACTATAGAATTCGTCTTTCGTCCGTCGAGCTTGTTGGAGACTTGTTGTTCAACCTTACTGGTATCTCTGGCAAGCCAGAAGAGGAAGAGGATATCGAGAAGACGAAGGAGGTCAGCAATGCCCTTCTCGAGATTCTTGGTCGCGAGAAGAGAGACAAGGTCCTTTCCGCCTTGTACATTTGCCGCTGCGATACCTCTGGTCAAGTCAGATTGGCCGCAGTTGCAGTCTGGAAGGCCCTCGTCTCGTCTCCAAAAACCCTCAAGGAGCTTGTGCCAACTCTTACACAACTCATCATTCGTCGTCTTGCCAGCAGCAACAGCGAGCAAAGAACCATTGCCGGTCAGGCGCTTGGAGAAGTTATCAGAAAGGCTGGAGAGGGTGTTTTGTCGACATTGCTTCCTACCTTGGAGGAGGGCTTGCGCAACGCTACCGATGTCGATTCAAGACAAGGTATCTGCATTGCTCTCAAGGAGGTTATCCAATCTACGTCTGATGAGGTTATTGAGGAGAATGAAGAGAAGCTTGTCCATATCATCAGATCCGCCTTGGTGGATCCAGATGATGAGACCCGTGAGGCTGCCGCCGAGGCTTTCGACGCTTTGCAGCAGATCATTGGCCGCAAGACTGTCAGTCAAATCCTGCCATACCTCCTCAACATGCTCCGTTCAGAGTCAGATGCCGACAATGCCCTTGCAGCACTCCTTACCCTTCTTACCGAAGAAACCAGAGCCGGCATCATCCTACCAAATCTTATCCCAACCCTGTTGCAGTCGCCAATCACTGGCTTCAACGCCCGTGCTCTTGCTTCTTTGGCTGGCGTCGCTGGCTCTTCGCTCAATAGGCGTCTTCCAGCTATTATCAATGCTCTCATGGATAACATTGTGGCTTGCAAGGACGAAGAGCTGGCCGAAGAGCTCAATACTTCTTTCGACCAGGTCTTGCTTTCGGTTGATGAGTACGATGGTTTGAATACTTCAATGAACGTTATGCTGGCTCTGTTGAAGCATGATGATCACAAGAAGAGAGCTGTCGCCTGTAGACACATGGCCAACTACTTTGCTGAGGCAGAGGTCGACTACTCGAGATATACCCAAAACTTCATCAGAAGCTTGCTCGAGTTGTTTGATGACAGAGACATGGATGTTGTCAAGGCTGCTTGGAACGCACTTAACGAGCTCACCAAGAAGCTTAGGAAGGAGGAGATGGAGAACTTGGTCGGTTCGACGAGATCCGTCTTGCAGACTGTCGGTGTTGCTGGATCGAACCTGCCCGGTTTCGCTCTGCCAAAGGGTATTAGTGCTATCTTGCCGATCTTTTCTCAGGGTCTCATGAACGGTACCTCCGAGCAAAGAATTCAGTCTGCCCTCGCCATTTCCGACATTATCGATAGGGCCTCACCCGAGTCTCTTCGTCCATATGTCACCAACATTACTGGTCCTCTTATTCGTGTCGTCTCTGAGCGATCCGTCGAGGTCAAGGCTGCCATCTTGCTTACTCTCAACAACCTCCTTAGCAAGATCCCATCATACCTCAAGCCGTTCTTGCCACAACTGCAACGTACCTTTGCCAAATCGTTGGCCGATACCTCGAGTGACGTGCTGAGAACCAGAGCTGCCAAGGCATTGGGTACTCTCATCACTCTTACACCCAGGATTGACCCTCTCATCACCGAGTTGGTAACTGGTGCCAAGACTCACGATGCTGGTGTCAAGGGTGCCATGATCAAGGCTTTGTACGAGGTTATTAGCAAGGCTGGCCAGAATATGGGTGATGCTTCAAAACAATCGATTTTGGCTTTGGTTGACAGCATTGTTGATGACAGTGATGGTAAGTTGCCTTGGTTGGTGGAGTGGTGTATATGGTTTACTGACTGAAACAGATAACATGGATGTCCAAGGTGCTAAGCTTCTTGGTGCACTTCTCAAGTTCCTCTCTGCAGATGATGCCAACAGAGTCATTCGGTAAGTCATATACTCGATGAGTGTTGATTAACATTACTAACACGGACAGTACCAACATTCTCGGCTCGACGTCACACATGGCTGTTCTTAGTTTGAACGCCGCCCTTCTCGAATCGCCGGAAGCTCTGTTGGAATCTACCTTCTCTGAGGATGTCCCAGCCCACATTGCCGAGGGATTGCAAAACAAGGATCCTTTCGTCTCTGACAACTGCGTCCTCGCCAGCGGAAAGTACCTCCTCTCTGAGCCTCATCCCAAGCCGTTCGAGGCCACCAAGGCCATCTTTGAGGGACTCGCCACAGCCGTCAAGGCCCCAGCCAGTGGATCCACCGACACCAAGCGTCTCGCCCTCATGGTTATCCGTACCATTGCCCGTCTCCACTACGACCAGGTTGCCGCCCATATTCCATTGCTGGCTCCAGTCGTCTTTGGTTGCGTCAGAGATATGGTTATTCCTGTCAAGCTTTCCGCCGAGCAGGCTTTCCTTGCCATCTTCCAGGTTGTTGAGGACGAGTCGAAGCATTTCGACAAGTACATCAACGCATACGTTAAGGACGCTACATTGAAGAGAAGCATGGGCGACTACTTCAAGAGAGTTGCCTTGAGACTTGCTGCTGCCGAGAGGGAGAGAATCGATGCTGGTGGTGCCAGTGCTGGTTTGGATGAAGGTGAAGATGATTTGAAGGAGATTAATTCGGTGGGCAGAGCCGATAATAGCGCCATGTTCTAGTTTATTGAAGGTGTGGGTTTTATTTTTATTTTAAAGTTTTGCTATGAATTAGCGTAGGATTTTATGATGGGCGATTTGTTTAAAACGTGTTTTGATAGCTTTTATTTCTCGGTTAGGTCTTGTTTATTCGCGGTTATCAATTTCCTTTGGGTTTCTGTCTTTAAACGGGCTTTATATCGTCTTGTTTGTCATTAAAAAGCTGGGTAATAAAGCTTATTTCTTTACTCGCATTTCACGCATCGATTTTGAAATTCAGCTTTATGAACGTTTAATAGAAGCAAACAAGCTCCTCGAATGCTTCTCTTTGCTACGACGGTATTTTGTTCAGTTGCAATCACATAACGTCAACCAGAAAAAGTATGAAATGGACAGGGTATATTTTATGCCATGATCGTTCATTTTGCCCGGCTCCATGAAGCAGCACCCAATCTAATTACGGAAGAGAATATCTAGCCAACCTGCCGCCTGGCAATTCCTGGGACATGGTTTCATCATAAAAGCACATGGAAAGGAACAACGTCGACCCAAACGAGGTGAAAGATGGCATTCAGAAACCGAGGAAAACCCATTTTGATGAACTCCGAAAATATCCCGAGAAAGTGATCGACATTGAATTAATGCCGATGAAAAAAGCAAGACAACAGCCGGCAAAATAACTGTTCCCTTTGTGCATGATACGACAACACCGAAAAAGAGACACGAAAAGATCAATTCCGCACCGATTCGCAGTCCCAACAATAACTCCGTCCACTGTAAATATGGAATTAACCAATTTACACCTATCCAACCATTAGCGTTTGCTCCTCTTCCTCCAATCTCCATTGCTGCTCATACCTTGAAACCCTTGGAGGCTCTGCGACCACGAGCACGCTCGAACTTGCGTCCCTTGGAAGCGACCTTTGGCTTCTTGTGGGAGTGTGGGCCGAAACCGAAGCTCTTGACAGCCTCTCTGGCGTTCTTTGGTCCGCGGAGGAGGATGGTGTTGGATCCGGTTGGGGCTCTGAGAGCGAGCTGGTCGAGGGTGAGGGTCTCACCACCGGCAGCGAGAATTCTGGCACGGGCAGTGGCGGTGAACTTCAACGCGGCAACGGTGAGCTTTGGGATGGTAAGAGCACGGTTGTCGTCAGTGACGGTACCGACAACGACAACGGTCTTGCCATGGTTGGCTGGGGTGTGTGGGTTGGCGGCGTTTCTGATGATTCTCGAGAGCGAGACTGGTGGGCGGTTGATCTTGGAGGTAAAGAGTCTGCGCAAGATAACCTTGTTGAATGGAGCGTCGGTTCTACCTATTTTTCGGTCAATTTTCCTCCTCTTCTCGTAATTTGA
The DNA here is from genome assembly GCA_003788565.2 of Ascobolus immersus RN42. Classification (NCBI taxonomy): domain Eukaryota; kingdom Fungi; phylum Ascomycota; class Pezizomycetes; order Pezizales; family Ascobolaceae; genus Ascobolus; species Ascobolus immersus. The sequence goes on from ML119696.1 coordinate 132,981, forward strand.
GCGTTCGGATTGTACGTACGGGCGAGGAACCTGTACAACTTGACGAGGAGTCTCAAGTAGACATTGTCACTCTTTGGCTACAATTCGACATCCATCAGTATTCCGAAAAATGGCGATATAGCGTCCTGTAAACTCACCGCCTTGCGATGGTGCGATGGCCTCTTGTGGTTCAAATCAATACCCATCGTGTCGGTTTGTCGAAATGCTGCTTGTTTTTCGTTGAATTTGTCCTTCGTCGCTCGACACTACCGAAATTCAGAGCGACCCAACCGCTTGTTTGCACGTGAATCGACCGATTTCGATTTTTTGTGGGGCCAAGACAGCTAGTCTAGGGCAAACCCTTGCCGAAAACGAGTTTTGTCCAACCTTGCGGCGGCTCTCGCGAACACCAAATTCTGAGAGTGTTCCGGGGAGATAGAAACAGCATATCGTTTGCAACGGCTAGGTATCCTGTTCAGCAAATATTCTCTGGTAAGTAGCTGCTGTACGTAAATTATTCAAATTCTCCAACAACGGATTTATCGCCCAAATCAAAGTTCTCCGCGAGCGTGACTCTGCTCATCAATTCATGGTTCATGCCTGATTTTGACAAAAATGGGCAACTGGTGAAATACACTACCAAAGGCGCAATTGGGTGCGAAAGGTGCCTAAACTCTGACAGAGTTGTCAAGTCACGCACCCCTCTGAATTAGAGAAAGATTTCATCCATACTTTCCTTAATCTACTTCATCAGCTCCCAGCAATGGCAGTATTTGTGCAGGCTCTCAACCCTCATTCTCGGAATCACCAGTTCTCTGCACCTCAGCGCGCCCATCAGACAAAGCCTAGCAGCATATTGTGCGTATCTAAATTCGAAACGAGGAAAGGCGAGCAGCACCGCCCGTGATACCACTCAAACCACCCCTTCTCATCTTATGTGGTCGTCCCCGAACGATCCGTCAAGGTTAAGGCTGCCTCGTGTACTCTCAACAACCTCCTAAGCAAGATCCCATCAAACCTCAAGCCGTTCTTGCCACAACTGCAACGTACCTTTGCCAAATCGTTGGCCGATACCTCGAGTGACGTGCTGAGAACCAGAGCTGCCAAGGCATTGGGTACTCTCATCACTCTTTATGTACACCTCGAGTGACGTACTACTGAGGAGGTCCCGACTCGAAGATATTGCAGACCGGATGGCGTACATCGATGCATCGGTACCAAATTACTGGGAGCAAGTGGAACGGAAATGCAATGCGGGTTCATTACTATAAACGGAAATAGCTAAAAAATGAAAATATAGTAGACTTGTCCCGACAGCTGCCATTTTGAAACGCCATCTTACTAAGTACCAATTCCACCCCAAAGTACACATTCAACCTCAAGCAGACCCGCGTATTCATCAATCAATCGTAAGCATGAATGATTTTCATCTAGTCCAGTTAGAAAATGAGGGGTTGACACAAGTCGCTAAACTTACAAGCTTATGACACTCCTCTGCAAAGTTCAAAGGATTCGCCTTCATGACCTGGAGACGAGTACTAAAAAAATCAGTCAGAACTATTATCGTCTCAAAATAATAGCGAAACAGCATACCGTTGTTGGTCTTGATAAGTGTCAAGCTTCGCCCGCACACTAAAATTGAAAGTCTGACTGAGGGCCTTCTCAAAGACTGCCGCGTACTCGGTTTGATCCCGTTCCCGAATATCATTGAGCTCGTCGGCAGTCATGCCCAGGATTAGCCTTCCGGCATCATCGAAGCAACTAACCCAAACACCACCACCAGTGAAATCTTCCAACGAGCATTGAAGAACGTATCTGTATATACTAATTAGCTCTTGATAAACTCGGAAGCAAGGGAACAAACCGGTATGTGGGTTTCTCAAACGTCTGGTTGCAGCGCTCGCATCTCCAAACACCGCCATCCTCCAACACCTTGCGGTTGCAAGAAGTATCTGATGATGGACAAGCAGGGTAATAGACAGACTCCTGCTTGATGAAAGCAACGGTGGCCTTCATCCAAAAGTAGTCGGGCTTCTCTCCAAAGCCTAGCTGCTCGTCTTTCGTCATTGCGATATTCTTCCAGGCGTCAGAAGCACCAGCGCCGCCACCTCCACCACCAGAGCTGTGATATCTGCTAAAGTTTTCGCTCCTGCCTTGGGCATCGTACCAGCCCTTGAGCTTATGTGCTTCCACAACATCAGGGCTGACAGTCAACTGTGAACTCATGAGCATGCTCAAGCTGCGCCCTCCGAAATCTCCAACTTTGACACCCTTGCAGCCAATCACAGTCTCCATAGGAACGTCAAAGTTTTCCGCTTGGGCACCCCAAAGCGTCACACGCACAGAGTACCCCGAGTTATCGGCAATTGTAATATCCCTCTTCTTGAAGGTTTTTGAAGTGGTCTTGGAGACAATCTCACCTAAATCTCCGATTTCAATCAATATACCGATAACGTCAATCAATGAATTTGGTTCGACGGATTCGAGACTTCCCAAGGCGACAGGGTTGAATTTGATGGCAGGAACGCCGCCGTCGTCGTCTGTACACTATAGATATCATCAGCAACTGTCATGTTGGTCAGGACGGCGCCACTCTTACTCTTTCCACTTGCGTATCTCTCTCAAACATAAGCTCGTATTCGTTCTTAAGGGTGCTGAACTGCTTCTTGGCCATGTTGACTTTGCATTGACTGACGTAGTACACTTGTCCCTCCTGCAAAACTTCGTAGAGCGCATCACATTGGTCATTGAAGCCGGTAGCACGAATCTCACCACTCTCATCGAGGAAGTGAACGGTAAACAGCTTTCCAGAGCCCTTCTGATTCGTCCATGTCTTTATATCCGATTTGTACGATACCCGAGCCTTGATGGTCCATTTGTTTTGGTATGGCGACAACGATTCAATCGGATAGACGGGTCCATGTGTTGAGTGGCCCTGCTGGGGCTTTGAGGCGCCACTACTACCAGTCAGATTTAGAGCAGTATAGTCGAGGGAACTCACAATGATCGGGGAGCTGGCGACTCGTGCTTAATAGCCGGCTTCGGTGGGTTGGAACCGTAGAACGAGGTGGGCCTGGTGCCTTGGTTGATTGGTGGCTGCGCTCCTAGCGGTTGGCCGGTTTCAAGACTCGCTGGCATACCGAGCTTCTCATGCTCTCCGTACTGCGTCAGGATATCCACGTCGACAACGACGAGAATCCTGATGGTAGTGTTAGGAAAGGGTTGGGGTCTGCTAACCATGCGGGCCTCTTACCTTTTCTGTTTCATCTCACTCGCGGTGTACTTGGTAAGGCGGACGAGACATCCTTTCGTCACTTTACCTTCACGGACGAGATCATTCGCCTCTAGACCACACGATTAGCCACCATCACCACCCCCCAGCCGAACCCGGGGACGAGCACTCACGAGTTGCCATCATGCTGAGAATAAAGTTCTCGGTATCGTTAAGCACTAGTCGGAACCGATCTGGACTTCCATTCTGTCCCGGCTACTCCAATTATCAGTGAAGACCCACGGAGCATCAATAGGAGTGCATACTATGTGCTTGATCTGAAGTATCTGCATGACTGGGCCTTGAACGTTGGTGTTGGGCATTCCAACTAACGGGAAGATCTTTCTAAGGCATCCCCTCGTGATGGCTGCTTCTGCCTCCGCTGCTGATGCTGGCATGTCGGCTAAAAGTGTCGTTAAATTATCGTGAATTCGCAAAAGGTGAGGGCGCTGGAAGGTAGAGTGGATGTTCTTCGTTGTGATTCCTAGTTGAGGGGCAAGTAATGGCGCACGCGTCGTAAATTGAACAGTGGACGCGTCGTAATGACGCTTTGTTGCAAGTGGCTTAGTGTGCGTAACCGCTCGCGTGTATATCACGTGCCTGATCCCATTTCCGGCGGACCACTCCTGCCTGATCTCGAATCCGGACCTGCCTTGGTTCTGCAACCTCGTTTGAACAAACACTCTCCATCCCAAGCCATCAGACTTATCACAAAAGCATACAGAAAGCGCCTCATACAATATGTCGAACCCCGAAGCGGAGCATGTCCATGACCATTGCACAAACGATCCTCCGTTGGGTTAGTATGTCCCAGGCCATTTACACCATCACGATGCTAACAACCCTCCAGAAGGGAACCAGCAGTCATCTGGAGTGGGTCTTTATTGTTCAGATTGAGGCTTCTATCGACTGACCATGTTTAGGAAATCATCAAAATATCCGACATCGAGGCTCGTCCACTCTTTCAACAGTATTATTAGTGCGCAGCAGCAACAGCTAACACTTGTTAGACTTATGTATCAAAGCCTGCCGATCCAGATAGCTCAAAGCTCCTGCTGTTCTTTACCAATGGTGTTGGTTTCAAGAGTGTCAACAATCAGCTCCAGGCCGACCAATATGCAAAGGAAGGTTATTTTGTCTTGATGCCAGATCTGTAAGGCAATCACCTCGGCCTCGCATTCACAGGGCAGTGCTGATACTCGATGGCTGTCCAGTTTCGAAGGCGATCCGGCCCCAAATGCAGCTTCTGTTGTGGCGCAGGCAGAGTCAAACGACTGGCTCGAAACAGTCAAGATGGCTGCTGTTGGAGGTGTTAAACAGTTCATGATTGGTACGTGCCTGTGCTGGCTTGTCTTCGCTACTGTTCATTTCCGTTGATACCATCGCAGACATGTGGCTAGCCCGACACTCCCTCGAACGCACTCTTCCCGTGGTGGAGAGATTCTACGGCGCCGCAAAGCAGGAGTTCAGTGAACAGGCCTCAAACGGAATCTACGCCGTTGGGTATTGCTTCGGGGCCAAGTATGTTCTCAGATTAAATTCGGCTGGAAAGCTGAAAGCTGGAGCTGTGGCTCATGGTTTGTATCCCGAGACGCCATGATCTGTAGCACACACTGAAGTGGTTAGGCATTTTGACACTCGAGGATTTCAAGGGCCTCAAGTCCCCAATCTCACTTGCTTGCGTTGGTACGTTGGTCTCATTTTTCCTGAATAATAATACATGCTAATATGTTCCAGTTGGCGACCCTTTCTTTGCTGATGATGCGAGGAAACAGGCAGAGGATTTGCTGGCCGACAGTGAGCTTACACATGAGTTCAGAGTTTACGAAGGGGTTCCACACGGTACGGTAACATTACCAGCTCGTCTTCCGGATGCTAACAGACCCCTCTAGGCTTCGCAGTGCTTGGTAGCTATAAAGAGAACACCATCAACGATGCGCAGGCAGCAGCCTGGGAGCAGATGACTGGCTGGCTGGCTCGCTTTTAGAAACCCACCGTCGAGACGTTTAAGTAGTTAAGCAGTGACACTGTTAATAATAGTACAAGATATCCAGAATCAATTCTTGCGAAAATGCGGAACAAAGTTCTTCCCAAATAATAGCGTAGTCGATTCTTTGCGCTTTTGATAGCATAGTTTGGTGTCCACGTTGCGAAAGGTGGGTGCCCCACCATCAGCTTAGCTACTACCCCGCTGTAATACAAGGATTGGTTATCGCCACGTGATAGCACTTGGCGATAGGGCTGATTGTGTTGACGTCTTCCCCAAGTTGCCTCCCGCTTCCTTCATCTACATCCCAAAACATCACCATGCAAGCTTGTTCTCATATCGTTGGAGCCGGTACACTCATCTGTCATCCACCCGCTTTCGCGAGACTAATAGTTCAGGTCTACGACCACCATCAGCTGCTCAAAGCGTTCACAGAGAAGACTGCACCCAATGCTTCGATTCGATTGTCAGTAAACGAACACGATTTCGTACTTCAGCGCTGACGTAACCACCAGGATGATCCCGCCGGACTCAACGTTTGTCTTTCCTGCTTCAACGGAGGATGTGCCTTCTCGGAGAGAAACCACGCAGGTCTCCATTACCAACTTACTCAACATCCGCTCGTCGTCAACATCAAGAGAACGAAGAAGAAGAGAAAGGAGGTTAGTGGTGGGAAGAAGAGCTCGCAGAATGCATACTGAACCTTGATAGCGGGATGAGCCACCAAAGAAGATTTCAAAGCTCGCCATCGATGCGGAGACTGAGGAGGACATTTACGATACTACCACAACCGTTCACTGCTATGGCTGTGGTGGAGCGGAGGTCCCTGTTACTTCATCTGTATGTTCTTGGGGCGTACCGACCCAGAAGCAACGCTGATTTCGTGTTAGATACAGCCTGTGGTGGATGGTGTAATGTCGGCAATGACATCGGCCAGGCAGAATGAAGTGAAGGCATGGGAACAAGAGATCACACCATGCGAACACACTCTGTGCCTTCAACAAGAAGCTGCAAAGCAGTTGGAGTCTCAAGGCAAGTCGGTTTGGGTCTCATGGACCATGGCTAACCGATGGAAATCTAGCCCTCGCACATTGCTCGCAATGTGATTTGAAGGAAAACTTGTGGCTTTGCCTGCAGTGCGGTTCTCTTGGTTGCGGTCGTGCACAGTTTGGTGGCGTCGGTGGAAACGGACATGCTCTTGCACATTACGAAGCGGTTCATCATCCAGTTGCTGTGAAACTAGGAAGTATTACGCCGGAGGGTACTGCTGATATCTATTGCTACGCCTGCAACGATGAGAGAACAGATCCAGAGCTCGCGAAGCATTTGGCTCATTGGGGTATCAATATTGCTGAACGACAAAAGACGGAGAAGAGTCTCACTGAGCTCAATGTTGAGCAGAATCTAAGATGGGAGTTCAGCATGACAACCGAGGATGGGAAGGAGCTGAAACCCTTATTTGGGGCCGGGCTCACTGGGCTAAAAAACTTGGGAAATTCTTGCTACCTCAACAGCATTCTTCAATGTCTCTTCTCCCTAGATGGCTTCAAGAACAGGTACGTGATGTTCAACGGTTGTATGAAGTGTACTAATGATTGTTAGATACTTTTTGGGACCTGATGGTGAAATGCCGCTACTTGCTGATCCTGCTGAAGATTTGGAGACGCAGCTCCGTAAGGTTGCAGATGGTCTCCTCTCCGGCCGCTATGCCAAACCAGATACCGACGTTATAAGCTCGGAATATTCCGCCGAAATTCCACATCAGAAAGGTCTCCGGCCAGCTATGTTGAAGACACTTATTGGTCGAGGGCACGAGGAATTCTCTACAATGCGCCAGCAAGATGCTTTCGAGCTGCTTCTGCATCTGTTTAAGCTCATCACCCGCAGCAAGCATACCGATAAGCTCAATGACCCAGTCGACGACTTCCGTTTCGTATTGGAGCAACGCTTGCAGTGCCTTGGCTGTAAGAAAGTGAGCTATCGAAGCGATGTTCAAGATAATATTTCGGTTCCGGTCCCCGTTAGAAGGACCAAAGAGAGCGAGTTCAAAGAGATGGATGTCGAGAATAAGCAAGGGAAGGAGAAGGAATTGTTCGAGCCGGTTACTCTCAAAGAGTGTTTGGACATCTTCACTGGACCGGAAACCATCGAGTATACCTGCAAAGGCTGCGGTGGAAAAGACGGAGCTGTCAAGTTTGTTTTCACTGCAACTCTAGAAAAGCAGAACTGATGCCTTTTAGGAGATCACTTTTCAAGACTTTCCCAAAGGTTTTGGCGGTAAACTGCCGACGATTCGAGCTGATCAACTGGGTCCCAACAAAACTGGGTTTGTGTCGTGTCTTCCTGGCTTATACTCCCGCTGATTCTTGCTAGATATACCGGTTGTGGTTGGTGACGAGCCATTTTTCTTGGATTCGTACCGCTCGGAAGGGCTCCAGCCTGGTGAGGAGCTGTTGCCAGAGGACAGCGACAACTCCGGATCTCAACCCTCCTTTGTGCCCAATCCAGAAGCCATGGGTCAACTGGAGGCTATGGGATTCCCCGTTCCACGGTGTGAGAAGGCGCTCTATCATACCGGTAATGTCAATGCGGAGGATGCCATGAACTGGCTTTTTGGACACATGGAGGACCCAGATATCGATGAGCCTTTGAATCTCGGAGGAAAAGGCAACGATGCGGCCAGCGCTTCGCCCGAACACGTGGAACAGCTGACTGGAATGGGTTTCTCTGCTCAGCAAGCGAAGAAGGCTCTCAAGTCTACCGAGAACAATGTCGAGAGAGCTGTCGAGTGGCTATTCAGCCATCCAGATGACCTAGGTGAGGACGACAGCGCTGTCGAGACTAGCAGTGCGCCTTCCAAAGCAGAGCCCGGAAACGCAGACTTGCCTGCCGAATATGAGCTTGATAGCATTGTATGCCATAAGGGAGGGTCGATTCATGCAGGGTAAGGATAAAGATTGATCCCGTCACTCGAGGCTAACTTTCGCCAGTCATTATGTCGCTTTCGTCAAGAAGCACCTCCCAGAGGATGACAACAAATCGCGCTCCTGGGTCTTGTTCAATGACGAGAAGGTCGTCAAGGCAGTCGATGTCGATGAGATGAAGAAGTATGCGGAGTTCTTTCCCGATTTATGGTTTCGTGACTAATTCTCGATTAGGTTTGCCTACGTGTATTTCTTCAAGAGAAACACCATGAGCTTGGGTGCATAGGGAGTTTGAGACATGTTTATAGGTCGGGGTTGCGGTGTGAGGCTGATGTGCCCGGCGGGTACCATCGGATCTTCTCCAACCACCTGAAGAGAGCTGTGCAAGCAATATCCGTACTGCGACGAAGTCCAAGAGTACAACATAAATGTAGTCATCGTATTACTAAGTAGTTATACTGATTTGATTTTTACTGTCACCTGAGCCCGTTTGAAAAAATGGAAAGCCTCAAGTAGTGAATCAATGTGCTTAAGTAGCTTCACTTGAAAGGGGTTCAAGTTCCGTGATATCTCAAGTACAAGTATGTATATCAATTTTGTTGCTATCACTAGAGGCCGATTGGTGGAAAGTCATGAGAGAAGTAGCTGAAACATGCGAACTGAGGAGCGCATGAGGAGCACCAACAGAAAATTAAAATGACAGCACTTCAGGCACCGACGAGTCCTACCTAGGTACCACAACGGAGTAACTAAGTTAAGGGTCACGGGGAAGGGGATGTCTCGGTCTTCACGTTCTCTAAATACTCTGATCTTCACTGTAGTCGTTCGGATATCTCATTCTCTTTAGCGTACTTCCAATCTCTGGTACGCTATCATAGGCGCCAGTTCAAGCGATTATTCCAGCATCTCGGCTCTTCCTGCTTATTCCGAAGAATCTGATTAGACGGTCGCCCGCGAGCGCAACTGTCGAGTCCGAACGGTTGATTGATACATACGAGATATCAGACCGAATAGAACGCTGAGAATTGAGAAGAGCGAGAAGCGCATCTGAAATCTCGCAATTTCAGCACTTGTATCTAAATCACGGCTGGAAGGCGGCCGTTGAGTCTTTCACCTTCGATCGTCAACAATCACCATCATCATGACTTCACAAACGACCGACTCCACTGGCGGACCATCGAGACCGTTGAAGACCAGTTTTGTTGGCGCAACGACAACAGCAACTTCAAGCTTTTCGCAGTCGGTAAGTGCAAAGACCATCCCTCACCTTCAGCCCTAAGATAGTTACCAAACACCCAATAAAAGACATCAGCTCCCGTTCCCGTTGCTGCCATCCACTTGAATTTCAGTTCCTTTGAGTCTGTTTTACAAGTACGTCTGTTAGTTCGACTTGTACAAGTACCGCCTGCACTTGCGAATCTCCATGGTCTTGACCTAGAGTCTTAACTTACCCCCTCCCCTTTGTTCACCTTACCAAACTCCTTTTGATTCTCTTCGCTTGGTCAAACACACTGTGCAAAACCACTGTGTCGGTACACCTCTTCAACCATCCACAAGCACCTTTCAAGTTACTTAAACACACCTGTTTCTGACATTACAAACCTTCGACAAAGCAGAAAGCCACCCCGCCAACGACAATACCCGCGCTCGCATCATCCTCAATCGCCGCAACTCCAAGCCAATCAACCCGACCACCATCGTCATCCTCATCCTCAGCTCTATCGCAGGCGACTCTTTCTGATCGAACCTCGTCAACAACCTCTCCGGAACGGCTCCCGATCACAGTCGACAGTCAACCTACCACACAATTCCTCACAATGTCGACAGAGCCGCCCATAGCCGAGAAACGTACGCCATTGCAGCTCGTCAGGGCAGAATTGGGGAAGCCATTCATGTCCAGTTTCCTCGCAGGCGGAGTAGCAGGAGCAGTCTCAAGGACCGTCGTCAGTCCACTTGAGAGGCTCAAGATTCTATTCCAAGTCCAGGTCCCTGGCAATACGACTTACAACGGAGTCGGTCCCGCATTGGCAAAGATCTGGCGCGAGGAAGGATTCAAGGGCTACATGAGGTGAGCATATATCACACCCGGCAATATCTCCTGGAAATAGTGGGGTGTGTTCTCCTCCGGTGTTGCTTGCGAATGAGGATATGAGCGACCTGGAACCGAGGTGGAGCGTCATATGGTGAGGATGGGAGATGCAGCTTATCCGTTGATTGCCGAACCCTTACTGACGCCTTTCAAACCTACAGAGGAAACGGCACAAACTGCATCCGCATCATTCCTTACTCTGCTGTTCAGTTCTCGGCCTACACAATCTACAAGAATGTACGTAGACACTTCTAGTCACATTCTCGAAATCAAGCACCTTGACTGACCGCCGAATGCTGCAGGCCTTGCTTCAACCTGGCGAGAAGGATCTAGGAACGTTTCGAAGATTGGCTGCTGGTGCCATGGCCGGTATCACCTCAGTCGGTAAGCGGCCCATTGCTTGAGACAAGCCTCTTGCTATCCTTCGCCTGCGGTCATGATTCAGCTAACGCCCGAGAGTACAGTCGCTACATACCCTCTTGACATCGTCCGTACCCGCTTATCCATTCAGTCGGCTTCCTTCGCTGCTCTCGGTAAGCCCAATGCGAAGCTTCCCGGGATGTGGGCTACTCTCGGCACCATGTACAAGACAGAAGGCGGCTTCGTTGCTCTTTATCGGGGCCTGTTCCCGACTTTAGCTGGTGTCGCGCCATATGTAGGCATCAACTTTGCTACCTACGAAGCCATGCGCAAGCGTCTCACCCCCGAAGGTCAAGCCAACCCATCGGCAGTCGGCAAGCTCATCGCAGGTGGCATGTCCGGAGCCGTTGCTCAGAGTGTTACATATCCTTTTGATGTTCTCCGAAGACGCTTCCAAGTCAACACAATGAGCGGACTGGGGTACAAGTACAAGAGTATTTGGGATGCCATCTCCATCATTCTAAAGACCGAGGGCATAAGAGGGCTTTACAAGGGTCTCCTACCGAACCTACTGAAGGTTGCCCCTAGCATTGGCAGTTCCTTCCTTAGTTACGAGCTCGCGAGAGACTTTTTACAGCAACAACATCCAACTGAGATATAGAGCGGAATCTCGAAGAATGGAGAAGGGACGTTTTAGAGTATAATGATAGGCTTCTATCTGCATGATGCTACTCTGCTGTGTCCCAAATTTCCTTGCATTGATCTTCTGTCTGTATTTTAAGTCGCCATGTTTCTCCAATGGTTCCAGTGCTCGAGTCCTAAGTTGCGGAGTTGAAGAAAGGCACCAGAGGGGATGGTGTGATGGCACCACGTACTGCATTTATCATCTACAGACACACATACGTCCCAGTAAATACTTACTGGATCTATATTTCGGAAGAATCCGTTTTCCGCCCTTCTTCCTCTTTGCTTTGCTTTCGGTTTTTTTATACATTTTAGAGGTACAGTTGCTACACAACATAAACGTGTTCATTTTAGCTTCTAGTTATTTGCATGGTTCAGTTCGATGGATGGATGTTTCTACAAGCGGGCAACTGGGTTTGTTAGTGCTATTAATGTTTGCTTGTGTATGGCTTTTTCGATTGCTCGACTGATACTCTCTACCGTTTTGGCTTTCTTGTGGATATCTTTGCTGGGTTGCCTGGTTGTGACAAGTGGTTATATTGTTTAGCATGGGTGCACATTTTGTATTGAGGAGTATGGGTGGAGCTATAGAACTGTAATACTAATTTGTAGATGGGATTCGACGACCACTTAAAGTGAAAGTAGACTTGGAGAGATCATTGACGAGAGTGAAAGTGGTCCATGGCCTTGCTAGCTCGAGCAAGGTAGTCTGCATGCCCTTCAACGTTCGGTGAATCTCTGACTTTGGGGCATGGTACGGGTACCTCATCAGGGTATATGACACGATAAGGTCTTATTGACTGTGCAAAGTATGGTATAAACTTTCATACGATAGATAGCCGCGCCCTGAGCATCATCCCGCTCTCCAGAATTAGCTCTCGACTCGGAATAGCGCCTCAACGCACGGACCTCCCCGTAGCGACTGAACGGTTACACGATCGCAGTTTAACAAAATTCCAAAACACCAATTTTCCATCTGTGAGTTCGCCTCATTCATTCTCATCGCCAAAGTCTCAACACCTATCTCATCTTCACTCCCTTCATTTCCTCTCCTCTACACACAACGCAATCATGGTCCGCCAATTGAAGCATCACGAGCAGAAGTAAGTCGTCCCGCCTTTTATTCCGACACAACGCCAGAAAATCAACCAGTCTGAGCCCGCCCGCTGAGGCTCAACACAACCAACCTCGAGACCTTTCAGAAACTAACACCCCCACTCCAGGCTCCTCCGAAAAGTCGACTTCCTCTCCTACCCCTCCGACCAGAACCACCGCGAAGCCGCCGTCTCCCGCCGCTACCACCTCCAAAACCCCTCCGACTACACCAAATACAACCGCCTCAGCGGCTCGATCCGCCAGCTCGCGCACCGCCTCTCGCTCCTCCCCCCCACCGATGCCTACCGCCGCAAACACGAAGAACTCCTCCTCGAGAAACTCTACAACATGGGTCTCCTCAAGTCAAAGTCAAAGATGTCGGAGATCGAGAAGTTGAGCGTGAGTTGTTTTTGCCGGCGAAGACTTGCGGTTGTGATGGTTCGGGGCGGGATGGTGCAGGGAGGAGGCATCAAGGATGCCGTCAAGTTTATCGAGCAGGGACATGTTAGGGTGGGGACTGAGGTGGTGACGGATCCGGCGTTTTTGGTGACGAGGGGGTTGGAGGACTTTGTGACGTGGGTGGATGGCTCGAAGATTAAGGCGAATATTATGAAGTATAGGGATGAGGTGGATGATTATGATCTCCTGTAAACGGTTTTTCATGCCGTGTATGGGTGGTGGAAGTTGGAGGATGTTTAAGGCGAGGGTTGGGAGAGGTGGTAATGGCTGGGGATAGATCAAAAGTTCTGGCGTCGTGGTGGGCCTGGCATTTAGGGTTCTTCTTACGGATACTCGTTTTATATGAGATTGATTTGGAGTTGGAGGCGTTATGCTTGTTACCAAAAGAATTGCAATTTTCTCTAAGGACATCACTTTGGCGTTGACAAATGACAGAGTTCTAATCGTGGAAAGGGAATATTCAATCATCTGTCGGTTAATTTCCAGTTTATCGACGTGCTTTAGAGTAGATGCATTTTTGCAGGCATGCTTTCAACAGCGCGCAATTGGTCTAGTGGTACGATTCCCGCTTAGGGCAAGTTCTACTTTCGAATCTTATTCGGCAGAGTAGAAAGCTAGCACCTGCGGGAGGTCCCAGGTTCAAACCCTGGATTGCGCCAGGTAATCCTTTTGCATCTTGAGCTTTTGCACAAGTTGAGTAACTTTATTAAATGTTGCTGCAATAACCTGACTGCCCCATGAATATTATGTCACCATGGGCGTGGATCAGTATCCTGGATAAGCATGTGTTCTTTATACCTTCATGGACTGTTATAATTGGTACCATGTCATTTTCTTCTTTTAGGTTATGATGTTTAGAACCGCAAACTGGCCGAAGTGTCAAAGCTTGAGCATTGGCTAGCCCGAGAGTATGATAAAGTTTATTTACATTTGATATATATACCAGTCCTCGGTAGTATAGTGGTCAGTATACGTGCCTGTCAACTTGAATCATGAATCATGAATACGTTGGTCGCACGTGGCCGGGGTTCGATTCCCCGCCGGGGAGGGCAAATTCTTTTGTAGAGCTTCTAGCCTGATTGCTAGAAAAGTAAGAATCAAGGCCATGCCAGTGAATGTGAGATCCATACTTTTTTCTTTCTTTTATGATCTACCAGCTAAGTTTTGAGCATCGAAAAAGCAAATACAAAACCACCCTCACCGGTGCGCAATTGGTCTAGTGGTACGATTCCCGCTTAGGGTCCGTTCTCTGCTTCCCTTCAGCGGAGTGGATTAATAAATAGACACCTGCGGGAGGTCCCAGGTTCGAACCCTGGATTGCGCCAGGAGATTTTTTTGAACCAGCTTTGGTCATACAGAGACCAGGTTGAGAGATTTGAAGGTGCTTACTCAAGAAGAAGGCAGTTAATTCCCGCCTGGACTTTACAGGTTTAATATCCAGCATTTAGGTATTACTAAGTAGTATAGGATATCCTGGCTGCCATGTAATTATAGACTTGGCTTATTTTAATAGACTTAATTTGAGCGTTTTGGGCCACCATCATGGGCAGCTGGCAGGATTCTTAGCTTCAAACTCCAGTGAGGATTTCTCCCAGACCACACGATGAGCGCTCGAGCAATTGCCTCGTTGCATTTGCTGTCCTTCTGTAACAAAGTCTCTAACTGGTATTATAGCAGTCCTCGGTAGTATAGTGGTCAGTATACGTGCCTGTCATCATACTTACCAAAACTTGAAGCCATGAGCGCACGTGGCCGGGGTTCGATTCCCCGCCGGGGAGGGCAGTTTTTGGCTCAAGCATCGTAGAGACTTTTGTAGGAGTATTCTCCAGGCCTTGGATGTAAAGTTGTTATAAAACATCACTAAACTCTCCTTAACAGTGCGCAATTGGTCTAGTGGTACGATTCCCGCTTAGGGTCACATCTGATCCGCAGTAATGTAGGATTCAGGAAATAAGTACCTGCGGGAGGTCCCAGGTTCGAACCCTGGATTGCGCCGGGTAATCTTTTTTCTGTAGTTTTCTTGAGCCTTTTTGAACCGGCTTTATTGGACATACAGAAAGAGACAGTACAAGGCTCAGGTTGAGAGCTTTGAAGGATTCTTATTCAAGTAAAAATCAATAGATTCCCGCCTGCTCCATGTACAAATCTTACAGGCGCATTATCCGAGATCTAAGCAGTTAAATAAAGCGTTCTTGCCTGGGTTTACCACGACAGGCTCAAAGTATTTGACGGCACCTTGGGCAAGATTCTCGGATCATTCACGACACAGCTACTACCCCCGGCTTTGAACTCTATAGATCTAGTGAGGATTTGTTTGGCCACACTTTGGGTACATGCCTTGAAGCAGATTTGGCTTGCATTCTCCAAACATCACGATCCAATCTCGGCCACTATTGTATCAGTCCTCGGTAGTATAGTGGTCAGTATACGTGCCTGTCATCATTAGAGATCGCACGTGGCCGGGGTTCGATTCCCCGCCGGGGAGGGCAGCGTTTTGGCTCAAGCAGCTTCCTTTGGACCCAGCGGACGATACACGACGACTGTTGAAGGAAATGATGCTATGAAATGCTTGCTAGAACAACATTCGAATGTCAAGACATATGATATTCTGCTCTCAATCCCGGAAAATAATTTTATTACCCCTAAACTCCATATAATATACAATTCGAAACGATGGATATCAACAGCTATCCCACATCACACCACGCCCAATGGCATCTTTGCCTACGCACCCTTTGGTCCAATGGCCTCCAGAGTAAACCAGTCGGGAATGACTGCTCTTCTCTTCTTTCCTACCATGAACGCCTCTTTCGATTCCTGCAGAATCCAGTCAATTAGGTCCAACTCAAGGGTGTTCTGGGCGCGATCTTACCTTTCTTGAAGCATCTGGCTTGACTATGGTCACCTTTTCAAATACCTTCGACAGCCGTTTCTGCAAAAACTTGTCCTCAGCTCCCGAGAAGAACTTGCAGACGAAACTTCCACCTGGTTTCAGGGTCTCCAGAGCGAACCGAAGTGCCGCATTGCATAGATCCTATCACCATTGATCAGCCCAAACCATGTCCACACTCAACGGCTGGACACCATGAACATTAAACATCCTGGGAACAACGCACCATTGATCCAGCATGATCACGAAAAGGTATACCGCTCGTAT
The DNA here is from genome assembly GCA_003788565.2 of Ascobolus immersus RN42. Lineage (NCBI taxonomy): Eukaryota > Fungi > Ascomycota > Pezizomycetes > Pezizales > Ascobolaceae > Ascobolus > Ascobolus immersus. Next base: position 148,986 of record ML119696.1, read on the forward strand.
TACACATCCTATTATACGGGCTCGCTAAGCAATTGCGCCACAGAGAGGGATCCATCGCCTCCGGGGGTGCGCACATATCAGACAGGATCACATCGACATGTCGAATATCCTTTGTCAAGTCCTCCTTTTCCTCTACCTCCTTCACCTTCTTTCCCTTTGTCGGTGTCTCTGGTGTCTTCCTCAACTCCTCTTCTGCCTGCGACATCCGTCTCTCCATATCGATATAGCCCGGTGAGTCTGGGTCAACGTGGAACCTAGTCTCGTCGCCCTCTGCCTCCTTCGCTGCTGCCTCAAGCTCGTCTAGTCGTCCCTTCGTTTTCCCCATCGCCACCATCCTCCGAATCCATTCCCTCACCTCCTCCCTCACACCTGCGTCCAAGAAGTTGCCTTGGATCGTACTGACCCCCTTCGGCGGACACACCGGAATGATATCGACCCCCAACACCTTACCGTGCGGCTTCGTCATGTCCACCGCTACCTGAGACCACGAGCCGGGCGCATACCCCAAATCAATAACGATCTGGTTGCGTTTGAAAATCTTGTGCGAGTCATTGATCTGGACGAGTTTGAAGGCCGCACGGGACTTGTATTCCGACGATTTAGCGGCTTTGGTGTACGGGTCTTTTGTCTGGCGGTTGAGCCAGCGGGTCGACGAGGAGGAGGATTTGGCGGGGAGGAGCGGTGTTGTCGATAGTGGGCGGAGTGTGGTGGAGGGGAGAGTCAGGCGGATTGGTAAGCGGGTAGTCGGCCGGTGAAGGAGGGCGAGGAGGGAATTCGGAGGACGCATGATGGCGGTGGTGGGCGGTTGGTGGAAGAAGGCTTCCGAGATTTGTCTCAGTGAGTCGAGATTTTGGATCGAAGGGGGACGCCTTCATGGCGGAACACAGAAGTGATGAGGGTGGGAATCACGGAGCGGTAAGAGGTCCGTGCACGCGATGATGGTACCGCTTTACTTCCCAATTCGTGACCTCCATCTCCAATTTTGTACGTGCCTCGATCACGTTGGTTGCTGCTTCCTTATCGATGGCCGCCACCCGGCAATGGAGGTTGCATGTTGCCGCATGAAACATACGAAGGAAGGAGGGAGGACGCACGATATATCCCCCCGTTTCCCTCCTCTTCTCTCGACTTCCACTTCTTTTCCACAATCAACGGGTCATGATAACGAGCTCTTCTTGTTAAGCCGTTGGTCCCCTCCGCGCTCTCAAAACCAGATTTCGCACATCACCATACGCAATATTCTGCCTGCTATTCTAGTTGTTTTCTAAGACAAAACCGATTTCGATCTGCATCACGCGAAGCAATAATCGTCCTTTGATCAACATGGCGTCGTTCCTGAGCTACGCCTCAACTTCCTACGCTCTCGAGCTCTCACCACCGGATTATTTCGACTCGGACTCGACCCCGACAAAGGCTTGTATCCCGCCATCTTGCGCCGTGTGCACCAAGGAGCTCAAGACAGAGCACGAAAAGGAAGAGAATGAAAAGGGCCAGGAGAATCTTCAATGGGGCTGCTGTCAACGCTTCGTTTGCGGTCCCTGCGTAATGGTTCGTCCTCCAGACTCCCCTACCTCAGCCCCATTCCTCTAATAACCATCCCCATCTACAGAAAAACAACCGCTACAAAACCTACTGCCCCTACTGTCAACTCCCCACCACCACCGGCCCCGACTCCAACTCCCTCGTCAGCAAGCTCCCCCCCTCCTACGAAACCACCCTCCACATCACCCGATCCCTCCTCACCCCACCCCCCTCCTACTCCGGCGCCCTCGCCAAACGCCTCGACGGCATCCACCACTTCATCAAAGCAACCGACACGCTCCCCTCCCTCTCCCTCGCCTACGACACGCCCCTCACCGTCCTCCGCGCCCTCAACAACCTCCACTCCGACAACCTCCTGCACGCCCACCGCAGCATCTTCATCCCCTCCTCGCACTACCAAGGCCCTAGCCTGAGCCCAGACCCACCCGGAGGCGAGAAGGAGGAGGAGAAGAGGGTGTTGGTTAAGAGGTTCCAGTGCTTGACCAAGTGTGTGGAGGTGAGGGTCGCCGAGTGGTATTTGGAGAATTGTGATTGGAATCTGGAGGAGGCGGTGGAGAAGTGGGGGCTGGATACGAATTGGGAGAGGGCGTTTGGGAGCTTGGGGAATGGGCCGGGGTTTGCGGGGTTGAGGAGTAGTGGGAGTGGGTTTAGTGTTGGGAAGGGGAGGAGGGGTGGGAGGGGTTGGGGGCTGTTTAAAGGGTTTTAGAGATGAGACTTCGTTTGGGGTTAATGGGATATGGTAATGGCAGGTGGGATGAGTAATGGTTGGATGAACGGGATGGGGTGGATTGGTTGCTCGAATGACGGGGCTGCGGTGGTTGCATTAACGTCTCTTGCTTGCTATTGCTTGTATTGTCGTTAATTAGTACGGCCTATTCCTTGTTCTACGATAATCACAATCAGTATTATGTCACCTTCACAACAAAGTTGGCCTCTTCCTAGCACTCTCTAAGCTTGTCGTTCGTCTTAACCATCTGCTCTATCATGAAGGGGCACATCTGACATTAACGCATGAGTCAAGCTGGCGGAGTGGTTAACATGTCCACTCAGCTGTCTGTGTTAATTGGCTTTACAATGACAACGGCAGGACTTCTAAGAAGTAACTTTTGTGTCTGAAAAAAAAACCCGTTTTCTTTAGGAGGAACCCTTTAGGGTCTGGCTTCAAGGATCCATGCCGATAATATAAAAGAAGGCCTCTCCGGCGGGGAATCGAACCCCGGCCACGTGCGGACTATGTCACGGCTAGATGACAGGCACGTATACTGACCACTATACTACCGAAGAATGATTGATGAGAGAAAAGTAGGCAACAAATTATAACTTAGAAGCGTTGACTGCAAATGGAAGATGCAGAAGATGCAAAAGTTGGCGCAATCCAGGGTTCGAACCTGGGACCTCCCGCAAGCTCATTGATCCTACTTGCTACTCTATTAACTGTCAAAGTAGAATTAACCCTAAGCGGGAATCGTACCACTAGACCAATTGCGCTGGTGTGAAGGTCTTCTTGGATTTGGTTTATAGATCCTTTTGGATGTAAATGATGGTAACTCGAAGCCATCTATATAAGGTCATGAGCCATGTGCTAAAGAGTAAGTAGATGTCCAGAGCCTCAGTCTGGAATCCCAATCCCACTTCTTGCAAAAAAGAATGATGTTGGATAAAAAGCTGCCCTCCCCGGCGGGGAATCGAACCCCGGCCACGTGCGATCAACGTGTCTAGTAGATTTTAAGATGCATGATGACAGGCACGTATACTGACCACTATACTACCGAGGACTGCTATATGTCCTGCAATCCAAAGTTTTTTCTTCAAATTACGGGACGGATCCCAGTTTCTTGCAAAAAAAGTGCTGTTCGGTCAAAAGCTGCCCTCCCCGGCGGGGAATCGAACCCCGGCCACGTGCGATCACTGGCAGTGCTTCTAGGTTTCAGGAAGCAAGATGACAGGCACGTATACTGACCACTATACTACCGAGGACTGCTTGCTATAAGGTCATGCGGGGTTTAACAACTCACAACATGATGTTAAGTTATCGATCCTACCTGAATTAAACGGACAGATAGCCATTGAAGTAGAAGCTCGAGCCTGTGCCCTTGTAAAAGGGTAGCTGCGGGTTACTTTAGCAGAAAAATAGATGCTAGCAGTACAAGTCATGTCCAAAAGTGTTCGGACAATTTGTGTGGGATCGACAGCCAAGTTGTCCGATCACTTTTGGACACGACTTGTAATCACCGAAAGATGTAATTGCAAAAGCCAAAACGTAACTATCGACGCCGTCCGACGAGAGCAGGATTTGAACCTGCGCATCCAGAGGATAATAGATTTCTAATCTATCGCTTTAGACCACTCAGCCATCTCGCCCTTGGACTGTTAAGTAATTGAAATAACACCTTACTTCATTTCGAGATCACCAATTTGCAGAAAGCGCCATTACGGCAAGAAGAAAAAGTTGGGGCTTGCAAATTACTTGACCTCTCACATACAGCACCAGGGATTCCCACATGGTCACCCACCGTGGTACTAACTTGGCGATTAGAAGCTTGACTAAGGGAGAGCGGACGGGATCCCGTATATTCTTCAATCAATGGCCGTATGTGTCTTTCTACTGATTTCCGGTCACGATTCGTGACATGATTCGCAAGTTCAGTGGCACTGAGAAACCGTGCCAAAGCGACGTTTAATGTCGGGTCAGGTGGTGTAGAGGTAGCACTTTGGATTTTGACCAGGATTGTCGACAGGGCAAAAAATACAAATTCCAACAACCTGGGTTCGATCCCCGGCCAGACCTATTTTTTCCAATCTTTCAGTCATTGATGCATGGTTCATGACGTTCATTAGATGTATCATAAATCTATCGGACTGGCTTCCCCGTATCCCATGTAAACCTCTTCTCCCACTCATCAAATCCTTCAAACTCCGAAGTTTTTCCCTTCTTGGGCTCTCTTACTTGCATCCGGCTTTTCGCTTGCTTTGGGGCAGCAGCTATGGGTGAGGCTGCAAATGTCCCTATTGATTTCACCGAGGAGGATGATGAGGTTGATGGAGAGGAAGATATTACTCTGCTGAGCAACGGTTTTGTCGAGGAGGCTGGGGAGATTGGTGAGGTGGGTGAGGTGGGTGAGATGGGTGATGTTGGTGGGGTCGTGGGTCTCGTGGGCATGTGTAAAGCGAGAGGTGGATGAGTGGGTGGCTGATACTGATGGATGATGTGGGTAGAGTCCCTGTCGACTCCCTGGGTGGGGTTTGACGAAGAGCTGGGAGAGGACAAATGTGATGAAGTGGACGACGAAGATGCCCCACTCATGGCTTTCTCGAGATCCAATGACTTTGTCTCGGAATCAAGGAACTGATGCATGGTTCTTTTCTCATCGAGGCTCTCGGATATTTCCACCGTCTGAGCTCTTCGACGAGAAACGGATGATGGAGCTTCTGAACTGTCCGAAGAAGACGACCGGATCGATTTGGCCTTGACCTTCTTGAACAAATGCTCGAAGAGCTGCTTAAGAGCCGGGAGACAGGCACAAATAATCGCCATTGCAATCTCTGCCTGTCCCCAAAACACAAGGAGTACAAAGTCCCAAGTAATGTCTTTATACATTGGCCTTGTATGGACCAAGTACAACCGTATGGCAGCAGCGACGCATGCACTATTCTCTTGTTAGTATTCCAATATCTCATAAGCCGAAGAGGAAGACTTACACAATTCCCAAGCTGAAAACAATCACGCATCCCACCTTCTTCCACCCCGAGATACTCAATTTCCACACAATCGCCACCGGCATTCCCAGCACCCAGAAATCACTTCCTACACTCACCACCAGCACGCCAAAATATAGCCTCCGCAAGCCTCCTTCCCAGCTTGGACAAAATTGGGTATGGATCTCGGGTGTCCAGTATGCTCGTACTGGTTTGCATTGGAAGATCAGGAGGAATAGTGAGATGATTGTGTAGACGACTAGGGCACCCATAGTACCATATATGATTGGTATTAATGGGCCACCAGTGTTTGGGCCGAGTAACCGCCGGTAGAAAAGAAGTAGAGAAAGTTTGATGAAGAGGAGGGTGAGAAGGTAAAGAAGTTGGTAGGCAAAGGCGAGTTTGATGGCGAAGGTTACGGTTGAGGTGGTATGTTCCATCTCGGTGAATGGTTGGAGGAAGACGAAATCAGAAAGATGCTTGCCAATTGCACCCTGATGGATACCTGGACGCCAGTTAGTTCCGTTTTTGAGCATTGAGGCAAGAGTGAACTTACCTATGCAGTTGAGAATCGTCGAAGCAAGCATCCAACCATTAGCCACAAGGATGGCCCAATCATCCGACGTCCAGCGTTTGGTAATGGCTTTTCTTCCCCAGAACCGGAAGATAACGGCGAGAGAGGTGAGGATTGTTGTTGCTATTGAGAACTGCAGGACCATTGGACCTCGGTCTGCTGGGTGATAGGATGGATCGGAGGTCTTTGTGAGATACTCGAGGAAGCGCTCGGCCATTTTTTCGGGATCATGATGGGGAATTGAGGTAAGGGAACCGAGGGTGCCTGGTGAGCTTGTGGTGGTGGAATGTGGAGACGAATATGATGATGATGATGGTGATGAGGAGAGGAAAGATGCGAACTCTTTGTATGGTGCCATTGCAAAGTAAGGCTTGGGCTGTAAAACTGTACTCGGGATCTTGGAAAAAGCAAATGGTAAGGCGGATCTGCTCATGCCAGATATATATGCAATTGATCCGAAGAACGATCTCTTCGATCGAGATTCCGATCATCATGTTCTTATGCAGGCGAAGGCTGTGATGGACGTTCTGGAAGCATTCGTTGTATGCAAAAGATGCTTCCATACGAGCTTCTCTGCAATAACTTGCTGCGATATAATTGAGCAAACGGTATTCCTATTAGCAATGACCGTATCCTTGGTTCCTGAATGAGACGGTAGTCAAGAGCGGAGCCAATACCCATAGTCCAACCTACACCTTCTTGCAGTAGGTACCCATCACGCTCTTCCCCAACTGGCGATGACTTCAAAGCCGAAGTAACACATGAGGTCAAAAATCCTGTAAAAATATACAGCCGTGCATTTTAAGCACTGGAGATGCAGCAGCTCCCTTCTTCCGTACATAGTACGAAGTATCAACCTTCGGAACCCCCGTACCTGTCAAAATGTCATAGCCGTTCCTAGATAAAGGCTAGTGGCAGTTATTTGACAGGCCACTAAGGTAGTGTGATCGCCCTTTGCGTGCTGTGGTGTAACGGGTCACGAGAAGATCGGTCGGGGAAAATGGAGACGTTGCCATCTTGTTGGACAGGATGAGCTGGGAGCACGTATCCGTATGCGGGCTATATTGGTGGTGGTAAATCTGGTGTTAAACTGTTGGTTTCGTACTTGGGGAGACGGTTCCACAAGCTTTCTTTGAGCCAACTAACTCGCCCGAATGCAACCACACATCTCGACGGTGCACGGTGGGGTAGATAGAACGACTTCGGATTGCGTTGAGAAGGAAGGAGTTGACCTGTTATTTAAGGCCAAAGAGGATAACTATAAAAAGCAATAACTTCGTCAGTGAAAAGCATTCGCTGTACATGTAGGAAATCATAGTTACTCCGCTAGATACTGCATACACATCACAGATGACTACTTATACAAAGTACTCATCCACACGTCTATCCATGCCTTCTTTATGTCCCAAGGCCTGGGGGTATGTGCCTGCGTTATCGGGAAACGGGAAAGGGCGAAATGGAAACCTTAGACAAGAGGTAGTACTTGGGGTACATACTCACCGGCCTTTAAGCCATCCAACGGGCCTGTATCGTACTGGGTGGGTGTTAATGTTCCTAGGGCTTCCAGGTATGCATCCAGGTGATGTATGATGCCCATACATGCAAGTCTTGCCGAGTCCTTCTGCCAGTGGTCACACATGCATCGTCGTTACTGGTACTTTGTCGCACAAATAAAAGTTCAGCAGGATTCTTGAATCCCATCACATTGCAGGTAAAATAGGCACAATAGTACATAGGACAGATGAAAAGCATACAGTGAATCCCGCAGAATTTCTCGCAGACGGCACCCCTCGACTACAATCCGCTTGTCGATGATACAGACCAAATATCCCAAGAAGCGAAACCAATGTCGATTTGCTTGGATGATCCTTTGTGTCCTTTCTACGATCGCCGATAACCTCTAGTAGAAGGACGGGAAGGAGCAACATCAGGTCAATCTCACGTAGCAGAATGTGTTGATAAATCCCCAATTCCATTTCGAGTGCTGGAAGAGACCCATGCGGCATCATAAGGATCATTTACAATGATAACCGGACATCAACCCAAGGTATATCACCAAACCTCCCACCGTCGAAGCTTACCCTTGCGGGCAACCCAGAAGCATTCCATACACACAGGTTCGACCTTCCCAGCACCCGACATGCATTGGCGTATCAACAATATCCTCCATCCACCAATTTGTCATGTTTTGGTATCAATCCCATCCCTGTGGCGAGCGCTGTCGTAGTCTGCCACCAGAGGCGTCCTGTCCGGCGTTGCCTCCTTCCAGAACCAACTTGTCCGACTGATACATCTGTGAGATAATCGTCTGTCGCTTGAGAAGCTTGAGGTTTTGCACTCCGTCTTCGTAGAACTCCTTTATCTTTGCTGGATCCTTCTCGCCGGCATGTTCGTGGAAGCGGTGACTCGCGAGGCGGTGGGCGTGAGAGCGGAAGTTGTAGTTTGCGAACGAATGACCAGTCCGGAGTATCGAGCGATACTGGCAGGCTTATGTTAGCAGAAGCCACGTTTGCTGAAGGTGAGAAAAAGTACCAAAGATCTGACTGCTGCGCTGTTTGGAGTTGACATTTTGTGATGAATGGTGGAGCAGTGAGCGAGCGATGAGCAAAGCCAAACTTGCTGAAGGAAGGGACAGCATTACGTAACCATGGCCAAATGCTTGGCGGCCCGGTTGACGGAGCCACCTTTCCTTGTTGGGCGCTAAAGGCGTCAAGCTGGCGGCAGTAGACTGCTCTTTCCTTCCTGACAACTATCTTTTGCAGCAAATCACGACTCGCTTTTCTCGTGTCGTCTCTGTGCAACGCGATTCTTGCCTTTTTGGCCTCTACCAGTCGCTCTTTCACCCAGCTCGACACTCTCGATTTACCGCTCCGCATTCCGTCAGAATATCGACCTGATTTAGCACCTAGATCTCAGAATCATCAGGCGTTCGACTGGATCCTGAAACGAATTGAATTGGAGGTCATCTTTTGGTCTTAAAGCGTCTCATTTGCCTGGGTGTTTAAACTGCGAATAGTCTACTTCTCATCGGCGAGTTTGTAAGTTGTATGAGCTATGCCCTGCATCGCATTGTCTAATAACCTGTGCAGCTGTTGCGTTGGTTGATACAAATCGTCCTTAAGAGGGCTAAGCTTGACGTTTGACCCGAATCAGTTCTCCGTATCGTCCAGCCGTCAACCCCAACAACAACGCTCGTTTCAGCCTATCATCGATCCCTTTATCATTCAGCACAATGGCTGGGACAATACCAATCATGAACATACAGATGTTGCAGTGACAGTGGCAAATGGATCAAACCGAGTTTGGCTGCTTCGAGTTTTCATGAAAAGACACGTATGCGAGCATCGGTTCATCACTGCGGGTCGCAAAGCAATGATGTGAAGGTTAGTGGGTTGAAATACTGAACGAATTATAATAACAAAATAACAGTTCGTGTTACCATGAGTTGTAAACAGCATATGACAACGGTCTTGCAGGCAAGGGACAGCATTTTGGTAGCCATACCTTACTGCTCCTGCTCACCGGTGCTTTTGATTGTTATTCCTCGCTTTTGATCTTTCGTTTCCCTTGAGATACGACGTTGGCATATGCAAAGAGCGATGGGATTGGGACAAGAGCCACCATCCACAGCTGTTTCACTTCATCAAGGCAGCACCATCGTCACAAATCTCGAAAATCTGACGTTCTATGTTGCATGATCTTCTAAATCGCAAGCAATACATCGGCCTTCAACCAACCATACCCGAAGCCAAACCATCGGGTCTATATTAAAGTTTGCGTTGTACTTGTCATGGGTCTTGCATCGTGTGTGTGTATACTTACGGCAGATAGCTCATTCAAAATGCATGCCCTGGAACGTGGGGGACACAACCACGATGCTGCGAGTGCATTTCTTTGTTGGGATGTTTGCTTTCCGGGTTTCGAAATTACAAGCACATCGAATCTCTCAGAGCATGGAATCGCTAATCGCTACATAGATCACTCACCTATACCGATTTACAAGTCTCAAAATCAAGAGATAGACAGCTCAGTTGGCCGCATTGTTCCCGGATATTGGAAGATAGTTTCGCATTCCTCGGCAGTCAAGAAAGTTGCAAATACGAGAACCCCCACCCGAATTCCAGAAATCAAACCAAGGCCTCTACCTCTACAACCGATGGAGGCTTGAGATTTTAATTTCGACAGCTAGTACTTCAAGAGTACACGGAGGAAACGACCGTGTCTGTATGCTGCATACGGTCCTCTTACGACCCTTACGCTTCGAGTGGTCTTCCCCATCGACATCTATCGCGGAATCGAAGTCAGTTAGGACTCTTCCTGGGGACTACGTCGATCTTTTGCATCAATCCCAAAAGTATGCGGCATCGGTGGTTCCGCTAGCGGGAACCTGGAGCTTTTAATGCTCTCGAGTCACCTACGCCCTAAATACATGCGTCCAGACTTAACGAAAGTCGGTTCATTGTACCTGTGACCTCGAGGTGGGCTGAATCAGGAGTGCAACGGTTTCCAAGGCGGACAGATCTCAATCGCATACAACAACTATTTGCAAAATTCCGGCCAAAAGCACATGCCATATGGAGCTGTGCCGCAGTCAACCTTGCAGAGATGCTGTAGCATTACTTGCATTGGTCCCTGATCTAACACTCATTCTATTCCGCGACTCAAGACATTTTCCGAGGTCAATCAAGAGATGTCACTATGGTCCAAACACTGGTAACCGTGAAACGTCCGTGTTATCCCTAGACAACCACCCGAACTAACGCAATTGCAGAAAGGATTGCTTTATCTGTCTCACCTATAGTGACGTTTACTTTTGACAGCGTTGAAAAGACCTGGTCTGTCTAGTGTCTTCGCTGGTTTCATTCAATCTGGTTCGCCTCTCAACTAGAGTTTGAGCTTTTCGCGACATTAAGCCCCATTTTCGGGAAAGAAGAAGATATCTGCATTCCTCCGGTTTAATTCTGCTGAGTGTAATACGTCGTCTAAACGCAAATCGACCTACCCAGCCACATCTGCGTGCATCATCTGGACATGATATTTCTAGTTAGTCCGCGGTCCCTCTTCGCACAAACGGACGAATTACTTCGTCAAGCTATGTACAGAAAGGTATAAGGTTACTCTGTAGTTTTCTAACGCTTCAATTACTAACTGGTATAGATTTCTTCATCACTTGGATTAAAGAGCTATACTGAAGTACTCTACTTCCAAACATAGAGACAGTTTGACGACTGTGGGTCTGTTTCGACCCCTACTTGCAATGCATCGAAGTCAAACGACGGTTACATCCCGCCAAAGTTACGAGCCATCCGATCTCGAGCTCTACGATCGATTACTGCCGCGCCAAACGACAATTCAAGTTCATATGCTACAAGATGATGGTTGGCTTGCCTCACATTAAATCGCATCATCATTCCAAGCGTCAGAATCACTACCTGTTTGCATTGCTTCAAGCCGTACATAGGCCTAGATCGACAAGAAATGAGCCAACATTGTGCTCCAGGCTTGTTGCTTTTCTCCGGCAATTGGACATCCACAGGCAGATCGCTTGTGGAACGATTATTCATCTGTTCTAATCATCAGCCTTGGTTCTCTCTCGTCACGGAATAGGGGCCTCACTGGTGCATTGGCAATCAGAGCACAAATCAAAGATTCACGATCACAATCGCTCGGATACACAGGCCCTCTGGTTCAACGGTACAACTAGCTGGAAAGGGTCACGGTGGCACTCCCTTGAGAAGTTTCGTTACGTTTACACATCTCCCACGGCGCTTGCAATCAACGCATGATATCAGCTATGCATGGCATGGTTATTGACTTTCCTTTTCCTGGAATACCTGGCCCTCAACTGGCAAGCAGCGGACGCATCGAACACCCGCAAGAGTGGCCTGTCCCGCCAAGCGCCACGAATGTTCTCCTAAACTTGCTCCGGCGCTGAGTACGCTTCGTCCTGTCTTGGGATGGCTATGGAATTTGTTAGGAGGTGTGGCCTTACGGTTCCGCTGATATCCGGCTTGTGAGTGCGGTCGGCGACCTCACAAAGCACATACTACGGAACAACCATCGCCCTCCATTATTCTTTTCATCACGATTTGAGGGAGATGCCTTCCAGAGCACGAAGTGTGTTTGCTGCAGATGAGTTGTTTCAGTGGTTATATCTAGGAGACACAATACCCCCACGGGGAAGTCCTTGTCCTGGCAAAGATGCTAGTAGATATGGCATCACAGGACCTGCAGAAGTAGGTATGGTATGCAGTTGTTGGTTTTTTATGTGTGGCCTAGGAAGGATTGGTACACAGCAAATTGGGATTGAGTCGATATTTGCCCATTCATTCAAACAAAGAGGAATGCAGGTAGGACGTGGCACGCAGAAAGAATTGCTATTGGCGGAATACTCGTTTGTTTGGGGATCTGAGGGACCTGGAGCGGGTCAGAAAGAACATGCCTGTTCATACTGTACTAGAACAAGGGCCCGTCATTAGCTGGGAAGTTGCGGATCGATACGCTTACGAGAATGGCCTGCCGTTACGATGATGAAAGCATGTGCAGGAATGAGGTTGAAATAAGAAGCACTCGACTGTCACAGATCCATAAGAAGGATCTTCCGCTTGCATTACCCTTCCTGGCAGATTACGCGGTTTCTGGAACTTAGATGGAACTGATATACAGGGCTGTATCAAAGAGGAGAACAAGGAAGCCATTGTAAGGGCCTGCATTCCATGTATAAAGTGGCCAGCGGTTGCCAGGGACAATTTGACCCGACCCAACGCTCTCCAGATTTTTCAATGGCCCTCGGCAAATTTGATCCCATCTTCAGGAAAGTCACTACTCGGATGGGCATTGGGAAGGCTTAGCACGAATTGAGTTTTACCTGGAATTTGACAGCAGAAATCATGTATCAGAACCCCCACTACTTCAGGTATTTCTTTTTTTCTTTTCGATAATTTCCGAGAATACCTGACTTACGTTCAAAAGAATGCTTCTGCTATACCCCGCATCGTCTCCAATTGAATCACTTGGATTTCTCAAGGGCGAAAGAGTGTTAAAAATTCTCGCTAGATGGACCGACGTTCGCTTCCGCAGTTGGAGCTTTAACTAGGACTGAATCGCCAGCTTTTTTCACAATGAACGTTACAAGTTATCGAGGACGACACTTGAGCATCTCAGAGTCGTCTTGAGGAATTTGTAAATCACTAGCGACGATTCTACTTCGGAACCTTGCCGGACTCACGGAACCCTAGCACCTTACCTTTTCTGGAGAAATCTGGAGATTGCACTCTCACCCTCGAATCCATCAACTGCACGGACTACATCATTTCATCCCTCCGCCTCATCAAGTACTGCCTGGAATTGAAGATTGCTTCTTCAGAGAGACGTTGAGTTGTGTCGACGCAAAGTCAACGTTTTGTCCCGAGAGGTTGGACAGCCGTACCGTATGACCGTCCATTCAAGGCTAACCAATGCTTATAGCACGTACTTTTCTCGTTTAAAAGAACCCCGGGTTTCCACCCTCTGTCTCGGCGCTGGATCCTTGTCACCACACGCGCTTCATACCTCTGCAGAAAGCTCCACATCGAACACATTTCAGCTTGAGACTCCCTTGACACCATCGAGATTGCGAATATCAACCTGGGATTCAATTACGAAAGCGACAGCACTGACATTCGAACCTCCCAAGACTCTCGATCTCGGTCCCGTCACTCGATACGAACTCAGTTGGAACCCAGGACAGCTCGCGACTGATCCTCATAGTCGAGTTCCCCACTTTCTCCACGATACGCCAGTGCTTTGCGAGCAGGGCAGTCCCCTACTGAGTACCTCAAGGTGAATGACTGTGAGTCCTCGCATCAAATTTTGGACACTAACTGATGAGGCTAGTCTGAACCATTCTGTCTTTCGATTCTCAGTCAACATCTGCCCTAGTATACTTCCATTTCAGCATCTAGCGCATCCAGCATTCGACATTGTCAATTGCAACTACGTCACGCAACTCAAATTTGCAGATTAAACTCAACCGCGCTAAACCATATTTCCCCTCGGTTGCTAGCGTATCAACCATATTCGGCGGCGCTAACAAATTGATTATCGGTACCTCGCAAAATGTGTCAAATCCAGGAGCCGCATCCGACTTATGAGGAACGAACGGAGTGTCTCCGGAATCCCCATCATATTATCGTTATCAGCACGTTCAAACTCTGTGAGGAGAAGGTTCTCCAGGGTGTCGACAACCTTTGCAGTGATGTTGCAAGCCAAAGGCCGGCACTACACGAGGATTGGGAGAATAGAGTGCAGCTTATGGATGGAGTAAGGTGTGATTATTGCTTTGACGAGGCAATTGGAGGGATGCAAAGCGCGGAGCGGTTCATGTATGAGGATGTGAGTTCAACTGCTAGCTATGGGTCGACACTCCTGACTGACGAAGTTCTCAGGTAACGGATGAGCCAGTAGACCTCAAGACAGTTCTGTCGAATCCTGATCCCGAGTGATCTATTCTTCCGTTTCTTACCGTTTTCTGGTTGGTTTTATTTATTCAGCATATCGCATAAAGCTGGTGTTTTGGCTTCACTTTTTTCCTTAGAGGCGAATATTGTTCCCCTTGGTTCATATCTATAGGCGTTATGAGTTGCATCAGTACTTTAACAGACGAAGAAGCCTGCAAGCTACAATCGCAAATTGCTCAGTTCAGATGAGATCGTTCAGAACAGCATCGTGCCGTGTGTATGTTTGAGTTCTAGCCTCGAGCTGTGCCATACTGTTGCATCCTCGAGCATGCACCATGCCGAACCGCCTGCCATTTACAGGTGAATAGTCGCTACTACGATGTTGGATTATACCCGAATTGGGCGAACGAATCTTGTGGGGATGGATTAGCTCCATTGGGCCTTAATCAGATCGGCAGCTAGAGCTTGGGCGTAAGGCCATGTCTTTGGAGTGCATGGTTCATCTCACAGTCAACGTCATCCCTAGCTCCTCGCCTACACGGCTAACGGCAACCTATATGTGCAGCATTGATGACGATGGCCTGTTAATTCCTCCACGTGCAGAAAGGTTGTCACAGCAACGCATTGCTCTTGGGCTCCAGGGACTGAATAGGAGTTGGTCCCGTCAGCATGGTAACTGCGTTGTATTGGCATGGTCCAGGTTGAAATCGTTAGATCGTTGACTGCCACGAGCGTTGAGGTATGTATGTATGGCACCTCATTTAGTTATGGTTCCCAAGTGACGAGAGGAGCTAACCGATTCAAAGTTAACCCAATCTTACCCATGGTTCACTTGAGGACGTAAGAATCAGCTTTGGACGGTGGATCAAAACGTGGGAAGTCAAGAATGCTATATCCTCGACTTTCTGAAGAGTAGACATCGACAATAGCAAGAATGAGGAAAACCAACGATATGCCCCGACAATTATCCTTCTTCCTGCGAACGGCGTCCAGAGTACATACTGCTGCACTCCAAGAGCGAGACGTAATATGGAATGGGGTGGTACCAAGTACCTGATCTGAATGAGGATTCACACATGGATAAGGAAACCCGTAACGAAAAGAAACGCCTTGCTTCCAGAACCGACCAAGAAAAAGCCCAAACCCATTACACCAAACACAAAACGCGCTGAGTAGCAACAATGAAAAAGGAATAGCAAAACTTCTGCAGATAATGTCAGCATTTTGCACTGTATGATGCCCAGGCCCGTTGCGAGAACAGAGCTAACACTGGATATAGGATTCTTACCAAAACCAAAACTCCGATAACCCCCTTGTATAAAACCAGAACTCCCAAGTCAAAAATTATGTCGCTGCAGCGGAAACTTTGTAGCGATAACCCATTCCATCTGGAATCAACTCGTCGTCGTCGATCTGCGTGCCCGAAGGCTCGGCTGCTGACTGTCGTTGAGCGCTCTCTTTTATTTTTCGGGCGATCTCCACCTCTTCTGGGTCAGATTCCCATCCTCGTGCGACACGCTCTCTTTCCGGGTCATTTTTCTCTTCCGACGAGCCTGAGATTGTCTTCCCAGTGCTCAGGATCGTCTCCGTCTTGCTCTGTCTCTTGGTCTTCTTTCTGTCGCAAAATATACAATCGAGCAACCCCATCGCGAACTTTATAACGACGCAGCCGGTGCTGTCGGAGATGTGCGGTGATGCTTGGCTCTGGCGATTCCCGTCTTTGCAGGTTCGTGGAGAGGAAGAGTGCTGAGCTTCGTAGGTGATGTTACGGTGACGGCGAAAGAAGAATGCGTCCCTTGTGTGGTGGTGATGATGGTTGGAGGAGGAGGAGGTGAAGCGGAGGAAGAGAATGACTGGGGAATGGATTCCATCAGATTGAAGGAGCTGAGGCGTTTAAGTAGTATTGGGGCGGGGGACTGTGAGCGCTACTACAAGCCGCCCTTGCTTCGCCTTTTGCGAGTTCTCATTTGTCAAGAGAAAAGTGTGTGGGATTGATAAAAAGCACGTTTTTAGCCCACCGCTTGTTCCTTTTCCCTCCGAGGAAATTGTAGCGGTGAGGGTTGCACCAAAAGCAATATCCATGGGCTGAAGGCTGGAAGCATTGCAAGCATTGTTGTATTGGTGCAACCCAGTCAGAGTGAATCAAACTGGCAGACCGTTTGCCGATTCGCTCTCATTGCCACGAGAGAGCACTGTAGTAATGATGATGGCCATGCGGATCTGGTGGATTCACGCGTACCTGACGCTAGATGCCTGGGTCATGACTTTACAGAGTGCTAGGACTCTTGATAATTCTCCGAGAAGTTTGACAGTTCCTCCCTAGAGCATTCGGAGCACAGACTACATAGGTTCATTGTCTCTTACTCATTCCTCTGACCGAGACATTCATCAAATGCTGACTCTTATCTGTAACAGCAGTTCTTCCAGAGGCAGTCGACATATGCTTGCCTGCCAACAGATCGAAACACCAACCCGGAGTCGGAATTGCAGATTGCAGATATGCTGATGCAGTAAGGCTAACTACTGGTCAGTTCCACGTTCCTAAAGGGTATGCAAAGTGTAAATCCCTCGTGGCAAAACTACATTACCTTATGGGCACTGGGCACAGAGCGGTCCAACTGGTCAACTCACGTCAAGCTTCAATTAAGCTGGGCCAGTCGCTTCACCCCATTCCCGTTGTTCTGGAAGTTCACCCGGTCTTTCCTTCCCGGCACAAGCGAATTCCCACCTCGTGGCAAAAGAGTTGCATTAGGCTCTGGAGATTTCGGACATGGGTTCTGACACCCAGCTTACTTGCGGGACACGAGGCAAAGTTAACTAAGGAGGTATCATATGGCACAGAAAGCCACCATTCCCTTTACTGAAGGTGCGCTTGATGAGCCGTACCACGAGTTGCAAGCACTGTGAGTTGCACGGAGAGAGACCCTGTTTTGGCTAAATATTTTTTGCGGCACTGACGGTACTGCAACACCATGGGTAGCTGCCCTTCCGTTTGGTACGACAGGAGATCTCAACGGTAGAGGGCTGCATCGGGCCTTCCATCAGTTTGGTGCATTCGATATCCAATCCGTCATGATCGACTCTATATATGTGGAGGCGGTTCCTGGATGGATTGGACCAGTCAGTTGGAAGCGGGAGCCGCTATCGATAAAAAGCGAAACATTAGACGAGCTTCGGATATTATTTCATGGCATGTATGGCACTGGGTTGACTGGTTGTATGTTTCAACCGTTCATATGTCCATAGTACTTTGTGCCAGAAAAGTGCATAGGTTTATATTATGCTATTGGCGCGGGTACCGTCTGATATCTTATTTTGGTAGGCTATTTCTCGTCCGGTTCCCTTGAAAGTATTTGAGACCCCACTTTCTGCAGTGGGTTTTCATTTGTTTGGCCACTTACATGCGTTTTCTACCCTGTACTTCTTAATTTTCGTTTGCTCATGTGTTCTCTTTGACGATTGAGTACATGCTTCAAAACGACACATTATCCGCTGGCCCACGTGTAGATAAGTATCTCTCGAGAAGATAAACAGTGTAAATATTATACCCTAATTCGTTACTTCAAGTATGGCAACAGAGGTTCATCCTGTCTTGACTGGATCATGCTCGTCATAGAACCGGCCTACTCACCGAGTGATTCATCCCATCAAAGCAATCGTTTCGAAGGGAATGATTGTGCCTTCCATCTTGTTTCGGCTTGCCCGGTGCGATTCGATTCGGATATCAAGAGCAGTCGTTCCTCGCGTTGAAGGCATGCAATGTAAGGGCGGAAAATAGCCGAGCAAGACCGGTGAACCTATTCAGATGGTCATGCGGCTGGATAAGATATTTAAGCCGATTTTGCAAATTACGGTCTCCTATGTATGTATGCCCATGAGAGAGGGCGTGAAAGGAGTAATCTAGGTACATGCTAGACCCGTGCATCATGAAAGAACGGTACGAGTTTCTACCTATGGGGCTTTGTGACACAATGTGCATCCGGTCTTCGAACGAGAGCATGAGTCGAGCCTCAAGCCTTACCTACGAACTTTCTGATTTCGAAGCATACAGGACTACAGGCACATGATTTGATATATAGAGTCGAGATGGCTTAAGATCTAGATAAGCAAGTATCTACTTGCATGTACAGCTTCTCCCTTGCTATGTACATATTCCAGGCACATCTACGACGACTTGAGGTTTTGTACTCGCGCCATATTTCGACAATACATCAATCCAAATCCACATTCTGCAAAGCTTTCGGTCTGTTGCGAGTGTAAAGCTCTTCCCTGACTGCTTCACCGTGCCAGGCGGTGAATTCAGTCGAACCAATTTCGACATGCATGAGTTGATATGAATACCACCTTCATTAATCACTTGTTGAGAAACCATTGCTACACAAGAACCTATTTGGCGCCTGCGGAGGGGTAAGCGGAGCAGAAGAATCCGAGTCGCTTTCGCACGGCAACTCTTACAACATTCTTGGTTGTCAATGGAGTGAGGCTCAAATGAGCCACATTCCCCGAACTCAGTTCTGGTGTACAAGTAGTTATCAATGTCATTTAGGGGCTCGAGGGTCCTCTATTGAATGTGTTTCTATTTCCGTATATGCATCCCTATAGGCCTACTTCGGAGATACGAATAAGATGATGCTGAAATCTCACAGAAAAGAAGGAAGAAGTATGTATGGAGTTAGTGCATATATGCATACAAGTAGCTTAGCTAGACAGACGTCAGCCCTTGCAACCGCCCTTTTTTCGGCATACCGAATTTAGCGGCTCGGTGGAAATAGGGTCAACATGACGCCCATATCTATCAGCCAAGTCGATATTTCGACAGGGTCTTTAGATCTCCGGGTTTCATCATACCTGCGATATCCATGAATCTGTGGCTTTCCGGTTGAACTACTCAATTTCGCATGCCAGGGTCTTTTGAAATACCCCAGCACAGATCGCATCCCCTTACCAAGCTTTCATTTGGCCGTGGCCCAACAATTCAAGGATCTCCAACTCCGGTGACTGTTGGATTATGACCGGTCAGAATTGCAAGCTGAGAAACATGTTTCTGAGCCACATGGGATATTCCAATCGTTCGCGATAAGCTGCAAGAAAATCCGTCTTTGCTAACGGTGGTTTTGTACTCCCGCAAACCTGAGCGATTATTTGGATTTGCTAGAGATGTCGTGAATAGCTGCAAGTCGTGGCTTCTCAGATGCAAAACTGTTGTCTTGTGTAAGTGTATGTGGCTGCCCCGGACTATGCATCCGTAGTATGGCAACCGACATGTCTCCTATCCGCACGTCACCTCCCGTCCGATTACTTCCCGATCAGCGTTACCGAACGGGAAGTACTGTACAGCACAAGCAAGGGCCTCACGAACACCTGCGAGACTGCGAGAAGATTTGACAGCACAAGTACATTAAGAAGCTATAGTTACTTTACATATTACGGGAACTTGGAACGCTTTGCAGCATCTATAAGCACGTCTTCAAATCGGTGCGGTATGTGGTACATACTATGGTACAAGAAGAAAGGCACAAACAAAATGAAAAGTAAGCCTGAAAACATGGCAGAACATATGGTACAGTAAAAGTGTAAAAATCGAACCACCGCCAGCGCCCAATGACATCCGTTAACAATCTCAATCGCTGAAATATGTACATCTCGCTCGGCCCAACAATAAACGCCAGCAGCTCCTTCCCGCACCTAAACACCTCTCGTTTGATTGGAAGGAACTCGCTTCCTTCTACCCTCTACGATAGTGATCTTGAGACCCTCCCTTGCTAACTTCTCCTCTTTGTTGATTCGATCTAGCCTACCACTCGACACTGACTTTGCGGTGTTCTCGGTCGAATTGAGAAGTGAATCAACCTGGACAGCAGGTCCAGTCTGTTTCGACTTCTTCTTACTCCTTTTCGCGGCAATCTCCTCCTCAGTATCGAATTTGCCCTCCTCATAATCCTTCCTAATCCCAGCCTCAACCTCCGCCCACAGTGTCGGGTACCAATGATTTGCCCAGTATTGGACTTCAAACTTTGGCTCACCAAAAGGCATAACATCCCAGATAGCTCTCATGATCTCGGCATCCATGAGAGGCATGTGTGTGTTCTCCTTTCCTCTTCGACATCGTCTGACAAACGACCAGAGATCGTCCAGCTTTGATTCATCTCTTGAATATGTACCAATAAAGGTCAAGAGATGCCTTTTAGTGATTGTGATATCTTCTGACCTCAGTGCATGACTGACCAACTCGCGCCAGATCTTGCCGGCCTCTATCGTACCACCAGCGGATATAGGTAACGTTGCTTGAAGGGCGATGAGGTATGTATCCGAGTTGCAACCGCCCTTGACAATTTTCCGCTTGTTCCAGAACAACTGTATCGCAATTTCTGGCTCCGAGCTGTTGGCGAAGGCGGCCATCAGGCTATTGAGAAGAGCAGTATCAAACTCAAGAGGACTTAGTTTGAAGTACGTGTATACCTTCTTCAAGTTGGCGTCGTCTCCAGATTCCCGGAGCCCATTGAGACAATGCTTGAAAGCAGTCGAACTGGCCGGACCAACAATGGGAGAGTTGTGGAGATGATCAAAGACTGAGAAGCCCATGTCGGATCTGCCTCTTGAGAAGTATTCGTCCATTATCCGGATCCGGTTATCCGATGAAAGCTCCGGGAATATCTGGAACAATGCATTGTATATTGCCCAACCAGCCTCAACCGATGTCTCCTTCGAGATAACGTGCGCCGTCAAGAGCTTTGACAATGCTGCTCGCTGACTTATTGTAAGCCTAGTTGAGTTTACCCGCAAAAGCTCAATAGCTTCTTCAAGCATCTCTTGTCGGACGTAATGCATCGTCAAGGCTGATATGGTCTCCGTATCCAGTGGTATCTTGAAATCCTTGATATCCTCGAATAATGTTGCAATGGCCTTTGAGTCGAACCTCTTGTCGCAGAAGGTCCGTAGGAGGGCCAAAGCCTCAGCACCAGACTCTTCTTTCGTGATCTGGTATCGTGACTTCACCTCATTGTATGCAGCATTAGCACCTTGAAGGTCACCAGCTTCTAATCTGTATCGTATTTTGGCTGAGAGGGTTTCCTGATTTGGCTCAAACTTCCATTTCGTCTGACTGAGCGCTATGAATCTCTCTGCAAAGAAGGGCTGCTTAATGTCGACAAAGTGCTGAACAATTCCGTTGACCGTGTTGATATCCGGCGCCGGTCCTCCAATGGTGTCTGCCTTCTTCTGCATCTCATCCAGATATGCATCGATCTCCTCCACTCCCGCACCCAGGTCTACAGATGACTGAAGAACACAATCCCATCCCTCCCTTGTCATGCCAGCCTCACTATCCAGCAATTCCTGAACCAGCTTCTTTCCCCAAGCCAAGTCGCCACCTCCTACTGCGACCCGTATGCACTCAACATAGGCCTTTGTCGTCAAAGGAACACCCTTGGACCTATACTCCGCAACCTTTTCCTTCGTTTTCGCCAGATCCTTCAAAACACCGGCATAGAAACCGATAACTTCCTGAGCGATCTTTGGCGAGTCTTCGGCATCCGGCCTCTTCTCCAACAGCTCTCCGAGAAACTTCAAGAATTGGCCTTCATCCTTCACCACTCCACCATGAGCTCTCAGAATCTTAGCCCATGTCGCCAAATCCAAATCTTTTCCGTTCCGACCCTCCATCGCAAACTCCATAGCCTCATTGACCTTTTGACAATTAAGCATGACTGTGACAAGCTTATTGGCATCCGCTGGAAGCTTCTGGCCCCTCAAACCCAACTCGCCAAAGACCCACTTCGCCAGATGAGCGTGCGATTCCTCCTTTCCTCCGAGTGTCGCATCGGTAATCTTCCGCAATTCGGTTTCGCTGAGATAATGTTCCGAGTCCTTCTCTTCCGAGGCGTTCAGTTCCGCACTTCTCAGATACTGGAGGGTTCTCAGCACAGCGTATGCATTCTGGTCGACCAGCGGTTCTCCGGAGAGCAATTGAGTCGCAATTAACTGTTGGAGTGCTGCCACCAGAGCCGGTATCGAAGGTGCCTTTCCAATCTTCTCGTCAAGACTTCGGAGAAGGGTGGAGATTGTTATGAGGGGGTCGTTGTCGTCATCATCGCTCTTCTTCTTCCTGCCAAAGAGTTTGGACAGGAAAGGCCGGGATTGCTGGCAGTGATGCGTTACGAGCCTCCGGGGCTTAACCGATGGTCGTGAAGCCGTAGCAAAGCATCTGTGAGGTAACGCTACTGGTGAGGGTGGTGGAGTATGGATACTGGAGAGCCGCCGAATCGGTCTGGAGAGAGAGGCGGGGCGCATGCGGGGCTACCCGGGAAGCCGTTCGAGACTTGAATGCGAGCCGGGGAGGTGTACTGCTTTCGATCTGACAAAAGGAACCGCGTAGCTGAAGGATTAGCGAAGTGGAGATATTCGGGCCGGCGGGGCTTCGTCGAATACTGGTTCGTTGACCGAGATGTATCGTCAAGAAGATTCTAGGCGCAGGTCAGCGAAATAAACTTCGTGTAACCTTCAGGCTGCCCCGCGCTAACCCAATCCAGTTGTAAGCACGACAAACGGTAGGTACAGTGAACACTGGGAAAATTGGGCATTCTTTAGTGGACGTAGCTAACGGTTAGTTCTTGGGACAAGCTGCATTGTTTAGGATGAAGGTATGGCAGGCATTGCTTTCTTTGAACTCAGCATATGTCATTTTTTAAGGAGTATGTGCATGCAGTGGGTATCATCTTGAATTCAAAATCGGAAAGTATGTACTCGTTCTCGATCCAATTGAATACCTATGATGACTACTGCTTCAAAATTGAATGGATGACAGGCAACATAATTTAAAGCCTTTCAGTTGCACTGTGGTTATGTCCTAGAACCCGAACTTGCTCATGCCTACTGCGGACAATTGACTAATCTAGTACCATTCGGATATGCCGGCCAGCGCTGCAGCAGGACTATATAATTACAAATTTGTATTTAAGAGTCGTCCTCATCCAGCTATAAGTAATTGTGAAGAGGGTTTGGATCCTGCATTCCCGGTTTCTGCCATCGATATGTACTTGTCACTGGCATATCCTTAAGCCTTGACATGATGGTTTATGAAATAGAGATCTGATCGATCATGTGTAGAAACAGTTCTCCAGTACGAATGGTGTGCGTAGAGCCAAACTACCTAACCGGATAGACCACAGTTATTAGGATTAACTTGCATATAAATACAGACAGTTACTAAGTAGGTACCTCATAGGTAGGCATGCAAACGTACCATTGTGAACATGCTGCTGATCGTGAAATTCGGTAATGTATTTCAAACCTGAGCAGGTAAGTAACCAGTATTAAAACAAAGTATTCATGCTAAATTTTCGGTAAAGAACAAGAAACACTCCAACTTGAGTGCATAGGTATAGGCATGAGCTTTGTGTGCACAGGGAGTGAACGGGCCGCACGAAACCGAAGGCAGAAAGTTAGGCTTCATTGCGAGCCTGCATACCTGGGCGCCAAGCCCAATGAACAATGAAATCAATAAGGAGTTCTCCTTTCCTCTCCCATCCTCTTACCCCTCCTCAGCATCTTGTCAACATGTCATCATTACCGTCAACCTTAACCATGCGCGAGGCCTCAACAATGACCGACCCATATTGCCCTGTACGGATACGAACGACTGTCACCAAGGCCACACAGGTCGCACCACCTTGTCATATTCTCAATCTTCCGCGAGATTTAATCCTCCTCCTTTTTCATCAACTAGCGACATTTCAATCAGCAATTCAGCTCTCTCAAACATGCAGGTTCATGCAAACCATGTATGCGGACAATCGAATGCAGATCCATCGTTCAGTTATACCTCGCCAATTCGATAAGGATGCACTCACAGTGCTGAACATGTTCAGAGAGGGCGGCCCGGAAGCCTTCCCGCTATTGGGGCAGCTCAACAGCTTGAAACCTCCAGCAAAACAACCAGTCAGGCCACGAAGCGGGAGGGAGGTCCTCCCGCTTACTCAAGCACGACTTGCAAAAGGCCGGGATACTTTTGGGAAACGGGAATTAAAGACGCTATTGCACCAGGAGAGAGTCATCGAGAATTGGGTGGACACAGTGTATCAAGCGTTCAACGAGAGTAACCTGAGGGAGGATGATTACATGTTGACAATCATCAAAAACTGGTTACCGAAGGCAATCTACCCAGGATGGTCTATGGATCGTATTAAGAGAGACATACCAAAAGAAGAATGGAGCGTGGCACTGCTACTACTATCAGGATCAATATTCACTCGCAGCTTCGTACGGTCAAACATTCGAGATCGCATTCGCAACTTGGTCATCGCTGCTGGAGAGTTCTATCCTATATGGTCCGCCGTTCTTGAGCGTGTTCCAGCGACACCAAAGAAGCTTCGTATCTCATATTTCGATAATGTCCTATCGGGTATGGATCACTTCCTCGGCCTCAGCAACGGACACATCTACGACTTCACATACCTTTCCCTTCGTTCGAAAGAGCAGCTCCTCGGCATGCTAGTGGTACTTCTGGTGCTATTCAAAAGCGACATTCAAAGTGAGCGGCGCATTGCTCTCGACAACCATCACGACAACATCCTAACGAATAGGAACATCTTCGACATACGCACATCCTATTACACACGTCCTCCAAGCTTCCTCCACTTGGCAATGTACCTCGAGCTCGCCATCTTTGATGGATGTCGTTACTGTGCAGGTAATCACTACTGTGATGTTGTCGCTCAAGTCCCGACTACCATACCTCTACCATATGAGTATTCTATTATGGCCAATCCACATAGCATGGAGCTTTGCACAATACCGAGATTGTGGGACTGGGAGCGGGTGCCGGTAGTGACTTTTGATGGAAATGGAGCTCGTGATCGGGAGATCAAAGAGAAGAAGGTTTTGGTGATTCCGGAGATTGCAGCTTTAATCAAGGAGTTGAAAGCCCAGATGGACAAGCAGATGGAAAGTCTGTCGAAATCAGCTGTTGATGAGGGCGTGGTGTTCCCCTAGCTGTGAATTGATGGAGGATCTGGGTTGAGGATTATTTATTTATACCCGATTTGCTGGATTGGGATGGAGATCGACCGGTCTCGGGAGACTGAGGTTGATGGATGAAAGGTCACTGGTACCGAGCTTGTTAGTAGGCCATCTTTGCTTAACTAATATAGTCAGTCACCTTTCGTAGGATTTAACTGCTCCGGCTCGTTGGACACAAATCCAAAATGGGCCTTTTCATCCTAACTCTAGCTCTGGGTAGTACGATTTAGACCAAGTATTTCCGCAGACAAACCTGTGATACGAAGGTTTGAGCTACAATTGCAAAGTACTTATATGTATTCTTTGTGTTCGCTGTTGTCTTTTGGTTTCAGTTCGCGACGGAACGCAGCTGCAGCAGGCCTAACATCTGCGCACCTTGTTCGTCGGATCACGGCTGCAAAGCACAATGCAAAGAGTGCGAATCTCTTTCGAATGAGGCGTACTATCGGAGCTGTAAATTCAGCCAGTATTTGAAGAACTGGGTTGCCAGTATTTTGACTGCGATGGCAGACCATCGTTCATACTGCTCCAAAAGCTTCAAGACAGAGCAGAGGGTTCCCCTTTTGGTGCAGACTGCCCAGCCGCCCAGGCGCTCGAGTCGATCCGAGTTTGCTGGTTTGTTTACTTTTTCGCCTCCCAGCCACCGACTTTTTTCGTTGCCTCAGCAACCGCACATTCTGAAAGGACTCGAGTCGAGATGAACCCCACCGTGAAAGGATGAGAAAAGGTCAATTTTCGCTATCACCATATCACCAAAGAGTGCAACTGTATCTCCTAGGCTGGAACCTCATTGTAAGTGCTTTATTCTCTTCATTGACACTTTGAGCCGCTCTTTTGTGGCGTTTCATCCAACAGCTTTCGTTTGTCGTTACCAGGGAGAACTCGGGCTAAGTTCGCACTTCTGACAGGGCCTTCACGAATCCCTTTCTGAACACTTTTTCCTTCGCCCTTACAACCAACGAGCGCGTCCAACGTCCAATCGACCCCTCCTCACCGACTCCCCGCCTGTGCGCACCGCCATCTTCTCACCGCTGTCCTTCCTTTACGACCCCTCTACACCGGCGTCCCTCTCGAAAGTCGACTGCGACCCCTTACGAGTAATCGTTCAACCCGCCTTTCGTATTCGAACCTCTTCCCACCAGCGCATCACAACTTCTCGGTCAGGTGGAGTCTTTTGGACACTTCGGCTTGCTAGGTTGGAAGTTACTGCTTGTTTCTACATCTGCTGCTCTCTCCTCTCTTCCGGAATCTGTACACTGTCTAGCAGTGTGCTTTGATAGGCTCGGCAATACTACTTCTTTCTTCTCTTCTCTTGCCTCCAAGCCAACTCCATCCTCTACTGGAGGATCCAGAAGGGATAGCCTGCTGCTAGCTGGATATCACTTGAGCAGTTCTTCAACCCTACCGCATCTTTCAGGCCATTCCGCTTCCAGCATCGCACCATCACACCACCCTACTGAAGTCACTTGCGACCTACTTAAGCCGAGGACCAAGTACGTCACCCACGCCTCCTGCTTTCATCACGACCAGCATCACGATCTCTGAACGACTTTTACCACATTATCGCATCTATTAGACTTTACGACAGTGCGCATTCATTTTGGGGATTTGGACCTTCAACGACAGACGCTGTTTTGGCATACAGAGCTTCGACCTTTCGGTTTAGATTGAGCTTGGATTCGACGAAGGACTTGGAGAAAACTGGATACATTGCTTGGCCAGGGACAGCCTTGTTATAAAATCATCTGAGTGTGGTGAAGGTTTTGGGATACGATTTGGAGGAAACCGAAGGACCCTCGACGAGAGAATACATCAATCGACGGAACTCTCCCAAGGACTCCTAGTCCGGATCAGAAGGGCTCGAAACGACGCGGGGTAACGGTCGAGTGGTGCGACTGGCAGCAATTCGTCAGGTTTGGTTCTGAAACAAGCCTACAACACAGGTCGACCGCTCATGGTTGACCACGTTGGCTAGAGAGACGCACCCAACAACGGATAGGTCTCTGAGCAAGGATCACTTTACACCTGCTACACACCTGAAGGCATCTCATCTTCCCCCTCATAGAACGGACGACAGCTGCTTTGGTAAGAGGGCTGTATTTTTCCAGCAATTCTTAATTACGCCATAGCAGATCGCAAGATTATCAGCCGTAAGCAACAAGCTTGAGAGCTTCCCATTCGATATTCGCCACATATTACGTTACCGACTCGCACTAAATCTCATCTACAAACAACCTGGCTCATCCATCTCCCTCATCACGAACTTGACAACTACTTCAGATCATACACTGGTTACATCGCCTACGAAACAAACGAACACCCCTCCTCCTCGAGAATCGACTCGGAAACCGATAAAAATCAACATTCAACCATGGTGGTAGAGACTCGGTCGGAGGCGAGGCGGAAGAGCCTCAGGAATACGGTACTGGTCCAAATTGAGGTACGTTGATAGTATTTCTCTCCCCTTCTACAAATGGCTCTCTCTCAGTGCTCCCTCGCTCCTGCCTTTTTCGTTTGTTTACCTTTTCACCGTTGTCCTTCATGTTCTTGGCGGAGGGTCGCCAGACCGACGCGATTAATTGAGTTTGTCGCGGTGCCCCGTGCTTTCCCGTACCACAAGCATCATAGGCCATCTCAACATTGGCTGGTCGTCTGAAACCCCACAATCTGCCATTTCCACCCTCTACCCATCACATCATCAGCTCTTTTCTGTGTCAGGACATTCGTTAATCTGACATCAATCTTAATCGAAAAAAACAGACTGCCGGTACCTTTCCTCTACGCTTATTCACCACCGAAAAGCCCGCCAAAACAACGAAAGCCGCCAAAACACGGAAAACACTCAAACCAGGTCGAAAACAGAACCAATTGAAGTCAACACGGTTTATAACACCCTCACCGCAGACGACAAGGGTCAGGAGATCAACTCGCCGGGCCCGTAGTCTGCCAGCTTCGTTATTATCATCTCCGCATTTCCTCGAGTCCTGCATCATGGCCGCCTCCAACTCTCCGCACCGGCGAAACATCTTCAGCACCCCGACCCCTCACAATCGACATTCAAAGTCTCCTCCCGCTACGACCCGACCCGCTCCATATACAATCAAGCCTAGATCGACATTCGGAAAGTTTACGCCGCTGAGGAAATCCCACACGACGATACCCCAAACGACGAACGTGCTAGGATTGAGTCACCGAAATGAATTGAACAGAAGAAAGAGCGGATTGTCGAGGCCGGCAACATTTTCACCAGACCCCTTCGATTCGGAAAACGTGCCTACAGCAGAGAAGGAGGACGTCGAGATGGATATGGGCAATGGGGAGAAAGATTCTTCCAATGAAACGGACGACTTCTTAACCTTCGATGGGAACCATGCGGGATCGCCAGTCTCAAAGAGAAGGACGACAGGTCTCTTCGCAACTCCAGCACCGCCAATCTTTGAAACACCGAGACATGACCCGCCACAGCTTAATACGACAACTCCGTTTGGCACTCCAGCGTTTGGAAAGAACGCACCAGTATCCGACAAACTGTTCCCAGATACGCCAAGTCGATCCTCTGGATTGAAGAGATATGTCAAGCAGGGCGAGACAGAGAGGCCCAACTTTGCGAGATCACGACCAGCCGCAAGGCTGAGTGAGTTCGCTACACCTCTCCATCCGGCTTCGGCTACGCGAAAAATCCCAACCGCAACTGGCGACTTTCCGACTTCAAAGGAGCCCGGAACACCGTTTGCTCTGAACAGAAATAGTGCATCAGCCTATGGCAAGCCCTCAGAGCAACGGGTGATGTTCACCGAAGGAAGACCGGTGTTTTCAAAGTCCTTAAACGCTTTGAGTGGCCGACACAGCTTGGGAGGCCCGACGCTGGGAGCCAATGAGTCAAACAACTGGGTCACTCCTCAAAACTACAAGTTTGCTCGACCGAATCAAGCCGCCTTTCATTCAACTGGATTCGTACCAAAGAGAGGAAGGAATCTCACTTCTGAAAGTTTGGCTTCCCATCAACCCGAGACTCCCTGCAAGAAGACCAGTTCTTTCACTGCTCGACCAAAGGGCCTTAAAAGTCCCAGTGGAGCTTCTGTTCTTAGCTTCAATCGCAGCCTTCAGCGCATCGACAGTTTCTGCAGCATGACTGGAGATGATAACGAAGAGGACTCTCCCACAGCTCTTCCGGGTGATTTCGATATGCCACCTACTCCAACGAAGAGAGGGGGTTTGTTTGGATCGCTCACAAAGCGGAGCCGTGGCGATAGTAATGGTAAGGAGCATCGTCCCCCACAACTTATTGAACGTACTAACAGCCAGTGTAGGAAGTCCACTGGGTAATCGGCTGAGCTTGGCTGCGACAATACCACAAACACCGACTCATAGCGACTCTCCGTCGGAGTCAGCAGCACCTGCGACGGGCAGAAGATCGAGCTTCTTTGCAAACTCACCTGTAAAGCAGTCAACCCCAACGAATGAGTTCTTCGATTTCCTCAAGCCTGGCAAGACTCCATTCCGCCCACGCTCTTCATCCATTACCGATTTGGAAGCATCGCCCTCCATTCCGCGAAGGAATAGTACCGGTTCCCTCACACAAAGATTCGCACAGGTGAAGCCCGTTGGTACTGGCGAATTCTCCGAGGTCTTTATGGTCACGGAGGGATCTCCTAAGCAGAAAGCTCCGGGCACCACGCTTGATGATGTTCCATCTACCCCAGCCGTTGTCGGTGCAAGCTTTTCTACCCCACCGCAACGTGGAAACCGCATCCAAACTCCCACTTCTGGAAGAACGTTTGCGGTCAAGAAGTTTAAGCAACAATACCATGGCATCAGGGATCGTGAGCGCAAGATGGAGGAAGTCAACATTCTCAAGGCCTTGGGCAAGAACGAGCACATCATTGAGTACATTGATAGCTGGGAGGAGGACAGGAAGATTTACATCATGACGGAATACTGTGAAGGTGGCAGTCTTGATCGTTTCCTGGATGAGATTGGGAACAAAGGCCGTTTGGACGAGTTCAGAGTTTGGAAAATCTTGCTTGAGCTTTGCTTGGGGCTTAGTCACATTCACAACTCGGGCTTCATCCACCTGGATATCAAACCCGCCAATGTCCTAATTTCAAGCGAGGGAGCACTGAAAATCTCCGACTTTGGTATGGCTAGTAAATGGCCTGCACCAGCTGGAATCGAGCGTGAGGGTGACAAAATTTACATTGCACCTGAGATCCTCCAAGGTGGCAAATACGACAAACCTGCCGACATCTTCTCCCTCGGGCTTTCGATGATCGAAATCGCAGTTAACGAGACCCTTCCACCAAACGGACCTCTCTGGCAATCTCTCCGCAAGGGCGATCTGACTGTCGCGCCAGTTCTCTCCACATCTCGCTCTGGTGAGCTTATTATTCGCGACCAAGATGGCGTTCCCGTTGCTGTTGAGGCAGTTGGCGATCATGATAGTGCTTACGCGTCTTCCTCCTTCTCAGCAAGTTCGATTGACGAGTCTTCACCGCCTATTGATTCGCTCTTGAAGCGCACTGGCTCTGGTCCACTCTTGCACAAACCTAGACCAGGCGATTTGATTTATCCACCGAGATTCATGGAAAATGGTGGTCTCGAGCGCATCATCAGCGGCATGATTTGCGATGAACCCAGCCGACGTTATACCGCGAATGACATCCTGGCTTTAGACGAGATTCAGTGGGTCAACAACCGAAGAACACAAGGCGCTACTATCTTTGAAGGATTATGGGGGCCCGATATCGACGACAGTATGGATAGTATCGATACTGCACCTACCACTGACTCTACTTCGTTGGAGTACGATGGTGATGAGGACTGGCGCATGGAGATGTAAGGAAGCGATTTGGATTTGTTGAGTTGACTTGCATATGATTTGGCTGCTCGACATTGCCGTCATGTTGAAGAGATATTGTTACTGGGCGATTTGTTTCACAGGTTGCTTTGTTCTTCGGAGGTTACTTCATTGATCTTATTGACGAATATTTGCTCTTGTATCCTCCCTCTTGATTCTTCTACTATCTGTTGTCGGAATATTTTTCATCGTCGGCTTATTCCGATAGTTGTTTCTTTTTCTTTTTTTTCTCTATCATCATTCTTCTGTTTCGAATCATACAAATCATAGGGTGGCTTTGCTTGTTAGGTTGCCTTCGGAGTCTTTGCGGATTTTCATACAGTTCTCCATTTCTCTCTATTTCCACATCCCTTTCTTCTCTTCTCTACGTTGACTTTGTGTCTTGCTAGTTTGTTTCAAGTTTCTGTTTCGTGCGTTATCTCTTGCTTCTCGGAAACGAACGAATTGCATACCCCTTCATTTTATTCTTATCTTTTCTTCTTTATTATTATTCTTTATTATTTTTCCTTGTTGTCTCTTTACAAGTACTCGGCGGTTTAGACTCGGTTGCATTGCTTCGGTCCCCCCCATCTCATCCTTCACCTCGCATCATCATCCCCACTATGCATATGTATACATACTCTCTTATCGGTAGTCATCTATCAAGTTGTTCTAGACTTTTTGCTTGCTTTCTCGCGTCACGATACAGCCTGATCGTGCTCTGCGCTTTTGCTTTGTTGTTATCATCATTCTTATCTCGTTGTTAACATGTTAACTTTTGTACTTTTTATTCTACTCTTATTTAACGGCTTTTAAGCGCTTGTTGCGTCCGATCTCGTTTTTCTTAAACTGGGGGGTTTTCTCATTTGTGAAATACTGCATCCGTCGGGCTTTTTTGCTATGTACTTACTTATGTACTCATGAAGTACTCTGTTGTACTGGTTCTGGGGTGGTTTCTTGGTTATGAAGGTTATTCGGATCTTGCATGGTTGGGGGTTAGGGAAGGTTGGGTGGATTATTTGTTGCGTTGGAGTTCACTGGGAGGAGTACATAGGTAGATAGTGGGTTGGGAGGTGAAATAAAGAAAGATACGTAAGATACAGTCAATGTTGGTTCCTTGTGCACATGTGTGCTTGTGTGGCCGTGATTATGAACCATGCAGAAAATTGTTGAAATTTGAGTACATTGCATGGGCCGCCTTCCCATTGCTATGGACTTGTTGGAATTGATCAGATGCGTATCAATCCTGCAAGGCAGGTTATCTGGCCCTGCAATGGGTACTTGCATGACTTAGAAATTCTACAAGCTTGATGGGTCACTTGATGCTGAATGGCCTTCAGAGAAGACTATGTCCGTGTACTGGACCCATGTCGCCTTGTATGGGGAAGTTGGTACATACTACGTAGCCAGAATTCTGCAAGGTGTCAGAAAAGACTTGCGAAGATGTATGTATCCGAGACTGTGGACAGTTCGTTGTTCGTTTTGAGCTTATCATGAGCATATTCTAGCTGGATTTACGAATAGATGGTGAACGTTGTGTGTTTTGGTGGCCAAAGTACAATCGAGATGGGTAAAAACCTTGTACGCTTGAGCGGGATTCACTTCCTAGGCTTTCGTCTGAACACATTTCCGTTTCCGCGATGTCGTAGCCAGCTCACCGGAAGTACGTTTCGTAGAACCGTACGACCATCCCATTTCTACCCAAGCTGAAAGGAGTTCAGCTCCGTTCCGCCTAAGACACTGTCTTTCGGTATCAACTTCAAGGTTCCAGGGGTAGGGCTACCACCGAAGCTTGAACAAGTCGCGTGGACAAGTTGCATATCGATTACCGGCGGCATGGTTCAGACTCGTTTTGGGGATAAAAGGGCGTTTATTAGGGTATGATGTGTGCTAGTTCCACCAAGGTTACTTCATGTACGAATGATTGCATCGATTGACATACCACCGAGGGCTGATTCTAAGAAGTAGCTACGTAGGCCGAAGTCCAGCCGTGTGGTCTCTAAAATCTAACTGTAAAGTTAGCAATAATACACCGCTTGGTCCTGACATTGCTTTGGTACTGTAGCATTCACTGATCACTATGTTATGGACCATGCATGCTAAGAAGTAGCTCCATAATACTAAAGCACATTATAATTGGTGGCTTACTATGATCCTCTAGGTTTTTTCGATGGTGCTCGCATTTCGATTCACAACAGTAACAAGCTGGTTGCAAAGACGTCATAAGGCTATCCGTATTTTACTGTGCCTTGCATATGCCCGTCATCAGAGAAACGGCTATGGAAGCTAGTATCTTCGCCCTAAGCTATGACAGGGTCCTAATACTATGTACCCAGTAGAAGAAATGACATCTCCATGGAGCTTCTTCGGCAGACGGAGAACTTTCCGGAGCCAAATGCGGGGAAGTTCAGGCACGGAAGGCTGACATTTCGCTACTTAGCATGGATTTCTACCATCCAAACTACAGGGGCTGGTCAGTGGGCTCTCTCCCAATCATGGTGCATGGTTTCGGGTTACACGCCCGGGCCATTTGTCCCATGCTTTAATGGAACTGGACAGAATGATTGCAGTAACTCTCAAATTCGAGCTTGATCGGGAACGCAAAGAAGGCGGATGGAAGCACGGGAAGCGGCCCGGCCCGTCGTCGGAAGCTGCGCATGCACTGTTATACAATCTGCTGAAACGGAGTAAACTTTAGGACGCGAGGTTGAGACATTCTGCATGCAAACGGTTGCGTACTAGTCTTACTGGGTAAGGCCCAGAACCGGTGCATTCAAGTTATTCCATCGTTGTCAACATGTAGGGAGTCACTCACAATGAGAGAAACGAGCTGAAGAAACAATAAAAGAGAAGATATTATCATCGGTACAAGTAGGTACTTGCTACTTAACTGATACTGAAAGCTTGAAGACAAGGAAAGAAAGCAGCTTCCACGGGACTACTTAGATTAGCATTCATAAGGGAAACGACATAAGTATGCCGCCACGGTAACACTGGCACCAACTGACTTATGACAAGTAGTGCATACATGCTCATCATAGTTTATCGGTTACTTTGTACAAAGGAAACTCATCATACAGGCAAGAGAAGAAGTTCTTCATCCGGATCTCTCAGTTGGTCTCCATTTCATGTGCCTCCACTTGTGTACTGGTCCTCATTCTGGGGATCCTTCACATTCCAGGAACCCAAATGCCGTAAAAGGGGGGATGCCGCATGTTGCGGCTGGAGTACATGCTGTGCCTGAGTAGCAGCAGCCTCAGGGGCAGACCCTTGAGAAGCGTTGGCAGCATCTGGATTCGAAGCGAGACCATTTGTGTTTGTGCTGCTAGAACCGCCGGTAGCCGGAACTGTCTGGTTGGTGCTTCATGGCATATGTCAGTATGCATTCAGGAATGTAATCGTCGCGTAAAGCTCAATGGATCGTGAACGTACCCGTTTGGCTGATTTGACATGGTTTCTCCTGTGTTTTCGGTAGACGAAGATTGAATGCAATGGTGGGTTTATTACTATATTGAAGGGCTTTACTAGATGTCTCCGGGTGGCTTTGGCCCTGAAGAAGTCAGAAGGTGAAGACCATATCTGCATGGAAATGTCGAGAACTTGCTTTTAGGATAAGAATGCCGTCAATTGTCGCAAGCTTTGGGGTGTGCTTTGGATTTCGAGGAGAAGTCGTTTTCAGATAGAAGCGAATGGAAGAATTGTGGATTGTGGATTGTCAATTCGAGGATGCTCCCCAGCTTTTATACTTATCGCAAAGGAAAAGTACCACGCACTTCTTAGTTGTACAGATTTGTACTTCGTATAATCTGCAGATCCTGGCGAATTCCGAAGTCAGCATGTTAAAAAGAAGTAATGTTTAGTAAGGGAGCATACATACAGCTCAGCTTCTGAATACAAGATGCCAACCGCGGTTGTGGATCTCTTTCCCTCTTGCAGACCCTCTCATCAGGCAGCTGGCATTCGAGAACCCGGCCTTAAGAAGTTGTTTTGTCGAGCGCTGCTGGCACCAATAAGCGGGCCCGACGCGGAGCAGTGAACACTGCGACGGCAGGTCAACACCGCAGAATGATGCGGATAGCCTGCATGCAGATTGCCGTACTTTCACCGAAGCGATAGGCCCACATAACCACTTGTACTTATGAATTCATACTGATTCATACTTCTGTAAAGTTTAAACCTGTATGGTCTGAAGGCAAAGTGTACAATGCATTCATTCTCGAGATTCCTCTAAGCAATTTAGGTTGTCACAACTACTTAGCCAAGGTAGTCCCTGATACGAGCTCTGACATATCATTGTTGACATATACTTCCCTTAAGTAGAACTAATCTAGAATACTGCAGAAACCGGCACTCAGGAAAAGTGAATAAGTATTTGTAGATTGAGAATCAATTGAACCGGCCCCCTTCGTTCGTAGCTTGCATAGCAATACTTAGTTATAACGTTAACGAAGACGAATCGCTTGACTGCCGCCTGCCGTATGCCCCATTTAATCAGTAGCTGCACATTGTCGAATAACCAACCCCTCGATTCATTGCGGAAGCTTACGATATCTGTGAAAGATAGGTACAAGGGTGGGGGTTCAAGGTGCCATTGACTGGTCGCCAAGAAAGCATGCAAGTAACCGTTTTGACCCTCCACCCCTGTCTACCGCAAGTACAGGAGAGAGATTGGGCATGCAGCTGAAGCGAACCCAAATTACCCATTAAAATCAAAGGGAGGAGAACGAAGTGAGATTTTAGAGACCCCCGTAGTCATAGTAGCATGCTAGAACAAGTGGTTGCAATGGAGTTCAGATATGTGTTATATGTACGCAGTTCCGTAAGACACATGCACAATTTGCCAAAGAATGAGGGTACAAGTGCACAGCTTTGAATGTGTTACTTAGTACCTCCTTTAGATATTATTTCTTGCCAGGAAGTATCTTCTATAAGGGCGTACCTAGCCATACCCGCCTACATGCTCGGAGTAAAAGATTGAGACAAAGAAACGAGGCACTAAGTACTTACCAAGTAACTTCGTACATGTACGGAATAACATGAAGAATTCATCGAACGAATGCGCATTCTTCAATTATGTGGTCAATAAAATAAACAGTCCAACAGACTGGCTCCGGATACTGAGGGGATTGAACCCGCCATCTTTACTGTATTACAGCGACCTCAACATTTGAACTACGTGACTTTACCGGTGCATTACCTTCTCCGTAAATATATGTATGACCCAAAATAAGATTCCGCAGCCCGCATCCGCCGTCACGGATTCGAATGTTGGCCTATCGGCATTAATAAACGTAGGCAGACATAGTAGTACTTGCACTCGTTTCGACCATTGGAGCACATTGCACATGTTCAATGACTACGTGGCATTGTTACATGGTCATTAAGCGTAGGCCCACCGGCATATAGTGGGTGTCAAGTAGACCGGTCTCTGCGACTTGTACTCCAAGCTAATATTGTTCCAATCGTGGAGGAGCGAGAAAGCTCTCCCCCATATCTACAGAAGATTTGGATCGTGGTGCGGATTATTACTATGTTTGACACGCTGTCCAAATCCGACGGAGCACCGCAAAGCTGCAAAGTTGAGCCAGCAAATTGCAAGTGCCGCCCACATGCAAGAGTTCTCACAATGTACAGAATGTTTGAACGCCTTCGTGCATTCTCTTTCACAGCCCAACATAATGCTTAGTACATACTCAAGTATGGACATATCACTAGCGGGAAAGAATGGAAAGCTTGTAGTAGGAATCAATGCCACCTTGCACTCCAGGATCAATCTACCCGCCTGTTTGGCCTTGACCATTGGAACCGTGAACGTGAGCGATCGGATAGAAGCATCAATGTATTAGAATTACAGGTTAATATTGCGATGCAATGGGATGTCTATATGGTCACTTTTCCGTCAAAGGAGCCCACAGTTCTTCTCTTCAGATGCAGAGTCAGGAGAAGCATCTCGTCTTTTTGCATGAAAAATCGATCAATAAACGGTATCACATACGAATCGCAGTGTAGCCAATCCCCTCAGGGATATCAACCATCAACGCCTCGGTGAGTTTTAACAGGAACATGACATGCCAACGTACACAAACATACAACTGCACAACGCCCGCGATCCCGGTGAGAATCTTCGTAAATTGTGGGATTTCTGGATCAGGTTTATTCCAACAGGATTCATCATATGCATTAGAAGCGGGTAATTTTGCTGCCTTTTGATCTGCCTCGGTGCTCGACTATCTGCGCAATATCTCATGCATGCAAGCATAACTTGAAGGAACTGCCTTTTCAGGCACAACAATTACCTTACTGGGTTACCGGCTTGTAATGCTTTACTAAGTACCTGACTATGTTATTTCTCGCCAGCGGCCAGCAGGAGCATGAACCTTTCTGATGTACCATTTACGCATTAATGCATTCCCTGCTTGCCGCTACCGAGCTCGCCGAGATATCCGTCGGTTGCAAGAATATAGCAATCGAAAATGCGGGGGCTGAAAGCTTCGGAGATGTCTCTGCGGAAATGAAGGATGTCCCTTACATGTATACAGCTCAGGCGCAATCCATCACGTACATATGATGCGCTGCTCGACTCCCCGTAAGCATTCTCCGTCACCCTAGCCAGGCCAA
Organism: Ascobolus immersus RN42; assembly: GCA_003788565.2. NCBI lineage: Eukaryota > Fungi > Ascomycota > Pezizomycetes > Pezizales > Ascobolaceae > Ascobolus > Ascobolus immersus. The sequence goes on from ML119696.1 coordinate 186,706, forward strand.
TTAACAACTTCACCGAACGGCAGCTTCAAGCTTGGCAAAGTGGCAGGCATATGTTAAAGGAATGATTCGCTCTTCCTCTGCGCATCCACCAAGTCGAAGCTTCTCAGAATCTGAACTCGCGACACAAAATTTGCAAAACAGAGATTTTGGCCTATATCCAGCTCCATTGCCACTCTGAAAGCACTTATCGAATGAGAGTGATTTTCGAGCAAGAAGAGACAGAAGTAAGTCTAAAGTTGCCTCTACTAAGGAAGTAGGATATCGATACTTAACCGATCCCAATCTGCAGCGTGCTTTTACAGGTTGAACGTCCATACCATGAGATAACTCGATAGGCCTTCACCGATACACGAGTACGTAGCGGACATACAGAGTTCCTAAGATGTCTCTGCATCGTACCGTGCTCTTCTTGGATACCTGGCCTCTTCGAATCTAGCTATTTCGACTCTCAGTTCAGCCATAAACAGACTGTATTCTCTGACAAGGGACGACCGAAACAAGATAATTCTCGGGTATACGGTAGGATGCTGCCCGTGCTTTCTCATTTCATTCGAACAGATTCGACCAATCAACAGAATTCAGAATCACACATACTCCATTTACGTACGTCTCCCGCAGTATCAGGCAGCACTGGAAGATCAGAGCAGTCCATGAGATGGGACACAGTATTCGGCCACATACCCGCCACTTATCGCCAGGATCTGCATGCTCGAAGTGCATGCATCACTTCCGAACTTGCTACAAAGTACATACCATAAATACCACCTTTTTCATCGTACCTTTTACACCGGTGCTACTCCTGGTTCTGATGTGATTATGGATATGCGACCAGACCGATTTCACAGTTCAGCAAGGGGACTTGGCCAGTGTTTCCCTTTTAGTCCCAATCACCTGACCCAGGCATCTGAGGACTCGGATGGATCTGCTTTCGGCAGGTAAGGGTATGGCTCTCAGCTTAATTCCCAAACATTCGCAAGTCTCCTTCCTTTCCGAATCAACTCCACCAACTCTATCGAAACAACACCCAAGCCCGTTTTCGTGGTCCTACTTTTGTCCCACACCATACATCTCGCTTCCCTCACCAAGTCCCTTCGATAACTCCGTTACAATGGCCGAATCCTCTAATCACGCCCAACACCTCGTGTTTTCCGGCATCAACGACCTCACCATCGCCATCGATTATGCCGTCAAGACCATCAACTTCATCGCAGTCTGCGTCGACGGCGCCGAAACCATCGTCACTGAGCTCACGATGCACCGGCAAATGATCTTAAGGGAGTTCATTCTCGCTCTCGACACTGTACTTGGGAGTCCTTTTACCATGGAACAAACATGCGACATGATGGATGGTGGGGTCGTTCAGGCAAAGCATACCAAAACCGACTCGGACGGTGGCTGGAATATGGATTCGGAGGATGTTCAGATCTTGCTTGGGCTGGGGAAGAGGGCGGGACGGACTGCAACTCAGGTGAAGGAGAATGCTGGTGGGTTGTTCGATGGGGTGGAAAAGGGTAGGAAAAGAGATGTTGAGAAATACAAGGTACTTATGTTTGTCGGTTTGCACTTCTTTAACGGTGTGAGATGGATACTAATGTGTATGTGCTAGAATGGGTTGAGCAAGGTTATCGTGGATATGAGGGTTCTGTTTGCGGATATTCACGACTATAGGCTTCAGTGTAGGGGATTCATGGACCAGATGGGAGTATTTTGAGCTTGGGGTGATTTCGTGCCTGATATATGGATAGAGCGTGCATATAGCCAAGGATTACTTTTAACATCGGGAATTGCGTCCCAATCTTGTGTATGAGCCCCTCAGGTTATGTGCTTCTCTATGCTCCAGATCTACAATAGAGCAGCTCACGCTTCCCAGACGTTGCGATAGTGACATGCATCGACATAATACTCCATGCGGAGAGACCCTAATTGCCTCTTCTGATACTAGATACAAAATAATAAGACAACCGCTCCCATTATACGACTACTTCTTAAGTACTTCAAGCCATCATACGGGTACATCTAAAATCTACAGGACAAGTGCAATGATATGATCTCGTCAGCAAAACACTGTGTGCTCATCACTATGCACCGTCATTGTCACAGGCAAGTACACCAGAGTCTCGTATATGCAAGACTGAGAGCAGACGCACGATTGCGGATCCGCGGCGGCGTGTGAGACTGTAATATGGAAACTCTGCACTGTCCTAAGGGTCTGGTCCAGGGTCGGCTCCCAGTCCGTACTTTCCACTTCCTTGTAAACTACAGCTGCAAGATAGAGTTTTCTGTTGCAATTTGCTTGTTTCCCGGATCCTGGAAATCTTATTTGCATACCTACTTACTTCTTATGTAAGTAAGTATGTGTTTATAATTTTTTGTAGATGTCGTCATGTAGAACAGACCATAAAAATGTGTTGAGAACGCGTCAGCCTTGTTCCGACCCTGAGGATGTGGGAAGACCGGAGAAACTAGCAAGGCCCACGAGTGTTCCAAGAAAGGCTGAAGTAGTAGTTTTCATTCTTCTGGCAAACCTCCGATGATTAAGTACTTACTGCCTTCATTCAATGCCCAGAATTTTGCAATCAGGTGAGATCTGGCGGAACAAAGTTGTGTGTTACTACAAACAATTCTAAGTTGTGTGTTACTACAATTCTGTTTCTGCATCATCAGTCGCGAGTGAGAAAGGCTGAATAAGTAAGTAGTTTTCATTCGGGTCCTAAGAAACGTAAAGGCTGAAGTCGTTTCCATTCTTCTGTCACAACTCCTGCAAGGCTGAAATAGTTTTCATTCGGCTCCTACGCATGCTAGCATCGCAATATTGTAAAGGCTGAATTCAAGCATTCTACATTCACTGTCGCAGTTCCTGATCCGAGGGCGAGAGGAGCGATATATCGAGAAGGCTGAATAAATAGTTTTCATTCTTCTGGCAAACCTCCGATGACAACTACTTAACTTAGTATGAATTCTCGGTCACCTTTATACTTAAATAGCTTCTCCTCAGCTGAAGCTCACTCTGTTGCAGTATCATTAACGGAAATTCAACAGGTGAGAGCGACGTTACGTTTTGAAATTTTGGTACAAACCCAGCTTGGGATACTTAGTCAAAGTAACGGCTTTACCAAGTAATCATCCACACCATATCGATTCACAGAACATCCCCGCCGCAATAGACATCGAACAATTACCAGTTTTTCATCAACTGCAAATCATCACATATCATTCTCTCGAAGCATAGAAAGCTGGTTCCATTCGATGGATTCCTATCTACTACCAGGCTACCTCAATGCTGAGTGTATACTGGAGGGCGCAAAAGACTCTCAAGCTCACGTCACGTGTCGATGCGTTCCTGAAAGGCAAGATATGCACGATCAGTCAGCGCCCTTTCCACTTCCTCTTCCGGCTCCGTCAGCATGCCATTTGGCTTCACCTTCCCAATGCAGTATACGGCAAAATGGTAGTCAGCACGGTATCACAAACCGGATGTGTCACTGTACCCTAAATACGGTTCCACAGAATGTATTTGACGGCTCAGACTGGGCTCGAGCAAGCGGAGACCTTGAGGTGAGGAGAAACCACTGGCACCTGCGATGTCCGCATCAGCTGACTTGATCCTCCTCAACTAGGTCCTGCCAATTTCTGCATGGAGGACAAATAACACGCTTCTAGCACCAACACCGGAACAAGCAGCTACACAATCGAGCAGCCATGGCCTACTAACATCCAACTCATTGGTACTGGTAAGTAAAGCAAACAATCTCTTTATGACAGAGCTAGTTGAATAATATACTGACATCTCTCAAAGTACGATACCGTCGCGATTGGGTCTACTTCCAATCAGCGACCAGCAATCACCCCCACTCAAACATCCGCAACACCAAGCTCCAATGCGAGCTCCGATCGCTCGGGGCAACAACCGGAGTCCTTTACGACAGGCGGATCGCATGGGGACGCGTTTCAGGAAATTGATTTTGATATGATCAATGCCACCGATGTCGGCTTCGAGATACCCCCTAGTTTGATTGGAGTGGGAATATGGGCCTTGGATTCTGATGCAAGTCAGTCAGGCTATGGTGAGGAGTTTCCAGCTCTTGACCAACTGCTGTGAGCTTTAGTTACGTCGTAAAGCCTGACGGTTGATTAAGGCTTACCTCCTGATCCCAAACTTCTCACAACTGGCAGTCATGAGCGTCTTCTACTCTCTTTTTTTCCCTTTGTCATTTTTCCATGAGGTTATATGCAGTTGGTTTAGATAATCGAACTGGTTCTGGGTTCATTGTCGTCTTGTCTTATCAAGCTGGTCTTTTTCCTTTATACCTTTCTTATGCCGCTTGTTTCATCTTCAAGTCTTCTTTATTGTTATCTATCGATTGAGCGAGTTGGGGAAAGGAAATTTGAAGAATATATAAACTGTTCAATCACTTACTTCTTCACCATGCATACTTAACTTAAGAGCCCACTCACTGCGATATCTCCATAATGACAAGGTACTGGGGGCAGTGCACTTGATTAGTAAGTTTGAATAAGTTCTGCAGTTCGAGCAATCTCCATGGCAGTACTCATAAGCAAAATAACAGCGCTGTGAGTCAAGAGACATGTGCCAGTCGTACTAAAAAAGGAAGCGATGGTCTCAGGCTCTCCAGACTCTTCTCGAATAACAACAATTGGGTAGTACTTGCTAAGTGTTTCTACATAAGTACCTTGTGGGTGACCTACGCCATGGGGAGACTGGCTCAGCAGATTACTCATGAACTTTGAATTTCACAGAGCCATATACATAAAGCAACTGAACTACGGAAATACCTGAAAGAAAAAGACATACCCCTGAATACGATCAGCTGATCAGAACATGCTGCAGGAAATAAAAAAATGAAATCCGCATTTGATAACAACAAGATGCTCGATGCTCAGGCTATCAGTACATTTCTACATAGGGATCTCCAACTTGGATACTATGGCAGCATAGAGGAGAGATCCAACTACTCTATATAGTCAAAGCATGGATTGCGAAGGATCCAGCATCGTAGCATCCTTACTAACCAAACCGTCCCACAATAGATTAGCGTAAACATGTAAGTATTGGACCTGCGCTTAGGATGGGCGTCCATCCACATGTAAACCACATAATGCTGACCTACCGACAAAGGAATGAACGACGCCCACTTTCAATGGGCGAATAATGGCCCTGCGGCATTAAACCGTATGACTGGGCGTAACCCCGCTTTGCTATTCAGTCGCACTTACAGCGCATTTCAGTCAGCCTTTCACCCTCCCAAACCATCCCTAGGTGCTTCCGACCTCCGAAAAAAAAAAGTAATTGACATGTGTGTAACTGGACCGACGACGCCCATCGACGCCCATCGACGCCCATCAACGCCCATACGTCCATTGTATTCCCACACGACGCCCACAACGTCCAAATTCTTTCCGGGTAAGAGCGGACGCCCCGTAGGAATGACCTACAGTTATTGGGGATCTGATTTGCGATAGAAGCTGGCGCAGTAGGACGGCTTGGATTATCGAGGTTCATTCCAGTTGAAGTTATGGATACGGATGCCATTTGAGGCTCCAAGAGAGATTCTGTCACGGATGTTTTTCGCTAAAGCTCTGATACCGTTCGTAACGATCCCGAACTAGTAGAACGCAGGATTTTGTGGATTCCTGAGAGCTGCGATATGAACAGAAGCAGAGATAGCGACCGCCATTCGATTCTCAGTCATACACTGCTTGATAGCATACGGCTCTCATAAGATCGAGCCACACTCCTCGCGTGTCGAAGCGGGACACGACTCCGTCTCGCATGCACCGAGCAAAGCCTAACCGAAGCAAATCGAATATCAAAAGATCTCCGAGAGAGACTATGCATCAGATAGCACTTCCCGTACTTCGTGTCCTATTGCCCGTGAGCCGCAGTGACGCCGTGCCTTGGCTCAGATCATTTGCATGTGGCCCAAAGATCGATCCACACTTCCCAAATATCTGAAACGCCCCAACCGGGCCGTGTAGGGCCAGGGCTATGTAAAATTCCGTACCGACAACCGGTATGCAGGGAGAAACTCGGAAGGTGTCAAACCAGATATCCGGGATCTACCAATATAGTCAGCCTCAGGAACATATGCAACCCATAATATTACACGTGGAATATGGCGTGTAAGGAGCACTAGCGTAATAAGAGTAGCTTACCGAGCTCATGGAAGGCTGATAAGGTAGAACATACATATAATGTATGCGCTCGGTAGCGAGAAGTATCTGACTCGCCTCTTACCAAGGTTCGAGGACTATATCATCCGAATCTGGCCTGCATGTCGTTTTAGTTGCTCAGAATCCGAATCGATGCTTGCGTAATTCTAGGAAGAACATTAGCCAGCCCTTCACTGGAAATCTCACCTATATCGTACTTTGTCCCAGGTTTCAAGCAAGCTCTGTAAACTATAAGGGACATCTGAATTTCAAAAAAAACCATTGCATATTCGTATTCTCTTGGCTTCAAGGTTCCCAGATTTCTACCAGAGGGGGTCTTATAGGAAATTTTTCTTTCATGCGGATTCGGTTTCCATATGGTCCCCGGCTGCAGAAGGGCGATCGGAGGCCGGTGCCATCTTCGAGACTCGACTATGCGAGATCAAATGTTAACCAACTAATTATCCTTTGAGAATCTCGACAAGGTTGTATGTACCAAGTACTTACTTTAAGTACCAAGTAACTACTTAGTAAGCTTATAAGCTCAGAAGCAACCACCTGTGGAACAACTGTATGCTACTAATTTGAACAAAGTAGCGAGACTTGACTAAATATAGAAGCGTTTTCATCCGAATCCGGTTTTGATATTAATGCCGACTTGCTGGTGACCTCGAAGTAGTCGGAGCTGTACTAAAGCAATTGTTAACCAACTAAGTATCTTTCAAAATCAGGACAAGTTTGTACGTACCAAGTACCAAGTAACCTCGGCAGCAACCAACCAAGTCGTACACCATACTTCTTACTGTGTATGCTTCTGATCCAACGTTCCGAGGCTTTCGTATGAATGTGATTTCATCTGAATCCGGTTTCCATGTCAGATCTGGCTTGCTGAACCTCAGTCGAGGTTATACTAGAGCAGATGTTAGCCAACCATGCTTCAAAATCTCAGGAAGATTGCAAGTACCAAGTACCAAGTAACTTAGACAGCAAACATCCAGCTGTACAAGACCCAAGCCCAGCAGAAATCCAAGTGTCCACCAACAACAAGCCGCACCTCAATCTAATCACAAGCCCCCTCCGATTCCGAACTGGTATAAAACCCCGCTGTCTCACCTAGCAAACAATCTCGTCGTCCTTTCTACGCACCCCTCTCAACCCTCACTCTCGATACAAACCATCCAAAACCCACCTTGTGAAACTGGCCACTCTTCAAACCCCAGCCTTCCCTCGATCAGCGTCTGGTTCAGACGGGTCCAAGACGGAAACAACTTTTCAATCTCGACAGCCCAAATGCCGTTGATAAAGAAGGTCAACGATTTGATCAATAACGGGAGAGCCTATGTGGCAAGACGCAATACATACTCGGAGTCTACTGCCGGTTCCGTACATGAAGAAGAGCTGTCTTCTCATGCCAAGATCGAAGATGATTCTTCTTCAACCAGCAGTGGAACTCGGGGTGCATCCCTTTCCGGCTCTTGGGACGACTGTGACTTTACCGGCAAGAGAAGACCTGATGACATCGACAACGGCAATCCTACCAGGCCAGTAAAGAAAGCCAAAGGAAAAGAAGACCTGGTGGGCCCGCCAAAGTCGTGCAAAGAATGCAAAGGAAAAGGTCGCCAAAATGAACCATGCAGCAGGCCACCCAGATCACTCATCCCCATTCCAGTAACAGCAGATTCCATCTTCGAGCCAGACAGGTACTGGGAAGACAATTCGACTGATGAAGAGACGGATCACACCAGCCCGGCACCACGCAGCAGGGCTCCATATTTTGCACTGATGCGACAGGCAGAGGAGCTGGGAGTTAGCCTTACGGCCGATAACCCTCTATACGAGAAAATTTGTGGAAGTGGTAGCAAGAAGCCATGTCCAAATCTTTCAAGCAGCAGTCAGCCAGGCCCTTCTGCGACAAAGCCCAAAGAGACAGATCATGGTAGGTTGGTAGAGCCGAGCCCGACAAGACATAACATGCCCATTCCCAGCCTGGGAAAGATGCCAATCCATCAGGTTCCCTCGATTGCTAGCTCTTGGGAGCAGCACCATATTGAGAGCCAGTTGTTTAAGGCACAATCAACTGAGCTAGTATCGAGGCCTCCTCTGAGAAGATCGCCATCCAGCTACTCGATTATCCTCAAAGAATCTTGGGAGAAGCTTCCGTCGCGTCCGAAGAGCCCTTCCGTGATCGACAACAGTAACTGTGATTCTTTGAGCAACTCGTGGGCTTCCCTTGAACCGCCGGCTGTGGCAGGCACGAGACCTGGTACGCCATGGGAGTTTCTCGAGAGAGTACGTCGTGGGAAGGCGGCAGCTGTGGAGAGGAATACCGTGTTTGAGCCCTGTCATTTGGAAGCCGGTTTGGGAAGTCGTTGTAGTTCTGACGTGGATCTTGTTGGTGGAGGTGTTGGTCGTTCCCGATAACATTGAGCTGTTCATACCGGAGGGCGAGGCTGATTTCTTTCTTCTCTCGGCGTAAGCCTAACAAGTATATTCGTTAGTATTGTTATCCCAGGACAAATTGTATGTAGATTACCATTTTTGCCTATCTCAGACTGTTTCGCTTTGCATAGACTTCTAGAATCGTTCTTTGACAAGTGTTGCTCTCAGTGTTCTCTGAGCCAACTCGAAATTGACCGGGAAACGGTGCCGGTTTGCTAATGAACACGTATGAAGGGTTCATAGCAAAACCTGCATGTCTTTCAACTGTGAATGTCCAAGACAGCATCACAGCCTGTCACGATGGGCGACATGCTCGAGCACATGCACCATAGATAGAAGTCTCTGTCAGTCTGAGGTCATGGCCAATTGTTCTAGAATCAGGTTAGTATCGATAGCTGTCATACATAGCAAAACACCGCCCACCATCTTTGTGTCGAGCTTTCGTTTGTCGTAGATGTAGACTTGACGTAGCATTGAAGAACAGTCTATCGACAGTCGCGTTTGCTTCGTGAACCGTTGTGAGGTTGACATTCGATATTAGCGCGACCTCGTATTGACGGTTCTTTGCAGCAATTTGACACAGGAGAAGACCCCGATTATCTCCATAGCTAAAAGCAACCTGAGAACAACCTTATGCTAGAATCGTTGAGATGCATTCTTGGGAATCGGGATCCTGGTGTCGGGATTTGTATTGTCGTCGTTGGGTGCTGGTGCTTTGTTTGAAGCAGAGAGGGCACGGACTTGTCCGATCAAACGATTTCGCCGTATCGTAAACATGTTTAGATCACACAGGACGTAAACACTTGCCGAACCATTTTCAGGGCCACCTTTCTATGTACAAGTACGAGTACACTCAAACAACAACACACGCAACGCTCGTTCCTGGTACATACTCCACTGCTTCTTAACCAAACCTGCAGTCATGAGGCAAAGGCATCGGTGAATTTGCAGTCAGAGGACAAAGAGAGGGCCCACAAGGAGCTTACTCTACATCGACTTGGCGAGCGGCACCTGCTTACTGCAGGCAGAGGCGAACCCCACACAAACTTCAACAACTACCGGGACCTTTCCTACTCCGCCCATGGCTGGTCGAACCCTCAGACGAGCCTTCGAGAACAACTACCCCCCCGCGATCGATATGTGCAACTTCACCACTTTGGCCGCCTCATCTAGCACACTTGGATGTGAAGCAATTGGGAAAGGAATCATCGATCATGGGCGCTCAGGCCTTTGTGGGAGGCCAAAGTTGTGTTGCATCTCGAATGCAGACATGAGGACAAGGTTTGTCTGCATCTGTTACCTCACGCTATTTTCCCCACTAACCTTGCTCGATTCCGGGTCTTCTCTAGATTGCCATGCCTGCTGTAATTTTGCATGCTTTTCTCGGGAGAACAAACCGTCCAGGTTTCATTTTTGCTCTTGCAGGCTAATGTGGTCCAACCATAGACTGAGGCTTTAGGGGCGAATAAAGAGATGTTAATGCCCTCCATCAGCTCGCTGTTCCAGGTCCGACACCGAATCCAAGACTGTCAACTTCGCCAATCCCGCCAAACACGATAGCGACAGGTCCTAGCAACTACCGACGTTCCTAGTTTCAACACAAGCTCACGACAATGAGTGCGCCCGCGGGAGCTGGAGGACCACCGCCAGGGATGGGAGGACCACCTGGAGCCGGCATGGGAGGACCACCAGGAGGACCACCAGCTGGAATGCCAAAGGTTGCAGCTTGCGACCGAACTCCAGCACAGCAAGCTGGTTTCGAGTTTCAGATAAAAGAAATGGCCAGACTTGGTATCTACATTCCTCCTGGGTATGGAACATGTGGATATGTTATGGACTGGAAGGGCAACGTTCACATCCCGATTCACATCACTCTCGTCATTCTCGCTACTCTCGCCATTATCGCACGAGTCTACACCAGAGCCTTTGTAGTCAAGAACTTTGGCTGGGATGACAACTTGATGGTTATAGCATGGGTTATATCAACATCAATGGGTATATTGGCCGTATGGAGTATGAATTCCGAACATTCTCCCAGCGCTCAAGTAACTAACTGGTGCCCATCTAGCCCTCAAATACACCGGTGTTGGATACCACATGATCGATTCGAAAGAGATAAACCCGAAAGCACCAGTAGTGGGACCACAGGCAGGCTATGCGTACACCATCATCCACGTCGTCGCCATCATGTTTGTCAAGCTCTCGATTTTGGTATTCTTGGGACGTGTTTTGACCAGCTACAAAACCAAGTGGGCTGTCCGCTTCCTGTTTGTTCTGGCATTGCTTCACGGCTTGGTATCGATTGGACTCTTCATTTTCCCGTGTTGGCCAATTCGGGATTTCTGGATGACCTCTGGTGGCTTGGATTCTCGCGATGCCCATTGTATCCCAAAGCTACCTTTGCATTTGTCCCTCAACATCATCAATGCCGTTATCGATGGATTCATTTTGATTCTTCCCATTCCAACAATCATCCGGTCGCAGATGAGGGTGAAGGAAAAGGTTGCCGTTCTTTCTGTCTTTGTTATCGGTTCCGGGGCTTGTATCGCTAGTTTCTACAGACCTTCAGTTATTCCAGGTTACGCTGGTGATGCCGATCCAACTTGTAAGTCATCCTATATACTCTTTCAATCACAAATAGTTGCTAACCAAGTCCTAGGGTACGGCGCCGACCTGATGATTACAGGTCAGATTGAGGCAGCATTGGGTTGCATCTGTGGTTCTTCTCCAGCCTTCAAGAAACTACTCGTTCATACACTTCCAAAGGCCTTCAACAACATCTTCTCACGGGATTCCAGTAATGGCGGTTCAACTGGCGCATCTGGCTCATACAAGCTGGAGAATATCAAGGTTGTAGGAGACTCCAAGATTCGCAGCTTGAAGGGCTCTCAGAGTGAGAGTACCGAGGAATTCAGATTCGAGGGCGACAAACTCCCAACATCCGGCAAATATGAAGGAACATACAACAACACAGTCGTCATTCAAAGCACACGAACTCGATCAACCGAGAGCAGCGACAGTCTTGATGCCGACAACCACATCAATGTCACACGAGAGTACGAACAGACCTCAAGGCGGGTGAGGGAACCTGCCATTTCAATGGTGTAGTTAGGGCTTGCTTTCGGTTGTACTTATAACAGTTTCAAGGCCGCATATGCGTGCGGCCTTGTGATGGAGCACTGAGACCTCGACGGCTGCTGTCGTGATGCAAACTGCATCGAGGGTTGTCTGAGAGTTTTGTGTTTCCTTTTTCTCCTGCGTATGCCCTTGCCAGCGGCAGTCAGTATTTTGCTTTTCGGAGTTGGGGTTTCTGATTTTCACATTGATACATCGTTTTGGTTTATAGGCAGGATACCCTCTTTTCTACGCTTGGGATATGTTTTTATTTTTATGAATTTCCTTTGTTACTTACTTCTCGGAACTGGACTTTGGTAGGCTGGATTAATGTATATTTTCATGATACCAAAACGTTCTGTACTGGATGGCTATTTGTCTGAAACTCAATGTGCACGCACGCGATCTTCTGTGAACCGTCGGTAAATCACACCCACATAAACATCGCATCGCTTGGGCCAAACAAGTTCTCCCTTCAGGTTGGGAGCACCATCAGCCTGCCCCCAGTCAAAATTAACCAGGTTCGATTACCCTTCTCCGCACGGTCCCAACGGAACTCCATCCCGACGCCCGACCGATCAAATGAGAGGGCACCAAGTTCCAACTTGAACCACCAAAAAATTGTGCTGAGCTTCGTCGGCGCTGCAAACACATTGACACTCTTTTCAAGCTGCCAATGTGGCACAGAACACTTGTATTGTATTGTGGCACATTCATTCACAATTCGCTCGGTACGTAACGTTAAGTGTCAAATTTCGGAAGCGCGACCGTGACGGGATCACGTAAAGATGATCAAGAGATGTGATTGACATGTTGTGAGGTGGGCCGCATAGATACGAGATACATTATTCTCCTAACTCCGAAGGCGAGCTGGTCGGAAGGTGGACCGAATACGAGGTGTCGTGATGCGACGACGACATCTCCAGTTTTGAGAGTGATGGTAGCGATGCTGTGGAGTTATAATCGAAAGCACCTGGTCATGGCATAACAGTTGTACTTACTGCAAAAGACAGCCTGCAAGCAGCAACTTGCTTTTGCCACAGCTGCGATTGCTTTCGCGGAGTACATACAAGTACAACTTTAACGGTTTGACCCAAACCTGTAAGTACTTACTTCTTGTTATGTACTGCAGGGGCCGAACGTCTCATAGCGCTGATCTCCCCTTAACTTTGCAAGGCTTTAAAGTTTAAACTTTCCCACGTTCTTCACCGGCACCGTTAAATGCCCAAGGAAGTTGGAACGAACGTGAGGTCCCTGCCGATTCAGGCACCCATCCCAGCCCCGGCAGGTTTGAGCACGGAGTCTGGTTCGTCACAACTTCTCATCTCTGGTGAATTCATCTGGGTAAAGTACACTTACTTGTACTGAGATGTAGTTATCGTATTTGCGCTGCATGCTGTTCATCCGTTATGGAAAGGAAAACCTTATTATATCACTCTTCTGGGAAATGAAAGATGGATGGATTGGATGAAATGAATCTTCGTCTAACGATGGCGGAGGAGACTCAAAATGAACGAAGGTTGTACTGGTCGGGCTCGAGCCCTCAATATATTCGAATAGAGAGAGAATCCACAATCAAGGCCAATTCAAATCGAGAATCGCCAAGTTCAAAACCTACACCGAGAGAAAAGCACAGACATCCACCCTGTCCGCAACTTCGAGGGAGGGAGGTTCCTGCATGTCGCTGGAGAATTCCAAACCTGTTTTCTGAATGCAGGTTCAGCCTTGACTCTTGAGGACGACATCTGAGACCCTTCTGTATCCATGGATTGAGGTTCAGCTTCTGGTGGTGAAGATCCGGCATTTGCATTTGTCGTGTCTTGTCGGTCCGAGTCCCTGGTCTGGTCCATCCTGTCGCTCCCGCCACTAGAACCCACTAATGCCGACCAGAACTTTCCTCCCCATGGCTCACCAAGCCGTGGAAAGATCTCTAGCTCCCGCTCTGTCCGGCAATGGCGAGTCGTCACTCCCGGAAATAATCTCAACTGCGTCGTTGCCCACCCCGTCCGTTCCTGGATCTTTCGTCAGCACCAAATCTCACCCTAACGAAGTCGCGAAGATGCCCTACTTTAGTCCATCGCAAAAGCCTCCACAAAAAACCATAATTAAACCTCCGCAGCCCGCAAGCGAGACGCCATCGGCAGTAACCATTGCGGCGGCGGGATCATCGGCCCCTGATCGACCCTACCCCGTCTGCCGACCGACCGATGACACCAAGCAGTCAAGACTTGTAGTCCGAACTTAGTGCTTCTGGTGGTTGTCGCAGAGTCGACGGTCATGATTCATGATTCATCTCATGAAAGTCTGCCAAATGCCGTGATCTCGTAGTTCATTTTGCGTGCGGCTGTTCTTGAGGGAGTCGGAATCTAGACTTTGTCGTCGTCAGCCCTCTCACAGAGTCTGCAAAGCTTGCAAAAGTCGGAACTTGTACTGCCATCCGTGCACAACGTCCCTTTCTTTTCCTTCTTCCTCAATCAGCTTAAACACTTTCTCTTTCATCACGTTAAACAGTGCACTTTCGCACCCAACCAATTGCAACCAATCGCCACCTCCAACTGCAGTGCCTCCGGCCGTTCCTCGCCCCCACGGCCGCACACAACGTGGTGCAACGTCCGTCCGGCTGCAGCTTTCTTTTGCTCGCAGAGGCACACCCCGGTGTGGAGAGGAGGGCTGCATGCGTCTTTGGGACAGTAAATAACGGTCGCTTGTGTTTTCGGGAGGAGAGGCTTCCGAACGAACGGTTGTATAATAATGTGTGCTTTTTTCCTGCGTCAGTACTTGTATTTGTGAGTCGGTGCACAGTTGCTATGTTTGTGTCGGGAGTGCTTGATGCAGTTTGGGATTGGATGCTGGGGAGATTCGGTAGACAGTGGCGTTGTGTTCGCAGAGGTCTCGAGCGCGATGGACTCGGATCGGTGGAACTTTGGTTGGAGCTCCCTCGTAATTGTCGCTGGGCTTCGAGGATCGTAAGATGTGAGCTTGGAGTGTTTATGTTGAGGTTTAAGAGGGGTCGGTCATCCTGTGTTGCTTGTGATCGGTTGAGGTTGAGTGGAGGAGGAGAAGCGTTGCTGAGGGACAACGCAAAAGCGTGAGAATACTTGGCGGTAGAGGAAAAAGGAAGGAGGGCAGTCGTAGAATTCGTTGGCCGCTCTCAGACTGAACAACGGGCTGTAGACAAGCAGTCCCGGAAACAATACATCGAGGCTTCCATGGCCGAGTGGTAAGGCGCATCACTAGTAACCAGTAACCCGAGTATCCTCGGGATCCCGAAGAGGGTATTGGGGAGACATGATGAGATCAGCGGTTCAATTCCGCTTGGAAGCAGTGATTTCCTTTTTAGATTGTTTGATACCGCAATCGTCTATCTCTCATGAGCCCTCTGACTTTACTAAAAAGGTCTACTAGCAAACCCAGGATTCGACCCGAGCAGAGGAGCGGGCCCGGTGAAACCCATTTTCTGTAGAGACCATCGACGCAGTGTGGTGATCAAGAAGAAAAGTTCCATATTCCAGCAGCTACCTACACCATACATATCCCATCCCATCCCATCCCATCCACACCACCCACCACCCTCCCCCCCTACCCCATAACCGTCAAAGTATGAACAAACCTCACCCTCCCCCCCTCCACCCTAAACTCATGACTATCCGGCAACCCCCTCTCCCCCCCAAACCTCAAGAAAACCCCCACCGCCCCCACCGTCTCATCAATAACATACCGTCTCTCCACCAGCTCCACCCCACTCGGAATCCCCACATCACACCGATCCCCCTCGCCCCCCCGTCCAGTATAACTCCCGCCCTCCAACCGCGCACACGGATACCCCCACGGCACCTGCACGCTCTTATCGCTAAAGACGTCGAGATAGGCATCGGCTGCTGCCTGGATCACCTCCCGTGTATCTCTCGCCGCCTCGGGAATCACCCCCCAGTCCTCGCTCCTCGCCCACCGGAGCGTCCCTGTGGCGTTGAAAAGCCAGTCGCCGGCATCAGTGACGAGGGTATCGACTTTTGCGATCGTCGTGCCGTCGGCAGCGAGGTAGATCTGAGTGCCGAGGACGTAGGGGTGGGTGGGGTCTGTGATGATGAGTTCGGTGTAGGTTGCGCAGGAGGTTGTGTCGTGGTAGGATTTGGCGTGGTCGATTTTGAGGGGGGTTGAGAGGATGCCGGTTGATGGGGAGGTGGGGCGGAAGTTTTCGTGGTAGGAACCTGCGGAGGTGGGGGGGAGGGTGAAGTTTGCGGTGGTGAGGGGGGTGAGGGTGCCGGTGGTTTGGGCGGTGATGTAGGCGGTTGTTAGGGATTGGAGGGTGGAGCGGGGGCAGGGGGCGCGGCGGGGGCGGGAGGAGGTGGTGCCGAGGATGAGGGGGAGGATGAGGAGGAAGGGGAGCATGACTGCGGGAACGATGGGATTGGACAGCGCTGGTTTTGGTCAAACGACTATCCTGGTTTGCTTCGAATGCTGGGGGGTTGGTGAGGGTCTAAATATCTCAGGATGAGTTTGAAGAGGTGCTTTCATAGCAGAGGATCGTATGGAGTGGGGAATCAGACAACCTCCTCTCAATCTTGATTGAGGCTCGGCTCCCAGGCGCGGCATCCCTAGCAAGGACGGAAACCCGAGTTTTATGATATCTTTTCAAAGTTAATCCACTGTTATGAACGGAATAACCCTACCATTGCGGCCATATCCGCCCATCCGAAGATATTATAAAGTCGATCGTAACGATAAACGTTGACATATGCAGGCACCCCAGATTCAGGCTCGATACAGGAAAATATCTTAACCGGGAAATCAAACAACAAAATCGGAGCCGAGCTCTATAAAACCGAAGTTGATATTACTAAGTATCTATTCTATGATCTGCCGCACGTATAATATAATCCAGTGTAGCAATAAGAGTACTGTTAAAGTCCACCAATGGACTCACATCAAGTACCGAATGATGATAGAACCTGAAATGTCCAGAAGACTTTAACCCCCGAAGCCGTACCCACATTCCTCCGCCCGTCCTTTCATCTGCCTGCCCAAATCCCAGTGACGCACCGCTACTTTTCTAATCACCATCCATCAAACTGTTCCTGCAATGCAATAATCCTCTTTCTACTCTCAAACTCGGTCACGTCCAAGCCGCCCTGTGCTGGATACTCAAAAGGCAAAACCGTTCTTCTCATACGAGAAACCCAGCTGCAACCTTTATGCGCAAGCAGGCAAGAGTCATGCTCCTCTGGATCTGGCACCTTTGCGTGGGCAGCTGGCGGCTTTTCTCCAAATAACGGTGGATTCTTAGCTGCTGAGGGAGCAGGCCCAGAGCCTCGCTTCGTGGCTTCAGTAGTGGAAGAACCGAATAGTGATGTAGGTGGTCGGCTACCGAACGAAGATGATGCAGGCTGTCCAAAAAGAGGCGTTACTGACGGGAATGGAGTTCCAGTGTCTTGCGCCTCATTGCTAGAAGAACGGGTCGCTCCGAGCAACTGCCTTCCTGAGAAAAGGGGGCTGGCCGTGTTTGTTGATTGAGAGGAACCTCCAGTTGAACCGTCTGTTGATTGCTTAGCAGCTCCAAATAGATTGGCCACCGGTTTTGGTGGTGCTCCAAAATCGTAACCCGTTGGCTGTTTGGGGGCTCCAAATAGACCGCCTGTCAGAGGTTTTGGTGCCTCAGAAGGACCGACTGTCGGTGGTGGTGGAGCTCCAAATATATTGTGCGCCGATTGCCTTGGGCTTCCAAGGAGACCGCCTGTTGGTGGTGGTGGTGGTGGTGCTGCTGCAAACGAGCCACCGGTTGGCTGTGCTGGTGCTCCAAAGCTACCACTGGCCGATTGGTTTGCCTTCCCGAAGGGCCAACCTGAAGATTGCTTTGATTCTACGAACAACCCACTTGTTGGTTGTATCGGTGCTCCGAATAAATCGCTTGTCTGTTGTCTCGGCCCGCCGAAGAGAGGCGTCGGGGCGGTAGAAGCAGAAGCGTCAGGTTTCGGCACTGCTGTTTCGACAGTAGGAGGACCTGGCTTCTTGCACTCCGGCCCACAGCACGACTTGATCGCTTGAAAGTCTCCGGAAACCGGGTCCTGAAGTCCTTCAAACCAAGAGCGAAGTTTCTTGTAGCTGATCACCTTGTTAGCGTCGTAGTATCGTTCTGAATCGGCAAGTGCCAGTAGAAGGGAACCCAGCTGGTGATCATCACAGGCGGATTTGAGAGCGTTGCTGGCGAGTGGACATTTACACATGTACTTCTTTACTGTATCGGAGCCGTCCGAAGCATGATTGTGTGCTCGCAATTCCATCCGTTTGTCCCGCTCACCAGGGAGATATGCTTTGAGAGCTTCCACCTTGTCGGTACTGCACTGGTGAATCCGATCTTCAATTCGTTAGCCAATACAACCAGCTCAAAGGGTTAACATACCAAGGACCTCTTTCGCAATCCACTCTTCTAGGACTTCATCCACTGCCTTGCCATCCCGAAAGCAAACACTATCGATCAACTTCTTGGTGGTTACCGTAAAGTTCTGCTCCTGCGCAAAGGTCCAATGGAAGGCACACAGCCTGGCCAATTCCTCCATCTCGCTCCAACCCTGCACCTTTGCATCGTTCTCATAGAACTTCTTGAGATCGTTCCAGTAGAATCCGGTTGCCCAGTGCATCATCCACACCATCAGCGGTGCTTGTAGCTCATACCGTTCAGCGAATTTGGCGACATTGCCAATAAGATCCGCGGTGTAGTCCTTGTACTCGGGGAAGTTCTTGACGTCGTGGAAGAGGATACGGAGAATTAGGTGGAGGGCGGCTGGGTCGGCGTCGATGGTGTGTTCTCGTGGCTTCTGGGAGTCCGAAGGTCGAGTGAAACAGATGACGTAGTCGTCCGATTTTGTTGGGCTTTCTGCAGCATCCTGCAGCTCTTTGGCAAAGACGGGAGAGAGATGCGCCAGAATGACTGATGCGAGTTGAAAGGAAGTCGGGGAGGCTCCAGTTGTTGTGAGAAGAAGGTCGCCATTTGGAACAAGTATGTGTGTTTGCTTCGATTGCTCTGAGGTTTCTTCCGAAGGTGAACCTGGGGTCGAACTTGGGATTGATTCGGTGAGAGTAGGACTGGCGAGCTCAAAGCTGGTTGACGAGGTATTAGGCGTAAAAACCCCCATTGTCTTTGGCGTCGATGATGTTGGAAGTGGAAAGATCTGAAGATATTTGAGACGTGTGAAGTGGTAAAGGGAAGGCCAGGCAAGCGTGGACGGCCTCACCAGTCTTGGCAGCGGGATCTCAGCGGATGTTACAGAGCATGATGCAGAGCCACGCACGTTATTGCTCGAACAGCAAATGCATTCGCCCGCCTGTAACATCAACTGCTTCGGATTTCGCCAAACTCATATTCTGGCAGAGTCGAGGTCCAGCACGAAGAGCCTTACTGGATCTGAGGGACAGGGTGGGAATGCGATCGGGATTGGCTTTCATTGAACGTGGACTATCGCCACGACGTAATAAATCGATCCTCAGGATCCCAGAAGCGCAAGTCTCTCCTAGAGCCCGGGAAAGCAACTCACTGATTGTGCTGCAGATTGACTCGCTCCGAATACAACCGCCTAATATCGGCCTCCCATCTGCAGCATTATGGGCATTAAAAGCTGCTCTTGAGGGTATAACGCAGGATTAACTGTCTCCTGAGACGCAAGTATTCAGATCTAACGAAATGCGATTCTTGTGTCTTGAGATGGTGATCAAGCAAACGTTACTTGAAGTGCATGCGCAAGTGTGGCCGAACCCCAAAATTATTTCCCAAAAGGGCTAGTCAACAGGCGATCGCATGCAGAAAAAAGACAACAGAGTCCTGCCAAATACAGAAGGGAAAGATGATGGGTCATCGTAAGGCCGGTGAGTTTGTGGAATGTCGTTTGTTCCTCGACTGACCCAACACAACCATCGGCAATTCCCCGAAAACCGAAACCTCGACCCCGTACCCCATCGTCGGATATCGATCGATCGTTGTGAGTACTCTTGCATGCCCTTCCCTTCCCCACAGTTATCCGATCTGAAATGCCTATAACAATACTCTGTTCCGTGCTCCGATGAGGTTCTATGCTCAAACAGTTGCTAATGATCTGTCCAATCCCTTGTAGGTTCTCGGCGACAGGATGACGCAGTCAGACGATCCCCTCCCTCTTACACCAATCCCCATGAAATCTCCGGACAATCAAACGGAAGTTGTCAATGCTCTCCAGAGTAACGGTCTTCGTCTCCAGGAGGATATAGAAGCCTTGAGCAACTTCTTCGAGGACACAATTGAGAATGCGGATCTCCATCGCCCCCCCGAAATTTCACGCCGCCGTTGGAAAAAATGGAAAGGAAAGAGGACGAGGGTCCTTGCGAAAGGCAATTACTGTCGGGATCGTTTTCAAGCAGTTATTCAGAGACGCCCGCCGGTGGACGAACTGACTCACGAATACGTGAGAGAAGCCTCTGATGCCTACTATTGGTTACACCGTTACTGGAGCAAGGGGTTAAAATATCAGTCACCCAACAAGCTCTGGCGTTGGCACAACCATCAACCACCCAGAATGTACGAGACGAAAGCTACGTGTAAGCATATCCATCACGTTTTAACGGCGCTTCCAATCGAGCTCGCAGTGTTGAGAACTTGATGGAAGTCAACGTTGTGGTGGAAGCTAATCAGATCGTGATCCAGTGCGACAAATGATCAATACAGCTCGGCAGCCATGAATCAAAAACTAGGCTTTCTTCGTCCAGGTTTCCGGAATACTTTGAGACGATGGGTGGAATATATATATGGAATAAGGGCTAGCTTTATGAAGAGTTTGGTCGTTCGGATTATATGGTATTTCTAGGGGCATTGAGAGGTCATTGTAAGTAGTACTACCGATGGAGCAGATGAGGTTGTGGATATGGGCTAACTGGTCACTAGAGATTATGAATATGAGAATACTACGAACCAGACTCCTTCAGACTTCTTGTCATACCGCTCGCTGTTGTCTATGATATCGGCTGTCAGGCCAAGGCTTATCACTGCATACGACAATGCTAGCACAGCCATGAGTTGCTCGCCCCTTCAGTTGGCTCCAAGTGACAGTGCACCAGAGTTGGCTGTATGGGAGCTTGGTACTGATGGGAAGCTTGCTTCTGCTCATGATATATCTGAGTATGTACATAGCACGAATGGTCTACTCTGAGTTGCTAGTTGTTGTATGGTAGGGGCATGGAATATGGATTCAGGCAGATAGAGCGATAAGTTAGATCGGGACCTGTTAATCGTTAAATTTCTGTATGAATATTGTGGTGGAGCAGCAGATGATAGCTCAATCAATCCTCATACATCCTCATTTGTACTTCATGAATTCACTTCATCCACTCCATGCTTTCCAGCTGAATCCAGCATACTACTCTCTACGAATACCCGCATAGTAACTGCCTCGTGACGAAGCGAATCATAAAAGGATTGCCTGTCATAGCGTACTCAGAAGATTGGGATTCAATGGCTCATCCTTGCTTTGAAATTCTGGCAAGAGTGAGGGGAAGCGCCATCATGTGTATGAGTTAAGATCACAGTTAGGAAACAGCACAGGCGAAGCAGATTTCAGAAGCCAGGAAGCTGTGAGAGCGCAGTTGGCACTTGTGGTAGCCGTACATGCATTGCATACAATCTCATGCCTCGAACCTTCACCATATTTCTCAAAAGCGTCGTCAATGGCACCGGTATCCCTGGCCTGGTGAATGCTGAAGGCTTTAAGGGATCTGAATGTGAAGCACGTGCTTCGTGCACATTATTTCCCAAAGGGGCTAGTCGACAGGCGATCCTCTGCAAAAAAAAGAACAGGGACCTGCCAAACAAAGAAGGGAAGGAGCCGGGGGTGCATACAAAGGTGAGCTGATGGGTTTTCGTTTTCCTTTTCTTCCGACGGAACAAACTCGGGACACCTCAACTTTTCGACCCCCAAAGCCTCGACCCCCACACGTCGCTGTGAGTACCATCCCCATGCCCCAGAAGTCGTCTGAAGACCGCCTACCCACACTCCGACTTGGTTCTTTTCTTGTTTCTGGTTATCTCTAGAATGCAGCTAACTGTTCTTTGTTTTGCTTTAGAGGACAGAAAGACAGAATGGCAGATCCGCTCCAGCAAACTCAGGACACGACAAATCCGAATCCGGTTGATCCCGTTAATCCTCCGCTGCCTCCGCACCCCATTATTAATCGTCCGCACCCCATTGTTAATCGTCTGCCCCCCATTGTCGACTATCCAACAGCCGAAAATACCACCAATGTAGAACGTCTCGAAGCAATGAACACCAATGGGCTCCGTCTTATGTCCGACATCAGAGCCCTGAACGACCACATCCGACTTACCCTCGAACGAATCAAACGTCCCTCCGGCATCTCTAAGCCACAATGGAGAAGATGGAAGAGAAAGCGGACCAGACTTTACAACAAGGGACAAAACGCCAGTCATTCTTTCGAGGATCTCATTGCGACCCGCCCGCAAAATGATGCGAATATTACCAAGCCTTTTGTCAAGAAAGTCATCTCCGCTTACAAGAAGCTCCACCATTACTGGAGCAAGGGATTGTTGGCCCAGGATGAGGGGCCCGAATGGCAGTGGAATAACCAGGCCACACCCAGAAAGAGGATTACGCATTGGAGTAAGTATCTCAGCTCTTTTGTGTATCGCCTTGCATCAGCGTTCTGGATCACTCCTGGTAATGGAAGCTGACTGTTTCGTGATTTAGCTCCAAATGATCTCGAAAGAAGCAAGGCTAAGCCTTAGATCAATGTATCTCAGCATATTGAGTATCGACTTATGGCGGTGGATGTCGAGGTGAGGAGGATTTGTGAAAGAGTTGGAATAAACTACTTACGTATGTATTATCGATACCCTGGGTCAAATTGCGGAATGTTGGCTGATGAACGGTTGGCTTTTAGATTATACCAATATCCACGAGACCGCAGAGAATATGAATACTTGTTATCTTGATAAAAGAACTTGAACCGATTTTGCTTGTGCATGTATGATTCCAAATCTCTGTGCAGTTCGAGTCGTAATTTTGAATCCATCGAGCTCGTGACTTGTTGAATTTCGAACCGATCGCCTGTACAGCTGGTAACGACGTCTTGGGCGTCACCGCAAAGTTGTAACCACGACGTTCAATGACCGAGTTGACCACGAAAGGGATTGGAAATGAGATAGAATGTATGGCTGGTAGATAGCCCAATCAATCCCAAATCAACGTTCTCAAACTCTCACTCTGTGATTGTGCAAATGCAATCCCAACTGCCTGCTCGGAGCATCATGCAAGTACAGATATGTTCGAAAGCGGCAGAACTCAGCTCAGGGGAAGCCGATTCCAGCATCGTAGAGCTCGCAAGCAAGCTTTTTTTTGCTACCTTCATCTCAAACATCTCAGCTGTATTAGAGACAGCGCTCATCGTGCCTGGCCCGGTGATGCTGAATGCTTTGATCGAATGTACTACACGTGACCCACCTGCATTATTTCCCAAAACAGCTAGTCAATAGGCGATCCTCTGCAAAAAAAAGACTGTACTCGTCCTGCCAAACACAGAAGGGGAAGGCGGAGGGGACCTCCCAAGTTGAATTGGTCGGATCATGTCCTCTTGTTCTTTTCATCTCAGGAGAGGTTGACCTAGCACGACACACGACAACTCCCCGAAACGCGAAACCTCGAGTACTGTCAACGTCCCCATCGTCGGATATCAATCGATTCCTGTGAGCTCGTCAGGCGAAGGCCGAAACCTCCTGCCCTCTCTTTGGTGAGTACATCTTTCCATGCCCAAAACCCGTCTCAGACTCTAGAGCTCATACTTATCCATGCTTCAATCATCCCATCATTACTCTACCTAGCACCTGTGCCCAGATTGTTGCTAACTGTTCTTCTCTCGTTATAGGTGATCATCAATACCCATCACCATAATGGCAGCCACCACGCCAGTGCCGGGGCTTCCCCCCCTCGCTCCAATCCCCGCCCTCGTCGGAGACGAGTTCCTACCTGTCCTCGAAGCTATTATCCTCAACGGCACTCGCCTCAGCGAAGATATCCTTGCGCTGAACGCTTTCATTGCTTCGTTGCGAGACGTGGCGCCCAGCAGATGGATGGCGGCAAACCCTTTGTGGATCTCCTGGAAGCCCCAAAGAGCAAGGTTGGCAGCAAAAGGAAGAGCCGCCGAAGCTTTTTATGCGCAAGTCATTCACGCCCGGCCTCAAGTTCTGACTAGAAATTACCTCAACGGCGTTAAACAGGCTTACGCTGATCTGTACCATTACTGGAAGAAGGGCCTTGAGTTTCAGAACGCAGAAATCTGGCGTTGGAATGGTCGTGCCCCACCGAGAGTCTACCACGATGTTCCTAGTACGTACTACAGCATGACGATCAATCTTTTTGTTGCGATTCTGAAGCTAACCTAACCGTGATCCAGTGGACAATGATACTACGGCGGCTGCGTTGCCAGTGGCTTAAAGGTGCATGTGCAGTTGCTAGTGCCTGGGATGTCAAGTCGTCAACAAGCGTCTCCTAAACAACAATTATCACCATCATTTACAACCCATAATCAACCAAACCACCACTACATCAATCACCACATATCAAAATGACAGCAAACGTCGGAGCGAAGCACTTTATGAAGAAGGCCGGAAAGAAGGATCCTGAATTGATGGTCCTCGGCGGTATCATGGTCTCCATCCTTGGTCTTGCCGGTTACGTAAATGATGGGCTCCAAGTCCGTCACCGAGAACGATACCACCGACGTTAAGGCTGTACCAAAGTCTGCCCCATGGGAGGAGAATGCCACTGGAAGTCATTTGAAGCAACAAACATCAATGTAAGTGCTATTCGTTCCTGTTGCGAGAATGACAGCCCCGAGATTTTGCGTGAGTGTATGGACTAACGCAATCATAGATAATAGCATTATCAGTTTATCAGTTTGTTGCAGATAGAAATGACAACCAGTTACCTGTACGGAAGTACTGCAGTTTTTTGAATGTGCATTAATTGGAGCCGGAGCATCTATTCAAAACGAGTGTACTTTGAATCTCATTGCTCGTTACGACAGATTTCATGAGATGTCGACAGTTCTATTCGGACCCGTACAATTAATATCTTGATTTTGATTGGCCCACAGTTTCGACAGAGCCTAGGCCGGGAAGCACAGGCCTAAATGATGGTTATGCAGATTCTTCATTCATGGGAAGTGGCTCCGTTTACGTTACTCGACTAATGTTTGACAGGTCATTTTCAGTATCGTCCAACTCTCCCTTCGATATACAGTATCCCCAGCAAAACAGCGGCCGCAATGAAGCTTTCAGAGTCCAATCCCGACTTTTGCTCGATTCGTGGCTGGATACTCCGAAGCCGGTTTACGCCCATCCTTTGCTTCTACCGTCAGAGGAAGCTTGCCGGACAAACTGGAAGTCTTCGCGATGATGACATCGGTACCATAGTTGAGGTTAGACCACGCCGATACCCAATCTGCGCTGCAGCACCGGAAGTCAACCCCCCTTTTCGGTCTTGTTGGGAGTTATCTGGCAAGGATCTCTCAGTGATGGAGCTATACGACTTACACTGGCACCCATTTTTTGATACCGAGTGGCGTATCCTTCGATGCAGCACGCTACTTCCACTCATGTATGCCTTCTATCTCATGCTCCGAAGCCTCAGCGTGGAGCTCCTAACTACTCCTCTTGGCGATGCAAATGCCTACAGTGCTGTTGAAAAGAAAAACTGTCGTCTTTTCCTCGAGCACGGTCAAATCGCCCATGATGTCAGAGAATGCTGCAGGAAGCTTGGTGCGATAGTAAGCAAGCCCAATTCGAAGAGCAGGAAAATAAAAGAGGTCCAGATAGACTCGGAAGCAGTTCTAAGGAAAGCAATCTCAAAAACCAACAGATGGGCAGCTTGGAGGAAGGATCATGTTGAGGAGAACAATACTCAGTGGCTGAAGTTTGTTCGTCCTGCAAACGGAAAAGAGAGAGCCGTCCATCCACAGCCGGATGCGCGGGTAGCTTACGATAGCACTTACTTTTTCAGAGCCAGAAGGGAATGGGCATGGTATATGTATGCCAACTTGGTGGGAACTATCAGCGTCGATATTAAACAAGACCTTGTGCAAGGATACCTTGAGCGCATAGGCTATCTTGACGCCGTTAGAAGCGGCGGATCACCTACAAGAGGCTATGTGCAAGTTCGCTTTGAATTCTTTGTGACGGAGTTTGATGTTTTTGCGGAGAACGCGCTTCTCCAGTATATGGGTTGATCGGTCACTTCAGTCACCTTCATCTCTTCGTAACCTAGCATATGTATTGCTGGTTTCCAGCTGTTCAAACAATATGAGACGTACTTGTTCTAAATCCGCTGGCTACAAGACAATGCAATGACAGTGCCCGACATGCTCATCATTCTGAGAGCAGTCTCACATAACCAGCAGGATCATCATCCAGTTCATTCTGATATTACATGCTTGCACCGGGAGGCAATCTCGCCGAGTCGGGCATATCGGGCCATAGAGATGCCCTTTCAGTCGTATCCTTCGCAACATTTCCCTTCTCCGTCGAGGTACTAACAGCAACCACACCACCGCCTGCCTTTCCATCCCGACTCCCCTCAACCTCACCCTTGGATATCACCGCCGTCCTACCACCCACCACACCATCCTTACTCTCCTCAACCTCATACCTCCTCAACTCCGGATGCCAAACAAACTGAGCCCCAGCCGGCTGCACTCTCTCTTCTCCTCCGAGCCCGACGCTGTCATCCCTCACAGGCAAATTATCATCCTTCCGCCTCCGTAATCGTCCCAAACTCCATCCTTTGCTCTTCAAATGTGCAGCCAGATACTTCTGCTTCTTCCGCCGCTCGTGGACACACCACCATGCTGTACCACTCAAGAGGAGCACGACAAGGACGGTCGCAACAATGCTGTATGTAATCTTCGTGCGTCTCTCCCTTGATTCCTTTGCGGCGGAGTGGGGATCAGCTGAGTCGCGAGCGAGAATGTGGTGAAGGAAGGAGTCGCCCATTAGGAGAATTTGGGGTTGATGGCTTGAACGGGTGGGAGGTCTATGTGGCTGTGGTGGAAATTGCAAGGCTGGTGATGGCGAGGAATGGCTTGGATTGAATTCAGGGGTATCTGAAGATTGTGGTTAGCCTTTGTGGGATAGGAGAATGCTGTGGGAGGACTTACATTGGGGAATGCTATCGGAAGGAATGTTGAAGGGTATGATGTTGCGTTTGGAGGTTCTTGGGGTGGAAATGAGCTATGGATGCAATATGCAGGTATCGATAAGCAAGGCGTTGAGTTTTGACGAGCCTCGCCTTGGGATCGGAGATTGCCGAGGGTGGCACGTGTCCGATGGGACCTTGGGTTCGAAAAGTTGGGAGGTATGAACTGAATAATTTGACAATCTATTCCATATCCAAATCGAAAGAATTCATGGAATAGAGTGGCTAAGTATGTATATGCTAGAACTCGCTTGTTTAATATGCACGGTTTGGATATCATACAGTTGCAAGTCGATAGGACACATGCAAATCGTTCGAGGATTTCAAAGAGAAAGTTGCCCGTATTCCCCATACCATCAGCCTGCCATCTCTTGACTTACATTTGTCCCCGTAATTGAGCTGCAAACGTTCTATTTATAATTTATGGCAGCTTGTCCTGGAGGTCAATTTCTGCCGAATTCGGAATAGCGAAGCCCTAACCAATGAACCGCCAGGTAAAGGCAGCAAATGGGATGTCGATGTCGCGTCATGGGTCCGAGAATCTGCCCTGAAGCCAAAACATCACTTCACCACAATGGCCGCCCTTCCTCGACTTTCCGTTCGAGCTCTCCGAACATCGCGAAACCTCCGTATCGCTTCTACCTACTCAGCAACCAGCTCAGCCTGCTCTCCTCCGTCAATTACTCCCCGACAACCATCCACAACACCTCTCCGAGTCCTCACCCGCTCCTACCATGCCTCACCTCCCTCCAAGATCTTCGGTCTCTTCAAGTCCAAAACCCCCGAAGAAATCGCCAACGATGCGGTCGCCGCAAAAATCGCCGAATCCATGCACATCCTCTTCTTCGCCGCAGCAACGCACCTCAACCTCCGGCAATCGCACGGCGTCCGCCTCCTCGAGACCCTCGTCGACACCACCATCCACAACTACGCCACAGCCCTCCGCAAAACCAACTTCGACTTCACCGATGTCGAAGCCTTCCAACAGCGATTGGAGAACGCAAAGGAGATAATCCTGCGCATTGCCAAGATTCGGTCGATGCTGGACTTGATACCGACGAAGAATGTTGCGCCGCCGTTTGAACTGGTGGGGCTGGAACCGGTCTCGGCGTATATCGAGCAGTATGTGGCGCCGTTTGTGATGGATAATAAGGGGCGGTTTGGAGAGGCGAAGGCGAAGGAATTGATGAAGAAACTCGAGCTCCTGAGCGGGCAGTTCAAGAAGGCGAATGAGGCGGAAGATGCGTTGACAGAGGAGTTTGTAAGCGAGGGGAAGAAGCTGATGGAGCAGCTGGAGAAGGAGGGACGGATGAATATTGAGGAGCTCGAAAAGGAATGGGAGGTGTTGTTGAAGGAGTTTGAGGACCATTGCAAGGAGGTGTACATGGATGAGCAGTGGCTGGACAAGCCGTTGCAGGATCTGACCATGTATTTGGTCATGAGCTTTCCGGACTATTTCCAGGGGAAGAGGCTGGTGGTGGAGGAGGGGTATGAAAATAAGCCGATGAGGAAAGAGGATGTCTTGTACAGCTCTGGGAGTCCGAAGCTTCGGGCGGCGAGGAGGAAACAGATTGACGTGCTGGTTGGAAACCAGATTGAGGTGGTCAGGAAACTATATGAGAAGAGTCTGGCGGAAAAAGAGGAAAAGCAGTAGGTGCCCACTAGGGTAGATTGGAAGTAAAGCAACTACAAGAACGAATTAGAAGAATGTGCGTGGTCCGATGGGCCTTGCGGAATTGCTCGTATTTGGTACTACCCTCTGGCCAAGCTTGAACAACTGCGTCGTAAGATATTTATCATGAGCTTGCTTTCTCACACGTCTTTGTTCCTCTTATGGCTGATGCCAGATTTGCTGCTAAACATAATACTCGTAGTGCTTTGATCGATCGCCTCATGTCTTGATCAAGTCCCGTTGAAGTGCACGTGGAGACATATCTTCCGGATTCTTCCTTCCCTTGATCACCAACCAAACACTCGTTTTGAACGCGTGTAATGTCTAGACGTCTGTTCTAAAGGTCTTGGACAGGTTTCTAAGTTTCTACTAGAGCGGCTCAATGTGTATCAGCTTCATTGCCGTATCATTTGCCCATTCTTTAATTCAAGATGCGTATGATGAGACTCAGCACTAGTGGCGCTCCTATCATCTCAAGAAAGCGAGTATTCGTTGTATATCTCTGCAGCTGTGTTCTTGCAGGCAAATCGTGCAACTATCACGCTCTCGAGATCGAGCGGCTCAGTTGCAAAGGCTTCATCCCCGTACAACTTTTCTGTTACATGCGATTACTAGAGCCAACCGTGCTAAATTTGAATGGAGCATCTCGGAAGTACTGCTGAAGAATTCGATGTATGGGTTAAATGATGTATCAATCATTTATTCCAGGTAAATGATATGGCTTAAGCCAAATGATTTATGTCACATTGAATATGTTTTCATCATAGGCTTAAGAATGCATCATTTTTCGTCAAGTGAATCATTTTTGTATTATTTACTACTTGAGATATATTTAACCCCCACTCACTTCGGATTTCCGTCCTCCCCCTGCCCACTAAAACCGACTTCGGACTTCCGTCCTCCCGCCCACCTTGCGTTCACTGACTTTCGATCTTCGTCCTCCCGCCCACCCCGCGTTCACTGACTTCCGATCTTCGTCCTCCTACCCGCCCACCCGCTTCGCCGACTTCTGATTTCCGTCTTATAAAGGGCGCCAGTTTGCGGTGAACAACTTGGATTGGCATTGGCGTAATCGGTTTGAAGAATGGAGACCCAGAGGCCAATGAAGGTGGGGCGGGATGGTAGGAAGACGGAGATCGGAAGTCAGTGAACGCGGGGTGGGCGGGGGGCGAGAGGGCGGAAGTCGATGAATGCGGGGTGGGCGGGAGGGCAGAAGTCGGAAGTCGGTGCTGTTGCTGTTGCTGTCTTTATCAGCGTGAGAGGGCGGAGGGGTAGAAGGGCGGTAGAAGAGGGGTAGAGGAGAGGGGAGGGGGGGGGGGGGGGGTGAGGAAGAAGCCTTCCCAAAGTCGCCATCGCCGTGGTTGTGACGTTTGTCGGTCTCGTTTGTCGGTCTAGGTTGTCGGCCCCTAACAAATATGAGCAGGAAGTTAGCAATAAGGAAAGATTGGGGGTTAAGTATGCGATGTAGTGATGGTAATGGTGGTGATGATGGTGATATCATGATGTTGTTTGGTTGACGGAGTTTTTGGTGACGACGTGGAAAAGCGACAAACATTGTGGGTGGAAAAGAACTTTGAGAATTCTAAAAGGGACCGAGCGTGGGTTGGAAGCAGTGGGCACCCCACCAAACTTTTCCCTTAACCGGTCACTTTTGGAATGTGCTGCATTTGGTGGAAAGAATGACGTTCCATAGAACAAAATGAAGTCGTGGTGGAAAGAATAACGGCGCATGGAATCTCATCGCTGAAATGGGAAGTAATCTTTTAAGAATAGCCGTTAAACGGCAATTGCATCATTTAACCCAAACACGGAATTCCTCAACAGTAGTGACTAAAATTCTCGTGGAATTTTCTGTCTATCTTTGACCATGCCATGCCATGGAATCCAAAGCGTTTCGCATACTGAGGAATTGACTGGGCTGTATCGAAGGGAGTTTAACATGGTGATAACCCTGTCTCGTGTCTTAATTTCTTTCATATTATCTTGATGCTAGCCTGCCGGAAAAGGAGACTGCAGTTGTCAATTGCGGGTGCCGGTCTTCATGAGTCGATCTGAGCTTTCCTCATAATGCACGTGCTCTGGTCTTGTCGCAAACCGTGTTGCATGTTCTTGGATACTTCTTATGCATGTTCATTGTCGAGATGCTGTACCTCGTGAGCAGAAGGGGATGTGTATATCTCATCTTTTGAAATAAATGTGAGGCCTTCGAATTCCTTTATGCTTGTATTTCAACGCGTGCCGGTGCTTTTCTGGGAGGTCTTGGAGAGAATGCTGATGAAGGTCTCGTGTATATGTTTCTGAGCCAAGCACGGCTTCTAACGTTTTGCTCGTATGGCGTTGAGAAGACTTTCTGACATGCCCTGGATTTATGCTTGTCTTGCATCCACCAAAACGTTGTGGTCTCACAAGTGTCTGGTGGAAACATATTGGCTTCCTTGCATACGGAAGCTCGTAGTTGTCCAAGGCTGTAACTCCTCACAGAGTGCTGTCTCTGCTCAAGCGCCAATTCAGGCGCAGTATTTTGGTAACAAATGAAGATGCAAACTCGTAAGACGAGCTGATCAAACAGGAATATGTGAGAAGAGAGTGAATACTTTCAATTTCGCCGTAACTTGTTTGGCTTCGGGTGATCTGTGGTAGGAATATACCGTGGTCAGACTTTCGTAGCTATGATGAGCACCAAGTACCATGATATCTACTTCTTGAATGTTTTCTTATGAGATACATGCTGCGTGTTGCATATGTCATACGTTGCTCCAGATACGTTCTTTCGCATTTTGTACTTTGCTTCGAATTCGTATGTCCAGACTGCTGAAAC
The DNA here is from genome assembly GCA_003788565.2 of Ascobolus immersus RN42. Classification (NCBI taxonomy): domain Eukaryota; kingdom Fungi; phylum Ascomycota; class Pezizomycetes; order Pezizales; family Ascobolaceae; genus Ascobolus; species Ascobolus immersus. Next base: position 218,141 of record ML119696.1, read on the forward strand.
TCTGGTCGATTTCGTACCTCTTCCGCTTCGCGGATCCATGGAGCAATATATTTGTCCAAATAGGCAAAACTCTCGTACAATTCTCGTATGCAGGGACGTGCATGTAGCATACGATGTAAGAGGCATACTTTGCATAGAAGTTCTGTTTGGAGGTGTTATCCGTGGATCTCTCCCTGCTGCAGAAACTCTAGCTATGCAAGCGTCCCCTTCCAACAAAATATCTCGTGAAACTGACCTATTTCCATGCATGAATCTCAAGATAGTTCAATTCTCGTACCAACATTTCCTCAGAGGCATGGTACTGGCATTGCAACTCTTGCTCCAGGTTTAATCTCGTGCAATTGCTGAACCTCCCTTTAGGTTTTGATTATCTCGTTCCCAACTCTTATCGAATATAGATTCTTGTAAACAGCACGTACATACTTCATATATGTACGGGATCCTTGCAAGCTTGTACGACTTCTTCAAAAACGTGATGGCAGCATGACTGGAACATCGATCCCATAATCTTGTGTGAGGATACGAGTTTCGTACATACGAAGAAGCTACATCCCCGTGGAGAGTCCTGAGCAGCTGAGTCGTTTCTATACCATCGTATGTATTGCGAAGACTTTTCTGAGTAACGTACGCGTTGGATGTTGATTAAAGGCTGGCTCTTCGTGGCATCTGAATCACATCTTGAAGCACATAAAGCGAGATGGTGATGTAAGTAGTATGATGTTCTCGTAGCTTCCCTTGAGTCAAAGGAACAAGATGATTGGATGAATTATCGTACTTGAGTCGCAAGAATCGTCCAGATGCCGAGAGAGAAGAAAAACAAGAAGCTACAGAAGGCATGGATGTAGCGCTCTTATATTTCCTTCAAAAGAAATGGACAAACGGGGAGTTGAACCCCGGACCTCCCCCAATTCAGCTGGCGCTAACCATGCTAAGGGGGTGTCATACCGCCTAGACCATTCGCCCGATGATATAACGGCATGCCGAGTTCAGCTTACTTCAGACACCGTATAGAAGCCTATGAGCCGATGTCTCCAAAGGCGGGGTTAGGTCTCTGACATCAGTTGATTCTACTTTGACTTTCTCGTAGAATCGCTCCTACTGATAGTCTAAGTTATAAGATGATGTTAAGGAAGTTAACTCTTGTATCAGTCCCGCTGACATTTCGTCCAATTTGTTTTATCCGTGTCGTAACTTGCTGACATGTCATCCAATATGTTCTATACGTGTCGTAGCTTCTTGATTGATCACCTTTAAAATCAGATACGTGCAACTCGCTTTAAATGCAGAAACTATCCGTAAGCTGGCTGACATGATGCCTAGAAATCTCGTATAGTCTGAAGCACCCTAAAAGCAAAGCAGCAGCTCTATGCAAACCCACATCCCCGTGGCGAGTACTCGAGTTCTCAGTCTACTCGACTCATGAATTCGAAGATTAACATGTCTTTCTCTCGTTCGAGCTTTCATCTTGAGACATGCAAACTTATGGAAGCAACGTCTCTCAATTTGGTTCCATTGCATGCTGTGAGTATCTGTGCAGCTACATTCTTGGGAAGAGAAGCACGTCAAACTTGTAGCACTAGTTCGTTGGGTGATTTGATGAACTGGATAGATTGTATGCAATGCGGTAAGTCTCATGACCTCAGTATCTGCGAGCTGCGAAATTCCTTGGTTGATAGGGCTCTTGCGTTAGCCAACTCGATATGCTTCTCGTGGCGACGCCGGGTGTACTTGCTGATCCGAAAACCCTGTGTAATTGTGCTTGATCACTCGCGTGTAAATGTCCTCAGAGTAATATCCCACCTTCGTGCAATCATGGTTTTGACGGACGGGTCATGCTTCCTTGTACATCTCGTAATCATACTCCACCGACGTCCACAAGATGGTTTGATATCATGATTCTCATAGAACAACCACGTGCACCAACCAGGCCCAAGACTGGTTTGCCGTAATCTCAGTCTCAGCATTTCTACGACCCGCCAGGATTCAAGCTGGACAAATCCAGAAACGTACTAGCATTCTGGGTGCGCATAACAGTCGACTCACGTGCGGATGAATGAGGATATCTCCTAATCTCGTGCGTCGATCGGAAGGATTTCCTTCGGTACATACTTCTTATCGATATATCACGAACATCCCCGTGGGCCTCCGTTCTCCTTAGTATGTATAGTGCAATAGCTTGTCAATCTGCTCTTATCGTGTGGTACTTATCTGTCTAAGAGGCTCTGAGGGCGTTGGTGCTGTCGAACTAAACATACGTGCCCTGCTTCGGCCGATCTCTTTTATCATCAATCTCGACATACTTCTCGTATCTTCGTGCTACTATGTGAGTACATACGAAGTACACACCGCATTTCAAAACCTGTCCTTCAGTTCGTACAGCAATCTGTTCTCACTATAGCGCTCCATCTACACGCAATAACCTGCTGGATTGCGTCTTTCGATCGTGGCGCAAGTATTGTCCAATTAAAACCGCAAGATGCTTCACTTCTCGAATGAACCCGGGCCTTGGTTTACTGTGACAATCATTCTCGTGATTCTTTCTTTCCTTGGCTCTTCATTTTCGTAACAGTACCTCTCTACCGGCAGCCAGAAACGTAAGCAGTTTGTGGTTAGCTTGGTCATCCACGTATCTCGAAGTGATGAAACATCTTGTACTCGTGCTCTCGTGCTATCGTGACGAGATCTAAAGATGCATAGTACTTTTGCACATTCCCGTAAATCCAAGTCTGGCCTCCTGTGCATGTCTTCGTTGTTCTTTGACCGGACTTTCCTTAAAGTAACGTGTGACGTATATAATGATGGTGACTGTTTGTTGGATGTAACTAAATACTTAAGTATGAATACGTACATGCATATGCGGGACAAGGAGAGGCGATCTGAAAACGTAAAACGTTCTTGTCTTTTTGATGGACAAGAAGGAGAGTGAGAAACGTAAGGGGAGTTGCAGAGGAAGTGTTAAGGAAAGAGATCGAGATGAAGTGAAGTGGAGTGAAGAGAAGATGAAGCTGAAAAGTACTCATACTCCACCCAATCCATGGTACAAAACACCAAAGCCAAAAGGGAATTCGAAGGAAACATCTACAGACGAAAAGGCAGGTGGTATCCTTCTCAGAGAATCTGCAGAGAAATACCGAATTCATTCATAATCTTCTGAGCTCATGTGATTACGTGAGCCCGGGCCTTTTTGCTGTTCGCTGAATTTTAGAATCGTACATCTTTCGTATTAATGCTGACATTCTTTATAAGAAGTACTAAGTAGACGTAGTAATAATGTCATTGAAGACAAGGACATTTCTTAATCGCGTATTGTGTCTCTGTTCAAATGCTTACATCCCCATATTCAACTTTGCCTAAAACTCTGATCATGATACTTATCGAATTCCTGATCGTGAACAAACCGACTTCTGAAGGGTGAGCGTGGCAGCAACTGCTAGCTCCTCAGCAAACTATATTTGCGTAGTAACGTAATGGAGTTGTCAGACAAATGTTATAAGGCTGAGTGAGGCACAGCTGCTTATCCGTGGGATGGAACGATGGCTTCTTCTGAATACTAACGTATACCATTCTTGTTTCATTTCCATGCACTCGTATGATAGTTACAGGTTCCGGGTAAACCTCGTACAAGAAGCAGAAGCGTTGGGATGTGAGATCTTGTAGAAGATTCCGAACGTGAACGAAGTGCCTAGTAATTGTGTGAGAAGGTCTAGGGCCCTGTCGGCCTTATCGGCGTGTGCCACCCATTCTTAACCCTTTGGAATCTTCATCTCGATACTTTAAATTTCTCGTGTTTATGTCGCAATGATCGATCTCTGGTATAGCGATTTGAGGCAGGTGCTCGAAACCGTGCGACTGTCACGTCCAAGCTCTTTGACTGCATACAACCATCCCCTTATGCTTCCTTATCTCGTAAACACTCTCCATTCAGATCCCAAGATGTCCCGATTCTCGTATGCATCCTTCGACTGTTTTCAAATCTATCGTCTCACTCCATTCGTATTCCGAACTCATTCCCGTGTATTAGTGTTTATAGTTTCCAATATTCCGTGAAAACTCTGATCGAACGAATTCGACAAGATGCTTCTCTTCAATTCTCGTAGTTCTTCCTCAATCCAGAAGAGTTGGAGTTTCTCGTACTGTCAAATCGCAAATCTAGTTTCATTCTCGTGATCGGGTCCGATGTGATATCTTTTGCTCGCTCCTAGAACCGTACAACTTTTTTCGCTTATAATTACTCTAAGTAAGTAATTAAGCATGTTTCTATTCTTTGCTAAGACGTATCCGATGCCAGCGAGGCCCAGAACAGCATATGATCTCGTATGGTAGCCGTATGGATCTGCCTCTACTCTACATTATAACTCGTTTTGAATTCTATGAACGTCTGCGTCCAATCCTTCTTCAAAGACTCCGGAGCTCTTAAGGCGAACGTGTGAATTGAAAGCAGACCCTCAGTTCTTTCTGTCTGCAGTTTGATTCGTACCTTGAAAGCCGTGAAGGTACAGCTAGTGACCTGTAAACGTGACGTGAACTCTCCAAGGATCGGAGATAACGATACTTGGGAATCGTGGCGTTTTCTTTGTAAGATCCGGATGAGAAGGAAGTGGAGTGAAAGAGAATGAAGATATAGGCCTAAGCTCGTGTGGCGAATCACTAAACGAATGTGCACCAAAACGGAAAGAGTACGTAGGACTCAAGTGCCACCATTGGTACGTCATATTCCCGTAGGATCTTCTTCAGAATGCTCTTCAAGATAATGAATGTCACGTATGTGATCCTGAAGGCTCCTTGCGGCACTCTCGTGTCATCTTCTTCTTGCACGCGTGCACATCCATACACACTACGTGAATCCTTCTGTATCCCATTGCAGTACTAGCTGACTGCTCGGAATCTCGTAGTCTGTAGCGTGACTCGGAGCCTTAGAGGAAACCAAGATCTTGGAATTCATACACAGTCGCATCCCCATGAAGCGTAAAGCAGCCTTTCTCGTTGGCCTGACTTTGCGTGTAACTTTATCTTAATCAAGGTAATCGATCGTATGGCGTCAGCGAACACCTCATGTGACTAACGTGTTGCTAAAGTAGTGGTACTAGTAGGAGAAAGAATATGAAACCCAGTAGAAAGTGGACTCGTACATGGTTTGTAATCCAGGTATGTGATCTCGAGAGAAGAGCGTGTTCCACTCTTACCTGGGCCATTCTTTGGTTCATCTCGTGGCTTTTCCTCTCAATGATAGTGACAGTACTGTAAATTCTCGTACGATGGCATACTAGTTTTCGTAGCATGTTCCATCCAGAAATCCATCACTATAAAACCTAAGATGCGTGGGAAAATGTTTAAGTGAAACGAAAAGTGCAGTTCAAACCCATGTTCGAACGCGAAATATGGCAGTTCAAACGACAGTTAAACGGTCCAGAATCGGTTGGCAGACACAGAGAAGCAAGTTTAATCAGACACCAGAGATGTGGAAACGAATGTTTCCACATCCGGTGGCATGGTTAAAAGGCAAGTTTACATGTCTACTCCCCAAGTAAACGGTAGGTTTACATGGAACAGCACAGTTTCAACAACAGGTTTACACAAAAGTATCACGTTTAACCATTGTTCAAACGAGGCCGTCACTTGTGGAAACATGCGTTCAGACAACCCATGTAAACGCATCCCTCTGTATAAACGACAGTTGAAACGGACAGTCGACATGTAAACGGAACGAGTAAACGAGCCTGTGGCGCCGCTGGCCTCATGCCAGCGCGCAGGCGCTGCATGAAATGCGAATGCGAATGAGTTTTCTAAATTTCCAGATTGCGACTCAAGCCATTCGATCAAATTCCACCGAAAATATTAACAACAATCGAATTCGTAGCAGCTGATATCGATCGCAATCAATATTCGCCATGCATATATGGGAGCTCAGCTGCAGTAATTGACCTAATTCGAAAGCAAGCTGCCAGATGCTAGTAACGTAAAACAAAGGTAAAGAGACAGAGCCAGCCGCACTAGATCATCAAATATTAATACAGGCAACTCTAGCAACACAGAGTATACGTACTGTAATCCCATCTCGCCCTATAGCTAGGCAATAGAGCTCATGACCAGCTGCATAAGCATATATCATCTCCGGACCAGGTCCATCATATGCATGCTATCAGCTGCGCTGCGCAGGGTGGCCATCATGATTATAACCCGGATGTACAGCAATATACAGTAACATGTGCCAATCGGATGCCTAAGCATGCATCAATGGACCGTACGCGTACGGTACCGGCGATTCAACTGAATTCGAGCTCGACATGACCAAATCGACCCGACCCGCAAGTACAGCTGCTGCTGTGAAGTAACTCGTACATATACATGTACACCGCAGGCACAGGGTATCAGAACTGCCCATTACCATCTCGGCCGCGGATTATATCATGACGGGCCAGAAATGCACGGACGGACCGGCCGAGGTACCGTAAGCGGAGCAGAAAAGTCAACCCGGCACCATGGCATAGAGTATGTACTCCAGTACAACATGTATATGGGCCGAATCCTGTGATCTGAGCATGCACATGAAACCACGACACACCCAATCGATTCGAATCAACTCTGCTGATCTGAGGATCTGGACCGGTACTGGTATTGCAATTGCGGCCCGGGCCACAAGCACTTCGAACTTGAATTCCAAGCTCAATCAAATCCAGCCTCGAGCTCAGACATAGTGATGATGGCCAGGCCATCGACCTTGATCAGTGGATATCCAGAAGACCGGCCAATATTTTTGGCAGACAACTGCAGCAAGCCTAAGCTTCGAGCCGAGACTCACTGGTCGAGATTGAGGTAGGATGTAAGAAGAACAGCGCTATAAACTGATTAGTATTCGAATCTGAATAAGATTAGAGGTAGACAAGAGTTACCGTTGAGATGACTCCGGATCCATCCCCAGCATGATCACACCATGGACCGGTCTAGACTAGATATTCCAGATGCACTCAGATGAGGCTCGAAGTAGCCTAGCTCAAAAGCCTGCAATTGGAGACACGTCAGAGGTCCGAAGCTTGAGGTCCGAAGCGTCAGGATTGACGTTAAGATGGCCAGGACCGGACATACAGTGGCGAGGTCGATGGAAAGCTGACGGGGGCCAACCGCAGCAGTAACTGCGCACGTTCAATATTGCAAGCTCGATCCAATACGCAAAGCTCCTTAAGCGCTAGCTAGCTTCCAAGATCCGGATCCATGGCCAGCTCGACGGTCCGGTCCAGCGTATATACAGAGGCTGCACCACTAGGACCGGTATTGGTCGGCCAAGAAGGCACGACATGCCATGCCTTATAAGCTCTCATAAGCTCAACATCGAGCTTAGGAATAGCCCTCGGTCGATCGCTGCAGCGATTGAGTTGAAGTTGGAGGAACAAGCCCTATCGATCATCCGATTTTGCTACAGCTCTAGATCTGCCAAGTGCAATGCATGTGCATATAGCGGACGAAGTCAAAATCCAAATCTCAACCGGATGGCACTGCAGCGATGGACAATTTTAAACCCAAGCATATATCTCGACCGCGAGATACCATAGCGCTTGACTCGAGGCCCAGGCCGGCAAGCTTTCTCAGTGTGGCTCGCGGTTGACAGTACACAAGACGGACGGTACCACAAGCTGCAGAAATGCCTGTCATCCAGATGCAGAAGAACTGAAATGGGACTACTACATGCATAGTGTCCATATAGTCGAGCAGCTGTCCTGCACTGATATCTGGGCAAGGGCCAATATAATCCCGGGGTAACAGTAAATCTCGATTAGTATTCCGAGATGATAAAAATCCATGGCCAGTACAGAGCTGGAGAGACTGACCCGAAGCCTGGACATACTATCGATATCGTATGAGCCACCATATGCAAAGTAGAGAAACCTAAAAACAACGTCAGCCCAAGATCCGCAGTCGGCATCAACAGCGAATAAGAGATCTGGAATAATACCTTCGTGATCAAGCCATAAACCCGCTACAGGATCGTTGCTGATTGTCTAGTAAAAGACACATCCCAACCAGGACAACGATTACATGCTTTGCTGGAAATATCACAACGATAGCATGCATAGACCCAAATAGACTGACCATATTGCAATGATATGTAATTGCACCATGTACAGTACAATCGCAAACACATCATGACGAGATACCGAACCATACGCATGCAGAGATAAAACCATTAAGCATTATACTGACCAGAGATCTACAATCGTGGACATCCATCTAACAACACAGATGTCAAACTGCAAACCGACGTCTCCAACACCGGTACCGGTACATGATGGTAACCGAATGATCCAGAGAACACCACCAATCATTTACCCATAAACGAAGCCCACTAAACATATCCTTCAACCCGACCATCGAGTCGACAAGGAACCACCCGTCTTGTTAAAAACCATTAAAAAAGATACCCGTAAACAATCCCGAGACGCCCAAAGCATGAAACAGCTACTGCCCATGGCATCCCGCATTATTCTGGAGCTCCGACGGACACAACAGAGCAGTCCACTGAAAAGACCCTCTCCAGCTGTAACGGCCATTGTTGTCGTTGAACATCATACTCAACCAGGTTAACTTGACCTCAATGATGTGGCCATACGACAAGATAGAGCGGATGCAGCCCATAAAGGGAGAATCCGAACCATTGGCGGCGGCAGCAGAGACAAAGGAGTACCTGGAGGCATGTCTGTTGACGGGGCATGGGTGGTGTCTGGAAGTCCCATGTGCAGCAAAAAAGTCGAAAGACTCAACGGCTCCAAGTACACGCCCGTCCATGACATCAACAACGACAGCGGTCCATTCTTGGGAACCTTTGCGCTGTGAAGGTGTGTGGATGAGCTTTAGAAAGCCATGAGAGTTCGTGCCGGGCATATGAGAGTTGACCAACTCATCATATGTCTCCTCGTCTTTGTTGACAGAGTATTTACCGGCAGTTGCAACTGCATTGAAGTATTAGCAATTATAACAAGTCCAAAACAATAACGGACAAACTTACAGACGATAACACCGGATCCACGATGCTGAGGACCAGAGAGGAGACACGGCAAGCCAGCACTTCCAAATACAGATAGCAAATGAGCGCGATTTGCCTTGATGGTATCCACGTCGAGAGCATCAACATCCATCGGCCAGTCAGGACCAGGAAGAACTCGATAGGGCGAAGAGGGAACCAGAGACGAAACGAAAGAAGTAGGAACAGGAACACTGGTATGGTCATGCACATGGGCAGTTTGTGTCGAGACCGGGTTTCTACCTGGTCCATGGTGGTTCATAGATGTACCCATAGGTGTGGAACCTCTCGTTTCTGGAACCTCGGTGGACATAGAAGCGTCCTCTGTATCTTCCGGTCCAGGAGAATCATGTGGCCAATAGTATGGACCAAGAGCATCCATCATCAGCTCCTCGTCACTGGTACAGAGTTCATCCTGGTCCTTGGCAACGGTGCCTGACGGAGCCGGCCATGGAGACCTATACATCCGAGAGCGCTGCGAGCCAATAGGAAGTTCAGAAATTGCCTCTTCGTATTCCTCACGGGCCATCTGCATCTTGTAACAGGACTCAGAGAGGATATCTACAGACCGTTAGTATCAGATCAGTTATCAGGAATAAAACAATGTACACACCCGTTTGCTTCTTAACCATGGACCGGTGGAGACGCGAGACGGCGCAGGCATCATCTGGATCGACATCATCCGTCGGCCCTGAATAATCTGATCCAACAGAGCCAGAACGCAGAGGTTCATTGACAGTACGTGGAACAGAAAGTTGAACCGAAACTGGGCGTACCATGGCCAGGGAGTGCTTCTTTGATTGTGGAACAGAAGGTCGAACCGGAACTGGGCGTACCATTGCCAGGGATTGATTCTTTGATTGTGGTTCAGCATAGTATGAAGACTCATCAGTCTCATACCCAGTGCCAACGCCACACGCCGGATGTCCCACGGGCTGCTTCTTTGGAAGAGGTTCAGCATAGTATGAAGACTCGTCAGTCTCATACCCAGTGCCAACGTCACATGCTGGACGTTCTGCAGTTGGCTGCTGCTGGGACTGCTTCTCTGGGCCATTGTCGACACCTGAGTCGGACACAGACAATGTTCTGCATATAGCATCAGCACCATTGAGGTTCTTGTCGACTGGAGTGTTTGCAATTGCAGCAGAAGGCCCTTCTCTGGCTTCGGCATCATGCATCTGCAGTTGCTCATGTCTGCCAAGGTCACAAACGACATGGTAAGTTTGCTCGACGGGCTGAGAGGCAGCACGAGAATGGTCTGCAACTTTACATTAGCATCCGACCACATAATAAGCAAAAGGAATTGGAGATTTGAAGCTCATACATTTGCAAGAAGTCTCTTGAGGATCACTCCCATTATCACCGGCACTATTCATGGCAGTGTGACCCGTAGTCCCTTCTTCGTTTGCTCCCTTTCCAGCAATGGCCGGCCTAGCAGACATAGAAGAGGTAGACGGAGCGACAAGATCATCCAGATACTGAGCAGACAATCTAGCAGACAACTGGGATGCAAGAGGCGCAGATGACACACGTCGAATAGCAGGTGCTACTTCTCTCTGACGGTCAAGTCTTCTTTGCAGCGCCCGTCTTCGAACCTTGCTATTGCTGCGGGCAATCGCCTTTCTCTCATTATCGATCTGAATTGTTCTCTGGATACGCCCAATCCGTTGAACGTATGGCAGCTCGGCGTATTTAGCATGTAGTTTTTGAACTCTACGAGCCTTCCTATCATTGGAGACTGGAGGCTGAGCGGGGTCCATATTGGTAGTAGATGCCATGGCGAGCGACGACGTGTATGGAAAGAGAAGGATACGGCCCAGGAACGGCGTATGCGGAAGGTGCAAACTTTGCAGAAAGTAGAGAAAGGAAAGAGAGATATGCGGAAGCAGGAAGAGACAAATGTTCTTAGCAACCGGAAAGAGAGAGCAACACAAGCAAAGAAATAGGCAAAAGGTTCAAAGCCCGAAAGCGAAAATCGAGAGATATTTGCGGACCCCCTTTCGTGCTGTGATGTGGTTACTTTCGAGAGAAAGAAGCAGAAAAAAAAGAAAGACATGCTCAAAGGGAAAGAGCAGGACTGCTTTTCCATGTAACAAGCATGATGAGTAAGCGCCAAAGCAATCACAGTGTCACAAAATCTGTGAGTTGGTGCCAAGCTAGCTGCAAGCTCGTGTTGGGCTCTGTGTTTTGGTTCGTGCCTGCGTTACGGCACTGTGACACTGGTCGTCAACAGACTCCAGAGGCCCTCCATTACAGAGTACACCCCTGGGTACGATCTCCGATCATGGGCAGGGTACCCAGGCATATGCCTGGCGGAGTATATCCAGCACACGGGCGACCCATCCCTACGAAGCGAAAGGAAGCCCCAACACAGGCAGAAGCAGTTGGAAATATTGAAAAGAGGACGCGGATTGCAGTTGGCGAAACCCGCGACCGCGAGATTGAACCAACTGCACTTCCATCTCAACGTCAGAGGCGGTCCACCACAGACAGGCGTGGTAATTCCAGCATACGTTACCGTGATCGACCAGATGCTCTCGTGGACCAAGAAGACCGCGAAATTGAGGACGAGGACAATGACCTACTTTCGGATGGTGGAGAGAACGCGATAGAGGAATCTGAGCATGACCAAGGCCCACTCCGCGGCAGTGCGACAAAATGGCCAGCACCGTGGATGAACCTCGAACAGGCCACTGCTGTGATCGAGCACGGTTTAAATGAAGAAGACACAGGCGAGATGGACCAAATGAGAGAAGGATGGGAAAGGGAAGCGGAATCGCTAGACATACAACATCGAGGCGAGCATCAGCTACATGCGGCAATGGGCCGGCGAGGGTCTTTAGATTTCCAACAGATGCTCCGGTTACGGCTGGCGAATTCGACAATCCGACCACGAGGCACAGGCCAGTTGGCGGATCCTTCCCATCCCAGGCCTGGCGACCCACTGCCTGTCACTGCTCCTAGAACCGCAGACTCAGCAAATGTAGCAGACTTCGAATACGGGCACCGCAATACCAACAACCGGCCACGGAATCTGGATAATTCGCTGGAACAGTTGTCCAACTATAGGCCAGGGCCGAGTTGGCGAGACAGACCAATCGACAAGACATCGGTACGTAAGCTTACCATGGCTCTATCCTTATACCAAACATTTAGCAATTATATTTCCGCACGGTGTCATGGTGACTGACCATATGCGTCTCTTGATTTTAGTATCCACTAGCCATGGTTGGCGAGACTGGAGCTGGACGAGCGGCTAGCGTTGAGGCGAGAGCTTCCGGGTCCCGAAACTTGTACGATTTGCCGGATGCAGATACCCTGGAATCTATGGAGGATCGCGATCGGTCCCAGCAGTCACCACACCCGGCAGGTGCAGATCACGGCGATAATATCGCGAGTAGATACACACTGGGCCACCGCCTCGAAGACACCGTCCCCATTGAATCCATTGGGCCCCATGACTTCATTCAAGAAAAAGATGCGAACATAGGAGGTATTGTTGACCACAATCTCGAGCTCTATAGTTTCGGATATTTCAACTACGGTCGCTTATTATTTTTACAGATGGTGGAATCGGACGTGAGATATACGAAGACTGGGAAGGAACTGATACCCACCCAAGAGCCGCCGGCCCTCAACATCGCCCAGACTTATCCCGCTCACGGACCGATGAGGGCACAGAAGAGCCAGAACGCGGCGGTTCGGACGCTAGTGGAGATTTAGCAGACATGGCCCAAGCGTTCGATTATGATGACACTGAGCATGACACCGATGAGATATCAGAGTCTAGAGGTTTTGACAGTGAGACCGACGTCGATGCGGGTGACAGGAATATCGGACAGCTGCCTGGTCATGCACACCCGGACAGACGAGGTCCATTTGAGTTTCCCGAGTCTGACTGCGATTCTGATTTTGCCCCATCTGAAATCGCAGGTTTACCTTTGGAGGAATTTGACCTCATGATGGACAGCATTTTCCAAGAAGAGGACTTTCTTGGGATGGGCAGCATTGACCCCGAATCGGACGAGCACATTATGAAGGCCCGTTCTGAAGTGTGCCTCCAAGACCTGAGCACGTTTGCATGGACCGACATCATATTCCGTCACAAAATTTCCCGAGAGGCCGAGCGAGAACTCCGTGGCTTCCACAGTATCATCTGCGACCCCGACTCACCTACCATCACCCCCTCTGAGATTCGAGCGGCATGTTCACGGCTACTGGAGTTGACCGGGCTACGAGCCGAAGTCCATGGTCGCTGCGATCTCAACTGCAGGGCGTATGCAGATACAGATACCACAACTACACATTGCAAGACATGCGGAAGCCCTCGGATCAAAACAGTAAACGGCGAAAAGATGAATGTTGCCAACTATTGGACAATCCCGATTATCCCAAGGCTCCGTGCGTGGTTTATGGATTCATCCAAGGCTGAACTGCTCTCGACATACCCAAAGCAAGCAAAAAAGTCTTTCGAGAAGCACTTGCTTGCCGATTTCTGGTCAGGGCGATTATTCAGAACGGTACTATCAGAGATTAAAGGATTATTCAAAGAAGATACAGACATGGCCTTCTACTTCAGTTGCGACGAGTACAAAGCAATATCAAAGAGAAGTCAATTTGGCGTATGGCCTTTGATTCTACTGTGCTATAACCTCCCAACCGAGATCAGAACGAAGGAGTGGAATACCCTGACATATGGTTTAATCCCTGGCCCCAAAATGCCAGAGCGCGTGGACACCTTCCTCGAGCCCCTCGTCGTGGAATTTGAGATCCTTGCTATTGGCATCGAATGTAGGAATGCATACAACAACTATGAGAGGTTTATTCTCAGGGCGTATATTGTCGTTATTGGTGCGGACATGATTGCACGCCATAAACTCATCCGCATGCTTGGCCCGACCGCGAAGAGCTATTGTGAGTACTGCACGATATGCGGCCTGTTCAAGATGAGGGCAGACGGTAAACGAGAAGGAATCCGGTGTTGTCATTTCAAGCCTCTAAATACCCCACAGAATGTCATCAACCGAGAAGCAGCCTTTGCCGAAAAGGATGCCCCCTTCTTCGATTTTGGTCCCGATGGGGACCATGAACGGTTCAATCCTACATTGCGCGATGATGAGACCTTCCGCCAGATAGCAGAGGACATCGAGACAGATGTCGGAAATGAAGAACTATCACGACTATATGGAATCAAGGGATGGACTATTCTCATGCGCCTAAAGTCTCTGGACTTTCCGGGTTCCTTTGCCCCAGACTACATGCACGCCATCCTCCTAGGTACGGTACTCCCCATCACAAGTATTAATTCCGGAGGTAGCTAACCAAGATTCGATCTGTGATAGGTCTTTTGCGAAAGATACACAAACACCTAAAAGGAGAAGAAATCACACCGGACGAAGCAGAGAAACTCTTTTTTGAAGAGGCCATTTGGGTTGCTATCGGTCTCGACCAGTATGGGAGCACCCCCACCTACCCGTCTAGCTTCGGCGAGTCTTTCAACATACACAAAGTATGGAGTGGAATGAAGGCCGCCAATTGGTACTCCTGGGCCATTCAACAGTGTCTGATCTATCTCCGGGCTGGTCTCAAGACACAGGATGAATATGACATTTTGAAAAAAGTTGTATTTGCCGTGGAGCTTGCGAGTAGACGCTGCCTGACATGGGACGAGGTCGACCAACTGGAACACATGTTTGAGGAGTTTTTGGTATACTTTGAGACAAACGTGTACCGAAAGGACTACAATAGGTTAAAAGTGTGCAAGCCCACATACCACCAGGTCGGTCTGCATATTGGTATGGGAATCCGTCAGTGTGGGCCAATGCCAACTTATTGGCAGTTCAAGATGGAGGAGAAGGTCAGATTGTTAGGTAAGCTCTGGCATAATACTTGTACCATACTTGCAGCGTACATTTGCTAATAGAAAAACACAGGCACAGCTCGATCACGGCGGTATCCAAACGAATCTCTATTCTATTATGTCTTTATCCAGGAAATGATGAAGCTCGTGCCATACATACTCCCCCCTATTCGAGGCGAGCATTCGAGAGGAGGAGTCGGAGGTACTGGCCTCGACACTGCAGGAGGTGAGGGATTCTGCGATGAAAAAACAGGACGTCTATTGCTTAATCGGATACTCGAATTCTACAAGAACCGGGTAGTTGAGGATTATCGTATTCGCGGAGTACCCCTGCCAGGCGAGATGTCAAGAGTCGATCGGTCGAAACGAGCAATCCGTCGAGTGCATCAGACATACATACACGAGCCCTTATCACTGCTTTTCGCCAGACTACCCGCATTTACCCCACAACGCCCTCTCCAGTCACCTCCTCCAGGATTCGATTTCCTAAACCCGAATTTCGCAGATCGCAATCTGGCCCTGGTGCTGGATCCAAACGATTTCACCATGGATGGACAGCCTCGGCCACGGCATATAGCTCCGCTATTTCTGCCAAACGGAACAGCAAATGCAGTATTAGAGGATCCAATTGACGGTGAATGGATACACGAAGGATTCCGGAATACGTCGAAGGAGATACGCTTTTTTCAGGACGTGAGGGGTGCACATGGAGAGCTCACAGACACTGAAAAGGAAATATTACTTCAGTACATGGAGCGAGAAGGATTGATACCAGAAGAGCTACGTGGGAGCTCTATTGATGAGTTGATTGGTCAAGGTCTCCAGATTACAAAATGGAAGGCAATGGATATCAGCTACCCGACCTCACGACAATCGTACGCTGGTGTTGCTGGATTTGTGCGCAAGGTGAAAGTGACGGCAGCAGGATCACATGTAGAGGGAATTGGGTTCGAGACGAGATCGGACAGGGAAAGGAGTTCATCTATCGTCCAGTTTGTGGAGAACAGTCAAGATATGCCCGGCAGGAGTAAATCATCCCTTGTCGGAACGGTCAGGTTTTTCTTGACAGTGACCAATCCACGTTGCCTGTTAGCAGATGGGAACAGTCAAGTACAAGGAGACGACCAAGACAACAACAGCTTCGATGAAATATTGCTATCGTACGTTGAACGGTTGGAATTAGAGGAGACACCAGATCAATTTCTGGTCATGCTGTCTGTCAGGAATGCCAATCGTCGTCGGGATATGAGACTGCGGTCGTTCTCGTTCATACCTGCCATTAATATATGCTGCCTGGTAGGCATTATGAAGAGCAAGGACAGAGAATACCTGACGTGGAAGGACGGATGTTGGACAACCCATGGCAGAGAAAGGATAATGCGCCAGGTACGGGCGGCAATCAGATACAAGCATGAACAAGAAGCGGCTCTAGCATAGATAATTGATGTACATTGGATAGATGGATGATGAGTAGATTGAATTCTGATATTGATGAATAAATGGAAGAAACAAAAAAACGGAGCACTGTTTAAGTAGCATTGGCAACTGGTTTGATGTCGACGACCGCCAAATCTGATCTTCATACATAGTCAATACACAAGTTCGAACTCGACTACTGTTAGGCCTTGCCAGAATCCCGATCACGACTACTTTGTAGGTACCGGCACCATGCGTAACTAAATCTTATAATTATCAGTGAGGGATGCTGCTTCAAATAGAACCAGCAGCAGTTAACCATGTGTATAGGCATGCCTACGGTTCGAGGAAGCCAATAACGTTTAGAGCGCCGTCTGCATAACACCCATGGCTGATATTTTTAGTTTTGGTGTGCGGGTCTGCAGTGCAAGGGCGCCAGCCGCCCAGTACCCCACCATTTTAATTTACACCAAAAGTGGCCGCTGAAAAGCGGCAAGTTCTCCATAACTGAGTGGAATTTTGTCAAGCAAAAAATACCACTTCGAGATTCTAGTACTATCACCACTATACTGAGAGCGCATGCCAATAGGACACTTGGGGGTGGAGCAGTAAGCTTGGGAACTTGGGAGATATCAAGATTGGTAGATTTCCCACACAAAAAGCGCCAAGCCTGGCGTTTGTTAACTTTAAGCCCACCATACTCCATGAATTCAAAATGTGAGGGCTGGTGACTTTGGAATTCAGATGCCTCTATTAAGTTCTCAAAGTGTTATTTTTATTTTTTTTGATTTGGGGATGTGGTGTTGAGATATAATTCATTGAAATGGAGCACTTTGTGTGTAAAACCGCATATAGGCGGAACTTTTTGGCCTAGAAATATACATAAGTAAGGAAACGCAGTAGCACCCAGTATCGCAATGGAGCTCAAGTATGTACACCAGATATATCTGCTGGCCATGGACCGATATATGACGATCTGGTTTTACGCATCCTATGCCACCGCAGAGCCGCTGAATTCGAAGAGAGTAAGCGCTTACGCTGGCTCAAGATCGATGCCTCGATCGAGCGATGCCGGCTAGCAGCATGTAGCTATCCGCTCAAGAAGTGCGGTAGCGTCAGTGCCACGCGCATGTGCAAAAAGAAACAGATACTTCCACATCCAGAGTCCCATAAGGTATAGGTTATCCCAGGGCATGGGCCAGCTGCAGGATCAGGAGCTATGTACAGGCTACCACCTTGTAAGCTTGTACGCTGCCAGCAATTTTCACGACTATCTCTGCAGCTGCAATATCGCTCCGATTCAGAACACGCTTTTGTGCTTTGGAGGGAGACCGAGGCCGGCTATGATCAGGACCAGCACAGTTTAAGGCAACATGCCAACTTCTAAATTTCGAGAATGTTGACGGGAAACCCCGACCGCAAGGGTCCCCGAAAGTCCACATACTTCATATTTGCAGAGTCACGCGCGGCTAGCAAACCACACATCTCACCAACTGCAGAAAATTCGAAGGCGGGCGCATCAGCACGGTCGAAATTCCAATATCCTACAGCTTGTGTATTTAAATTCCGCGACACTTAAATCTCAACCACACCATGCTATAATATTAATCAAGAGAATAGTCCAACGAGCCAGCGACGACCTGTACATTAATTAAATACTCAATCATCACTATAAACATACTGGAATATACAGTAAAATAACAAGACGAAATCGGGATCGACCACATTTGCACCATCGCATGATCTGTTACCGTCGTCGAAGCTGGAGCGCTGGCCATGGGCCGTACCGCCGGTGTAAGTTGAAAATTTTCAATGTCTTTGACGCGCGCCCCACGTGGCCACCAACTTCACCCCAAGGACCGGTACCGTAGAGTTCAAAATTTAAATGCATTTGCACAACAACACATGCCACTGAGCTCGGAATCATTTAATTAAGCCGTTTGATTCAAGGCGATAAAGCATCAAATAATAACTGCTCTACATCTTACCTACCTTCGTACGTACAATAGGGGATATCAGTCACGTATACTCGCCCGGCCTAATGTTCGAATTTGAGATCTGGGATCAGTTAGGCTGCATCTTACTTGTATAGTAGAACAACGTCAGTATTGGTGTACATTTTACACCTCATAGCCAGCGAGAGTCAAGATCCACTTGGACAATCAGGATAGCCTGCTGCTTTTGTCCGAGTTTGAGATTGGGATGCTTCGGGGACCATATAGGGTGCGCAGCTTGGCCAATATCGAGATTTTTATAACAGCGCCATTTTTGCAGTTGACGCCTTATCCTGCCAATCCCTGGTGCTACCTACCCAACAAAGCAAGGTCACAAACTAAAAGTTAAATGGGAATCGATTCGAAGGGTACAACTGGTGAGAAAATACATATATTACTGGCCTCGAGCCTCGAGCTCACAACTGCAACAACGTCCAGAAGAAGCCGAAAGGTCGAGATTCATACTCGTATTTATACCACGGGCAAAACCGTATAGTCTCGAGACCGTCCGATCCCAGACCCTCGAGCTCATGCATCGACTCTGACTTGCAATTAAAGTACTTGGTGGTGTCGAAATTCCAGTATTGCTGCGAATGATGCGGTGCGCAAGAAACACCAGTTAAAATTGATCGATAACCACAGGCCTAGGCGCTGTGGCGGCCAACTGCAATCTGAGATGCAAGCTCAAGGTGATGAGATCCGGCCATGAGCTGTCTGAGATGCAAGCTCAAGGTGATGAGATCCGGCCATGAGCTGAATTCAGCATGGGAACCGTAAGTACACGTGGAGGTATGTTTTGGAAAACCGAGAAATCCTCACCAAAATCGAGCTCAAACCTCACAACCGAC
Source organism: Ascobolus immersus RN42 (assembly GCA_003788565.2). NCBI lineage: Eukaryota > Fungi > Ascomycota > Pezizomycetes > Pezizales > Ascobolaceae > Ascobolus > Ascobolus immersus. The sequence continues at coordinate 237,272 of ML119696.1, forward strand.
AGAATCTCGGTTTGGAAAGCTAGAGCAGGCTGTGACCGCACTAACTCAACAGAGATCGAGCACCCCTCCAAAACCGAAACCCGACCAAACCCACTGACAGAAGAACGCACCCTAACGGTTGTAGATGTCTGGCTACAAAACTGCCATTAGAGCCCACCCCATCAAAAATGTAAAGGTTTGAAAGTGGTCCTTTTCTACATACGGTACCGTTACAACGCATGCGCAGCAGTATGCACCACAGCACAAGAGTTTTTAGTATTACCTTACAATCTCATGATCAGTACTTATATGCCTTTTCCAAAAAGAAGCAAAAAAAATTGAGCAAGGTCGCGCTGAGGTATGGGTGCAAAGTTGTCGATCTTTGGACTTCGCGAGCTAGCGCTCAGATTTCCGTGTTCCTGACCATTGATATGGCCCAGAATGCCGAAAGCAGCGAGACCAGGTTGCAACCATTATTTTCTCGCTTATTTGCCATTTGAATTGAAGGCCTGCCTCTTATCCAGGCACACCCCTAGCTATATCACCATCAAGAGGAGGATCTTATCCACCAATTGGGCCAGCCGTGTAAGTATGTAGATTGGTTGGGCGATATTGGACATGAATGCGAAGCAGCACAGTCCTGCAGCTTCTGCAAATCTGGCTCTCGCATAAAAGAACAAGTGTCAAGATCTGGCCAAGGATGTCACTTGGTCCATCCAGTCACAATAGGTCACATATTTGCACTAGTGTGTGGCTCTTCAATTAACTGTGACGCGTGGCTCGTCGCAAAGCCGTGAATTTCGACCCTCTTTTGTTACATCGTTTTGTCTTCCTCTCTCCGCCACAGTTCGTTACAACCTCGACGCTAGCATACCACCACCTGCCACCCACACTCTATACCTCCTTCCACACCTACTCTCTCTATTCGGCATTGCCGTTGATTCACGAATTGTCAAAAGGAGATTAAAATCACACACTACCCACCACAAACTTGCCAAAAGTAAGTACACACGCAAGAAACTTTGTTGCCCTGTCCCGATATGGTGTGTCGACCATGCTTGTTTCCATGAAATGGATCTTAGCAGGCGGTCTCCTTCCCATTCGCTACACACTACTATACTTAGTACTTGAGATGGATTGCAGAATTCTCAAAGTCCAGACGAGCAAACTTTGTCAACAATGAGCATAAATACTGACAGTATGGGTTCCGCAGTGGTCAGACCGGTACCTTCACTCAAGGGTAACAGGTTGTTCGCAAGCGATAAGCCGGGAGCCCGTTTATTGGAGGAAATGGTGATGAATCGAAGAGACAGTCGTGAGCTTTCGGGTATCGACAAACCCACAGCTGCAGCTACGACCGACAGATGCGGCAGAGGTAGCACCCACCACACCGGTCCAGGCGACCATTAACGTTACACATGGCTAACAGCACCAGTCGCAGGCTTCAGCATCGAGGACAATGATCGTGAGCATCTGGTTGATATGGACGAAGGGCCAGCTGCAGCAAGTCAAGAAGGTATGTGGGCAATGCACGGTCTTGAAACTGCATTTTTTGCGATTTGGAATTCAACGAGAATATTTGCATACATTCTGCACTCGAGGGTCCATCATGATCAGGAGCACAAAGCCAGCTGCATTGGCCACATCGTGACGGATATGTCTTGGAAAATCAAGCCAGTGATTGATTTTCCATACATTTACTTCATGATGTGCCGCCTCCCCGAACGGACGGGATTTGGCAGTTGCAAAATGGCACAAGTGTTGGTCACTGAAAAGTGTCCATTTTTGTGTGGGATCTGAACCAGTCTCGGGACACTCTTATGTGACCACCACTTGTGCCTCCAGTGCAGACTGTAGCCCATTTGGGTCATACATGCATGAAGCTGTTGCATGCTAATTATGGAAATCTCAAAAATGCCACGTGGATCTGGATCACAGGCTAACCTGGACTTGTACGATCGATAGGATCATCGACCGCGACCACACCTGGCCAAGCCGCCCATAAACAGCCGTCCCGCTACTCGAGCTCGCCCATTAATCGCCATGCTTTCCTCTCACCCACGCACGATGGATCTGCCTCGGGTCACATCGTAGGCGTCTCGGCTGCCACTCTCAACCTCGTGGCTCTGGAGCCTGTTGGCCCAAACAAAACTCAACGTCAGAAAGCGCCCGCGAGCTCAACCATGTCTTCTTCTTGTGTTCCAAATCTCGATATTAGAGAACAGTCGCAGCAAGAGCACGGGCCATCGGATACAGGATCACTTGCTTTGAACTCAGCACATACCGGTTCCTTCTCGTTGGCCGACCAGGCATGCTCGATGATGACCGCACCAACATCTCCGCCAGACATGCGTCTCCCTCCGCTACAGCATACTCGTCGTATGGATGCACCTGATGCAGATGCCCCAAGTACAAAGAGACGAAAAACGGAAAACTCTGCATCAGAATACAAAGAGCACGACTATCTGAAGGTCGATGAGGTCAATGTGCCTAATATGGAGTACACGTTTCGGAAAACCGGCCCGCATGCCTCGAGTGCTGGAGTAGCCAGTGTGCAGATAGGCAGTGCCAGCACGGTTAACGGTAGCCATGGCCCCAGGGTACTTCTGGCTCAAACAGGCATACCAGATGACAATATGTTACCTGCCATGCCCGGAGACACAAGCCACGCTCCAGTTACACATGGCCAAGCCCATACAGTTGGCAGCCAGCAACCATCTCACCTCTCTGACTTTTACGAGTTTCCTTCTTCCGATTCTTTCGTATCGTCCCAGGCGTCTGATTACTCTGTCGATCCTCTGTATCTCCAACACACTCCTGAAGGTGCTACTGGGGTATACCCATCGTCCTCGCCGCCTGTGTCTACAACGGGAAGCTTAAGCCATGTCCCTGATGATGGCGAGATTGTCATGTTTGATGGCGACTCTGATACAGACGCGACTTATGGCAGTAGTGAGGTTTCCAGCAATCACTCGGAAGCTTCGGATAACGAGATTGAATCTGGAGTGGACTGGGATGGCGAGACCCCAGAAACACTCTATTCTACATATGATGACTATGTCGAAGCCATTGATAGAGCAAGACTAGCAATCGAGGAGAAATGTCAGGGCAAATACACACACTCGGGAAGAGCGTGGTTTGTGTGTAAGTGGACGATGTTGTCCATTAGAGCGTGTGCACTCAGCTGACATTATTTATCAGACAACCCGATTCCTGGCGCTGTTGGTAACCTCGTCCCTGTTCTCCCTCGTTTGCACGCCGAAGTTGATATCACCTGGCGTCTCGATGACAATGGCAACTTCCGGGTTTTTTGTGAGAGTGAAATGGACGTAGCCTTCCCAGACGAGGGACGGATGAGGGAGGTGTATGCAACACATGGTATGCTGTTGGGTTCTCGCTATACACACAGAAGCCTGATAGCACTGTGTTCTACCAAGAACCACTACATTCGAGGTAGGATTGTGTCTGCCGATCAGAATATGGTGAACATATTCAGAGTCGAATGGACGGCAGGTACCCGCTGTTCTGCAATCTAGACTGTAATAGCTGGGAGTTCGTTTGCGAGTTGGGAGGTGCTGGTGAAATACGGCCGTGCATCTAAGGTACGTTTAATGATTTTCGACGGGTGTTTGTGTATATATTTGTGTTATCATACGTTAAGTACTTAATTATGAGTGGAGCTTACTCCCACAATCTCAGCCATCTTCCCGTGGCTCGAATGAGTTCGTGAGATGTGACACCAACTGTAAATTACAACACTTCCAGCGTCAGACAGCCCATGTATACAACTGCAGATATAACCATGGCTGTCAGAATGTGGTAGCAGTGAGCTGGTGGTATTCACGAGTCTACAGATATTCATGGGCCGGGTCCCTTTATGATCTGGTGGGTACTTACTGGAGTACTGTCTGGCCTTGGCACACGATCTGAAGGTAGAGTTAAGTTGCGAGAGCAAGGAACTTCATAGCTTTGACGTCGACAACGGTTGCTTGGATGCATTATCCCATGGCATGGCCAGATTTATCATATGCCAATGGTGAACTGTCGGCTCTGGCTCGCAAATTAATCAAACACCAGGTTTAATAAATTGCTTCGAATCCGCTGCAGTTGGATGGAATCTAGATCGATATCTCGAGCTCAGTGTTTTCATCTGCATGGTCTTTGGACAGTTCGGCGTGGATCCGGAGATCTAATCATTTCGATATACAGGGCAAGCCCTACACATGCATTGATTTTACACCCCGGAGAACTGTCTCCCGCCTCGCTCGAGGTTCAACTTTATTCGGAAGGCGACCTACGGTCGGTTGCAGGAGCAGTTTGTCAATATTGCCGCCAGCTATAGCTAGCACAATGAACTGTCAGTATTTGCAATTGCCAGTGTGCATACTTGTTGCCTCCAGCTCACGTCTATGCAGACTCCGAATCTGTCAAAGACAGCAACGCTAACGATGGCCGTCGATTTGAGACGAGCGCCAGGCCTCCGTCCAATCTACGTCAAGCTGGTACTGAACAACCGGCACTCCGCGACCTGCCCATTACATCTGCAGCCGCCCCTCGACGTCGGCAGAGTGTAATCTTTGGGCCGCTGAGCAAACCCCGCCCTACCGAACAAACCTCCGACTGCTACGGACCCGGGATGGACAACACTAGAGATGGACCAGCACAGCCAAAGTTGCGCCCGGTGGTCTTTCCCCATGTTACTGGCTCTTCACCGGCCATGACAATGCAACAACGAAACACATACGACCGTGGTCTGCTGGATCCTAGCCGACGGCTGCCAAATGCAGGTTCTACACTCAAGACACATTCGGATGCTATTGGTAGCGAAAATACCAAAGATTCAACAAGGCTCCCATCTACCCATGCTCAACGAGGACCAACCGGCCCATTTACCTACCCGCTCATTCCTACCGGCGCCCCGCCAGGTGCGATTGCGAATGCCGGCCCTAGGAGTATGTTGAGAGGCACAAACAGCCAACAAGCACATAAAATCGGTAAAAAGACCCTCACTGATTCCCTGGTTGTTCGCTTGAAGGTCCCGTCAATTTGCGGTAACTGCACCTGTACCATCCATTCGAGTTTGCACTATTTCAAGCAATGTTGTCATGTACATCCCGGAAACGATACAACAACGTCCAACGGCCCGTGTATTCGTCTTTACTAACTTGCGTGGTCACATTATAGGTCAAGACGACAACCCAGGTGCGAGAGCCACGGAACAGGCGAAAAAGCGCAGGAGATCAGAGGCCGACACTGCACACAAAGACACTACGCCATCATCAAGGTTTACACCAGCGGCCACTGGGAAATCGAACGAGACTGGTCCACCACCAAGACCAAACTCGCGCAAATTCGGCAGTTCTGAGTACACATCCAACACAAGACGAAGCCCGACAGCGCCCTCGAAGCCCATAGAGCACACAACGCAGCTCAAGTCGAATGATAAGCCTACCAACACGGGTGCTACCTTGTCAAAGGATGCCGGGAACAACAACGATCGCGAGTCTGATATGGAAGTCTCTCCTCTATTCAAAACAAACTCCAGTCCGAAGCCAAAGTGCAACTGGACCGCTTTTGAGCACAAAGGGCCATGGTGCAGAATATCCTGTACGTATACAACACTGACCATGGATACTGGTATTCGGTATCTTTGGAATAATGTCCACATTTCTAACCAGTTTGACAGTCTACGAAGCGGACAAAGACTTATGCAACTCCAAGCATAAACCACACATACACCGAGATGGAGACCGGGACCTATCTGGGAGAGTTGCAATAGTTACCGCCAACAACGGTGAGAAATGCGCCCTCGTCATCGATGACGACGGCAACAGGGCTGGGTGGCTCTGTCCAACCGACCTCGATCTCATGTGTCTAAGAGGTCTCGACGCATCGCTGCACAAGATCAGAGTGTCGTTCCAGTGGACGGATGTCACGCCCCATGGTCGATGCAAGCTATGGGAAGGAGTGGCCAGTTGGAGAGCATTCGGTTGTTTCCGAACCCAGGACAATTCGAAGCCTTCCGTGACCCAGCCGGATGCCGAGTTGATGATCAAGAATGAATATTAGAGTTCAGATCTCATTGTGGCATCGTTGCATAGAGCAACTGCATGGATATGAAAATGTGGAGGTTCCTGTATGGTTACTTCGCGCGTGGTTTTACATTATTAATGTTTAATTTTGCAAGCTTAGCAGTTGGTATATCGTTCCATCTCGTGTTTGTGATGACCGTGTACATGGCAGCTGTCTAGTCTACTATAGTTAATTCATAATATTAATATTAATCTACAATAATGGTTACTTGGTACACCGCACCAGAATTATAAATGGTCGACTTTCGCAGTCTTCATACACAACCGGTGATTTATGCGAGAAGATGGCATCCCATACGCGTGCCAGATCATATCTAGAGTTCATGGAATCCAGATCTCAAATACTTGATGGACGCAATGGAACGATCGCGATCAAGATAATACACTGTTGGTACAATTTACCATATGTAAAACGAATAGTCTGGACCGCTGAGTGAGTCGTCGCACTTGAAGGTGGTTGAAAACATAGGATACTCTTCGTGATGGTCCCAATCGCCAATCGGCCGCGGTAAGGCGAAGATGTCGACGTCTGGGAGGGGCTTTGGGCTTTTCTTCAACAAGCTTGGCCATTTGGCCATGGGATTTGTGCCTCCGTGACCGAATCTGCGTGGGCTGTCCGGATATGCTCTGCCAACCCATCCTGACCGAGTCGTTGCATAATACCACCCCAAGTACGTACGCAATACAAGAAGTAGTCTACGTAGGAGGCGAGAGCTCGCTGCTGGCTTTTATATACCTAGGGCTCGTTGCACTTCCCTTCCTGTAGTGTGCCAATGTCCTGTCAAGCCACACGTGCACTATCTAGCCACCGAGCTCGAGATATCCTGCTAGTTTCGTCCCTGCACTGGTGCCAGTGTGGAAGGAACGACAGTTATGAGTCCAATATTGTCGGCATGACATGAAAGTCGGAAAGGACTCGCAGACAATACAATTTGCGCCAGCACATGAAGGCTTCCCTCGCAAGTGAAAACAAAATGTGGCCAGCAATTAGATATCTTCAATGGAAGAAGTCCAATTTGACCTGGACAAACGAAGCGTTACTTCGACAACAAGCCGCATCCCAACAGGCAGCGCTCGAGCTTTGCCCTCAGGTTCAGTTTGAATGTCTCAACCCGACAGTATTGACCATGATTGGTATGACATATCACTTAAGCATTCCCCTTGTACATACATAAGTATGTACTTTTGCTCATTGGTGACTGTCGTTGAAACCTGGAGCCACCCAGATTTCACCATTGGAGTAGAAGAGCCAACGGAACGCCGAGATCTGGAACAACCCAGATCCTGTAGAGCCAACGGGACGCCGAGATCTGGAACAACCCAGATCCCGGAAATAATAGAGCCAACTGGAACAACCCAGATCCCGGAAATAATAGAGCCAACGGAATCTTTCATATGCATGCCCATATGTGCTTTATCCCCATGCAGCAGACCGTCGAATTGCCAATAACGGCCCGATCGACGATCTACCTCCGAGGGCAAGCAATGCCGGCCCAACGATCCATCTCTAGGAGAACAACGTTCGTGTAAATGCCATTAATAGCCTTCTCAACGATTTCGCGCACCCTTCAAGATGGATACAACATCCTACTACGCAAAGTAAGACCTTTATATGAGCATACTTCATGTACATCTTGCAGTGGAAACACGCGTACGGGGAAAGGTAAAGAATGTACATGACAGTATTGTACAGATCAGAGTAGAATGCGTACTCGTTATGACGTGAGCGCTTACAAATATTGCAAATTTGAGCCTCGAGCATCATAGCTCGCACGGGTGAAGTCTGCGCATGCGTTCGCTGCCAGATCGATTCTTGGACGTCATGTGGCAATCACCAATACAAATCTGCACGATTCGATCGCGATGATTCTGCGTTTACCGTGGGATACAATTGTTACTTCTCACAGCAGAGTCAGAACTTTTTGTCGATCTGAATACTTAATTGACAGGTTCTGCACACATCGCCGCGCCGCTGCCGCATTACCTTTCCATAGCAACAGTCACAGTCCTGCCTGTCTTGACCTGGTGAGCTTTCTGGAGAACAGCGGCAGTCTTGCGGCGCGCCGCCATGGTGGCAGTCGTTAGTGGCTGCCGCGAGGGTTTCTTAACTCTTCAGGAAGTTTGTTTGGATGTTCTAAAGCTCAATATGGCAATTGTATCTTACAGATGCGAGTTGGTGAGAACTTCTACCCAGATCCTGTCACTCGTCACCCCAAAGGTTTGTGGCAGCGGCAGCGGCGCGGCGATTTGTGCAGAACCTGTCTAATAATCCATGATGGTGGCCGTCTTTATTCGTCATTTCCGTCATTTTCGTCAGGATAATCATGCGCGAAAAGAACTTCGAATAAAAAAACACAACCAAAATTCTATCCCCGTCAGAGTTTATTCATAAGATCAGAAGTTTGGTGGGGCCCTCTGTAATAATGAGAGAGAGAAGATGTCATTTCTAGATAGGCCTTCTGTACGGACCACTCTCGCTACACCTCGCTAAGCTAAACACGCTACCCCGTAACACCCTCCACATTACTTCGTCGCAACTCCACCAAACTTCAACATCTCCACCAACCGTTAACCCACCAAACTTCGTCACCAGCTCCATCGCTCCATCGCGACCGTCATACAGAGCACGGCATATTCGCCATTATTGAGCTGGTCGGTTCTAGAGATCTTCGGCGCGTCAGATTGCGGTGCTTGTCTGATTTCCAATGACTTTAGCGATTTCACAGATTTGGTGACGGCTCCTCAGCTCCACAGCATAGCAAACTCTACAAGTAAGTCGCAATCTCCCTCCTCTCCTTTCTTCGGCAGCTGCTCATTCGCTCACCTCACTCTCAGCAGCGTTCGCCTGTTCCGCTCACCCCAATCGCACCGCTGTCGGCTCATTGTCACCCCTCCTCGCACCGGTGCCGGCTCGATTTCCACCTATCTTTGCACTGGCAGCGGCTCGTACTGGCGTCGGCTCGTTCTCCTCCTCTCACTGCACTGGTATCGGCTTGTTTCCCGCCCCTCACTCGCATTGGTTTCGGCTTGGTTTACTCGTTTCCCCCACTCGCACTGATTTCGGCATCTGTATTTGGTCTTCTCCCCACCCCCCTGTAGATAGTATTTAGAATCTGTACAAGTATGTAGGAGTATGATTCATAAACACAAAGTGGGCCGAAACTGCAATTTGCGCTGCAATAAGTAGTACGAATATTTCCCACCAACCGTTCTTTGCTCGTGGAGAGAAAACTTCTAAATTTTTGCATGCATGCGAAGCAGGAGATGCCAAGTATCTTGCAATGCTATAGAATTGAAAAGGTACTGCGACAGTTGGATACCACGTATGATAGGTGGGGATTCCGGAAGCGAGTTCCACCTAGGTATTTGTGCCTATGGAATCAGTGTAACGGTTTTGTAGATATCAATCTACTATGTATAAGCTGCAAAAGGGTTGATGCCCCTTCTTGGTTAGACTAAAAGGTCCCCGCCATCACACATCTGGCTAAGAGTGACTCGCCTAAGAGTAGCTATAACTACTATCACAGGTTAGGAATAGAGCAGGAGCAGAAACAAGCGATCTCATGCTCATGGATGAGATGGTCAAGCTGTCCAAAGATCATATCTGCTGATAATCAGCTTGAGTAGAGGTCAAGTGAAAAGTCAAGGCATGGAGAGAGCGGAGCGGGCGCAGCGAGCGAGCGAACGACGTGCTTGAGATGTTTCTCAGCCCAAGTCTTCATTCTAGAGACCAATGGCCACTAGGCGGCCGAAGGCCGCACAAGTCTTGTATGAGGTAAACTACGGACCCTTGCCAAGCCATCCTGCGCACCGACCACTAACCAACTAGCCACCTTTCCTCCATTAGCCACCGCTCAAACCATATCTCTCATCCTATCCTCGTCACAATCAGCTTCTCGACGCTGAGATCTAGCCTCATTCCTTGACTTTGCTGAGATCCATAGCGGTCCGCCAACTCATCGCCTAGGTAAGCAGATGGAGCCATCCGACTGTTTTACGGGTTTAGAGAGCAACGATAATCGCAACGTCATCGCCGTCCCGTTAACTAACAGCCATCAGGCCAAAGTAGGGCCGGGCGGTTTGGTTACAGGTCACCAATTTGACTGCACCGTTGCAACTGCCTGCTCAGCACTATTCCACTACGGCCCTGTTGTACTTTCAGCTGCTATCGAACAAACCCCGACCTTGCTCGCTTTAACTATTTTCACGACTCGTGGGTTGCCGTTCAACGAGCGACTCTGTATTGCAATTGGTGTATCAACGGCCACGGACATTCTTACTTCGGTCATCTGCCCTTTTTCATCACCAAGTACGTCTAGAAGCGCAGCTATCGGACGAGGATCCAGACGACAAAGATGAGTGGTTGCCGAAGACCCATATCAACGACGATGCGGTCTCTGTGTCTGATATTCAGCAATTCGAGCCATCCCATGCCCAGGCCAACTGGAAGAATCGCACGACCGCCTATGCCCCCATTGGAGACCAATCCTCAACTGCCCGCAAGGCGTATCCCGACCCCACTGTTTCGTATACTTCGCCGGCCAAATCGCGCAGAAAACGAAAGCATCACCCGAAGACGGAAGAAGAGAAACGGAAAACGAAACAGGATGATTTCATCCAGCGGAAACGCCGGGCCGTAAAGGCGTTTGTTTCTGCGTCGGCTCCAGCACTGGACGCACTGTTGAACAAGGCAACTGGACGACAACCAAAGACGGAGAGTGGCCACGAGAGTCATGTTCCAATCGAATATCGGTGGATGACGACAGAAGAAACGAAAGCCGGATTCGAGGTGATCGATAGGGATTCGAAAGACCCGAAAATGCTGGTACACGTCCTCGACATCAATGCTATCCCAAAGCAACATCAACATACCATGGAGCATACATTCGACACGTTCCGCCAACGCACTCCGAAATGGGAACAGAAAGCAAAGGCTGCAAGAGGGAACTTCCCAGTCCGTCATCTGGGATGCTGGTTCAGAGTTGGGAGGATTGAGAAGCCTTACATGACCAGGCTGTACAGGGGCGGCGAGGCAGACTACAAAAAGGAGGTTCGTACCCCATCACAAACATCGAGAAAGGACTAACCAGTCAAGAGCAATATTCCACATCGAGCTGCTAAAACGTTTCTACATGAAAACGAACCTCTTTTCCGTCGCATTTCCAACCTGTTGCAGCATCACTATCGGGACATATATGATCGTTATAAGAGCGTGGAGATACCAAATGGGCAACATATGGCCGCCGATCCGTTTTGCATGGTTACATTGAACTTTAATGCAATTACAGCACGGCAAAAGGATTGCACTGATACGCCAGATGGGATTTGTGTTGTTTATTGCTGGGGTGAGTTTGAAGGCGGAGAATTGATTTTCGACGAGCTGGAGCTGGTGGTTCCGCTTCAACCAGGGCATCTTGTCATGTTCAGGTCAGCGCTTCTAACTCACTGGAATATACCTGTCAAAATGGGAATTCGGAAGTCCTTTGTGCTTTTCATTGACAAGCGGATGCATACATGTAGGGAATTGAGTGCGAAGCAGATTGTTAATAGGATGTTCAAAAGGGTATAATTAGATGAAATCATACTGGATTAATTGTGAACTGGATGTTATTCTTCCCGCTATCCATCAATCCAGAATGATTACTTTATATTTATATATAATGAGTCTACAAATCACTAACGTTTCCCGTCTCCCGTCAGATATTAGGAACCGCTTAGAAACGATTGTCGATGATTTCACATTCTACATGACAAAACCGGTAGTTTGATCTTTCCGTGTGCCAAATGAAGACTGGCTGGTTACTTACTTGTTATATGCCACTACTTTGCCACAGAATCGTCTTGCATTTGAAGGATAAAAGAAGAGGTTGGTTCTCTATCGGTTTTATTATTCTCTACAGCGATACAAATCTTGCTAACGTTCGGTCTCTAGGATATAAATCCATTCGTCACATTTGAGCTCGAGATAAACGGCCTATTTCCAACCTGCAGTTCAATACTCTATTACATGCCGCGCCCAAAGAATCGACAGGGAGCTGGTAGTAAACGAGGCAGGATGAAGCGAAGGGATAAAAAGAAAAGGGCAGCTGAGAGATTGGAGTATGAGGATCGGATTATTTCCATGTTGGGTACTGGTCTTGAAGCTACCAATAGACCTATAATACGGCGTCACAAGAGGGATGAAGACATGGAGGACATCCTTTGTGGGCAAATTGTAGAGTATAGCAATCCATTGATTGATACATTCAAGACGGTAACGTAACCTCCGATTTTTACACCAGTCCAATTAACCAGTTACTAATATTTAAGTAGATTGACGGACGTTCCTCTTGCACATACGTTGTTGTTGATAAGCAGACAAACAAACTTGCTTTTGTCGTCAAAGTATTTTATCCCTTCAGCCATTCCACTATATTTACTGACTTATTTTTTGCAGGTATCTCTTTATAAAGACATGACAGCTACGGAAGAAGCTGTTTATCGACGGCTATTTGATTACTTCACCAAGGATCAAAAAATAAAAGGCCATCAGCACTTGAAGAATGGGCCGGCACGTCAGGGAAAGGGTCATATGAATGCAGTTGGATGGAGACCAGGGTATCAGACTGGGGTAAATGTTGATAGCTACACTTCTGGTCATGGCCGAAATGGTAGATTCACTTATAATCAGATTCGGCAACACGAAACTCAGCTGCAGGATATCCATTCCACCATATCCTCCTCGCTTCGTTCCCTTTCCTCACTCATTCAAGAAAACCAGAATGCCGAGCTTCGTCAATATGGAACACCTGCAGCTGGGATGCCATATGGTGCAGATGGACTCCAGCTGGATGGTTGCTTCTGCTCCAACATTGCCTACACATATGATGGATTCTACAACAGCATGCATAAAGACAAAGATGCTAGTAGTTATACCTATGGTATGTTTGGAAGAACTCGAAATGGACGGCTTTCTGGTATGGACCAGGATGGTGGAAAAGAATCAATTTCTGGCTTTAGTTTTCTCAACATTCCCTATCGCATTCGGGTTCTTCTTGCAGATATTGATGGCATTGCTGAGATTATTTGGAGGGGTCCTACAGACTGTCATGGTACAACCACAGGGATACGGCATGGAGCATTTGACAGGATGGGATTTACCTGTCAGATTGCCTCGGGCCTTGTAGCCAGGGTTGCAAGACACAGCACCCAGTATTCTCCTGATCACCCGATGTTCGTGGAACAGTGGGATGCGGGAGATTCATGAGGAAGAGGACTAGCCAGCTGATGGCGAGGATATTTAGCAAAGAGTTAATTTTTCTATTTGTTATCAGTTTGAGCTGCCCAAACTATGTACTCGTGTGAAACTGTGCTGCTTAATATCGACGATTCTTCATCTTCAAGTAGGTAGATAGGACCTTGTACTTGTCGATCCGGGGTTATTATGTTTGCCCCCCAGGCCGATCGGACTATGTATGGCAACGTTAACATCACTGCACAGGCGGCGTTACGGGACGAATATGGCCTTGCTTTCTACATGAACAAGCAGGTTACGATCGCATCGATATACTCGTACTTTGTGGAGGCTTGTACAGGACCATTAACCATACGACTCTTTTGTATCCAAAATCGAATGGCTCCGTGAGGCTAGTAACGAATCACTCTGCTCAAATTTGCTTTTGGCAGCTTCTCCGAAAGCTTTTTCCGGTGCCGTCTGCGGACCGGTAGACACGCGTACGCTTCATCCTTCGAAACAGTACTGCATTGTAGAGTTGGTCTCTTACATTATCTGGAAGAGGGTGGAACCAGTCGCTCAGGTACCAGGCGATGTACTCGTCGAAGCCAACTAGTAGTGAATGATATTTCTGTTTTTGGTGCTTTCGAATTTCGCAAGATGAACGCTTTGGCTCTCGTGTAACGTCTCACTGGAAGAGACCGGCTCTCGAAGTACTCATGAGAGCAAGCTATAGAGCCGATAAATGGAGTCGTTGCAGCCAGCAATCAGTGTGTCCCGACCGTCAAGATCGAGGGGTGCCAGTACTAGTGAAGGTGAGCTCGAGTACTGTCTGGACGATCCTGGCCGCTCCGTTCGCTGATGTTGAGGCTGGATACAGATGAACTCGCGGTACCGTACGTCGCTGGCTGTATCAGCAGAACCATCTTCGGAGCCATCGTCAGATCAACCAGTGTCTGTTTCGTTATATTCCCTCCCAGAAGCTTAAGCTTAAGGCGGCCGGAAACTGAATTGGTGGTACCGGTGGTGCTAGGCTCTGTACAGTATGTATCGGACAAATCCGATCGCAATCGGTGCCAGTTTAGATCTGGACCGGTCTATATCTGCAATAGCAACAGCTGCTGTACGTACGATCGAGGTTTTGGAGTTTGACTTCACACTGTAACGCACGTGGACTTATAAGTTGTACTGCAAGTACATGTATCAGATCATGAAGTCCTCAGCTGCAGCGCTCATGCTGGCAAATTTAAAGTGCAGCCACGTTGCCAGATGCCAATCCCGGTGCGCGCCAGAGGCCTCGAGGCTAGCATGCGATCGAAAGATATTCATGTGCGACATGTCATGCCGTACTATAAGTCCATGAATAAGCCCCAGGTCTTGTATCGAGTTTGCAAATTTGGACCTGGTCCTAAGGGAGGAGGAGTCTAGTTGTATCGGAACTGTTGATTCTGGACCGGTGGTGTTTTCTGCCTCGCTTGAGATCTCAATTGACTGAATTAATGCCGGATGGGCCCGGGGTGATCTTAAGCTTATGGGTCTTTTTTTTCAATTCTTTCCACCTTCACCACCGGAGGCCTAGTTATCAGAGGTCTTATATGCGGGAGGGTCTTGTACAGAGGCCGGGGCCTAAGCCTATACGGTTGTGCATGCGCAATTGCAAGTATTGGTCTGTATGGATGCGGGTCGCAATCGTGGTGGGAATTTGGCGATCGCGATAACTTTAAACTGGCCCTGCAATTGCAATTGCCATATGCATGCGGGGCTAACATTCAGTACAGCATAATAAGTGCCAGGTACTTTTCATGGGAAATATTAATTTGGTTGACAGTACTTCGCAATCAATACCAGGTAGGTACCTACTTAACCGGTATGTAACTTGAGTAGGTACTCTGACCATGCAAAATACAAGTATGGCCACAAACGTACGAAGGTATCCATCCGGATATCGATCCGCACAGGTGATCATGGCCAAAGTTTGGTGGTTCGACGCCGATCCCTAGAGTCGGGCTCAAAATTTCGGCCATGGCCCATGCAGGCACGGTACCGTACCTCAGCAACATTTGCGCTTTGGAGTTCTATACCGCTCTAGATCTACTTTATGTGGCCTGTCTAGACCCCGTCAAGACTCCGGAGCCCAAATTGCCCATCAAATTTAGAGCAGTTTGAAGCCAAACTGGCTCTAAAGGGACTGTTTTGGAGACAGACTGCAGCTGTAACGTTACCCGCCAAAATTTGGAGTACATTATAGTTGAATTCGAAGGCGGCGCCCATCGCAAAATCTCTAGTGCAGCTGGCTCTAAATTATCCGGGCCATGTGCATACTTTAGAGCCATATCCCCAAAAGCGCAAATTTCTCTCTATTTTGCGCCATGGCCAACCCCTTCTATAGAAAAACCCAACATCATGACCGGTGCGCATATGCGCATAACCTATGGCCATTGCTAGGTATAGTTGGGCCTGGCCATGCCTACTTAAGTAAATAAGTACATATGAGCAGCTCTCAAGTACATGTAAAAGTATGCAAAGACAATGTTCGCTCGCAATTTCAAAGGCTCTCACGTGACATTACTTGGTTCGGGAAGGAGCAAGGTCGTCCTATGTCCTTCTTCTTTCGGGTCCCTCCTTCCCACTGACAACTACTCCACATCCTATCCGCAGCCGACTGCTTGCAGTCCATCTGCGGTTTTTTTATTGTTTGTTGACAAAAGGGCCGTAACGACTCCTGTATCCGGATACCCAATGGCGCCTGTACGTTCTCTCATACCAGATATCCGGTACCTGTCTCTGCTTTGTTGCATATCTGACTTTAGATTTCAAGCCCCATAGCAATCGAGCTGCCGCAAGGCCGTTGGCTGCAATCACAAGACGCAGTCAGGCCGCTCCACCAGGTTTCGTTAAAGTAAAACCATCCACGGCAACAAAGCTGTAAGTCATCCTAACAGCTGGTCATTTCAGCTATGTCCATCTGAACAGTTAGCGCAAATGGTGGACAGTCTGTGCTAACCATGGATATGTGGAAATAAGTGGAACGCCAGGGTCAAATGGTTACAATGTCTCGAAAGGTCGACAACGGGCCCCAGCCATGCAGCCATCTGAAGCACACAGGGCCCAGCCGCGAACACAGGAAACATCAAGGCCGAGGCCTGACCTTCAAAGGCCACGAGTCGTCAATGGCAACCTGATTCAGCCACAAACTCGATCTCGCCCAACGGCTGCACTCACATCCTCAAAATCGACTCAAGCTCGTCAACCGCCAGCTGCAGATCGACTACCGGACTCGCAAGCAACATGGGCGAATGTGGGATCCAATCCATCTGGGAGAAGCACCGGCCCATCACAGCGAAATGGCCAAAACTCGAGGATGGTCGCAACGTCCGATGGACACAACAATACCCGACACAATTATCCTCCGCAGGCATCATCGAACACACAGGGGCCACGCAGACAGCCACCAGCTCCGGCACCGCAATCGCAGACACGGTCTGTAGCTGCTGCGACGGCGAACAGTAGTAGGAACGCGCGACCTCTCGGTATCCCAGAACGAGCACTTCCTGCCATCAGAGGCCCAGGTGGTACCCGACGGACTGGAGCCAAGCAGGCAGCTCCTCGATTTTCTCAGCAGGAACTTCGTGCACGCCAACCAGATGCTGCATTCACGAACACAGGCCGACTATCCAGAACAGATCCGCGAGCTGGTGATGATCAGAGCCCAGTTGAAGAGGAGTGGAGGGGAGTCGGTATGTTTCTACCCTGGCCACTCGTTACGTGTCACGGCTGGTGTTGCAGTTGGCCGCAGAGTGTACAGTCGGCTGATAAAGTATGGTACAGGGAACAGCATCCATAGGATTGTCCGGCGGCCTCATGGTTATGGACATGATGACTGGGACGATCTCTACAATACGAGCTGTCTGGCTGTTGAGGACGAGAATGACCCTCGGACGAAACAGATGCGTGAAATATTCGGTCCACCTATCGCACTACTGAGGCCAGGTTTGTTGTCTCCTTCCATATTGCGTCTGGACCTTCTAACTGGCAGTAGGTGACAATATGGACGTTGGTCTCAACTCGAATGTCCCAGCTGAGAGGCGAAAGGCGAAAATCAGAAACATGGCAGGTGTCATGGGAGTACCGGCAAGCGAAGTGAGGACAGTGAAGAAGGAAATAACTGCACTTCTGCGATGGACATATAGATTTGTTTTTCGCAAGTCTTTCACAAAGCATTCTGAGCAGGTGCAGCGCCGCCTAATGTTCACCATCATGCAAGAATACAGCTGGAGAAACTGGAAGTGGTGGCAAGTGAAAGCCATACTGTATTCCATGGCAGAGGACGCTTACAGGAATATCCGCAACAAGCAGAGAGCCAAAGAGATTCTGCTCCAGCAGATAGAAGACGAGATGCGGGCACAAGAGACAGAGGAGAGAAACAGCAGCAATACAATGGATGCACCGAGCGTATCGAGGTCTCAAGCAGAACAGGCCGCCAGGCGAGAGAGATTGCAACAGAGTCAGGCGCCGCCGCCTCGATCTCAGGCGCCTACCCGCAGGTCGAATAAATCTTCTCAGCAAGCGGTCGAGGGCAACACTGGTTCTCATGGTCGTACCACATCAGTTGGCTCTGGGACAAAAAAATCATCACGACAATCAGCCGTCGGTCGGCCTTCTAGCCGGAACGAGTATCTATGGGATTTTGAGCAACAAGATGCATCTCAGTCGAACATCCATGCCCCCACAGCTGCAGCTGTCACATCCTCGAAGCGTCAAACGCGAGGCAGTCGACCGGGCAATGGGAGCGTGCGGCACTCAACTCCTGCATATGCACCGTCGGAAGAACCCGAGCCTGCGCCAGTTTCTTCTCTTGATGATTTCTACTGCTTTGATGACGACGAAGATGATGAGGAGGAGGACGTTGATATGGCTGAGCAGTCTGAACCCAATCCAGATGTGCCGTTGAACGATGGTACAGGTCGGCGGATGTTCCATGGATATGTATACCAGCCTCCACCAACTCCAGAGGGTCGGTACGACGGAGATCTGGAGCAAGAGCTGTGGGAATATAACCACCAGAATCAAATGCGCAATACGGACAGTGTGCCACCCGTTGAATACGCAGACGATGATATATTGGACGATTATATCGATCATATTCCTGCAGATTTGAGCAAGGACGAGCTAGAGGAGTACATGGAGGAGAGGGCGATGAGAGGCCTAGGGCCAAGAACCGAGTCGGCGCATACCCCGGTTGACGATGGTGATCAATTTGCTGCCGGTGGAGATGCTGCTGACGACTTTGGAGATTATGATGAAGAGGGACCTTCTACTATGCCGCATGATGAGTCAATCGGAAATGATCAGGGACATTCCGATTATGAAGACGATGAGCCAGAGACCGCAATGCGAGATGATGGTGCAGAGAGCCTGCCCGACTATGATGATGGTGGTGCTGATGGAAGGTACGGATATGAAGAGGATTCTGAGTTTGAGCCAGAACAGACTCATCAGGGATCGGAGCGCGTGTATAGTCCCTCGCCTGGTCTTCGAGATGATGATGATACGGGAGCCAACGAAATTGAGGACACGGACGAGAGAGATGAGAGTATTGCCTACGAGCAAGACGAGATGTATGAGAACAGTGAGTATGAAGAGGACGAGCTCCCAGCCGCAGCTGTGCAGTTGCAGCTGAGCGATGACCGTGTTGAGTATGACAATGATGCCCTCCTTGAGTCTCTCGAGTTCCAGGACGAGGATGAAAGGCTGGAGCGGCAGAGTTCACATAGTCGAATGAATGTGGGCCAGGCCGACACATATGGCGATTTCGACTATGATGATGCCGCCATTGGCAATGAAGCCGAAAGAAGCATACATGCACAACAGGTTGCTCATTGGGGTGACGACCAAAGTGTGTACTCACAGGACGGCAATACCTACGAAGCCCGAGGACCGGTACCCACAGAGGAGTATCAGCACTACGGAGCACATGGACAGTTTTACCCCAGCCACACTCCGAATGCCTCACCAAACCCACCACGGCCGCCTGCACCTAAGAAGTCTTCAATGCGACAGTCAGGAATCGGCTCGAGCGGTCGCGGGACACTGCAAAACGATAATGTCTCTTCGAGCTCGATATATTCAACAATAGTGGTACGGGATCCAAGGACTGTACGGTTTGGATCTACAAGCTCGTCATCTCAATCAAATTCCTCTACACCCTAAGAAGCTATTCGTGATCGCGATCGCCCGGTTGGCAAGCAGATGGGGTCCATGTCTCGGGACAGGCCGCTGCCTCCACCAGTTCCAGACGCCATCCGCGGGACAGACATCGGAAACTCGCTCGAAGAGTATCGCAATCGTGCCATCCAGAGAGGTACACGGCAACGGCAGTTGGAGAGGGCATTGGAGAAGGGTCGAGAGCACAGCACGATATTCTCAAGTCCTCGGATGCAGCCACAAGCTGGCGGTGGTTACCATGATGGCGACGACGAGGCTGAGCTTCCGTCGTTTCGAGCGGAGAAGTCGGTGCCATCCAGACAAAACATTCCAAAAAATGCAAAGCCAACCCGGCAAATCTCTGCAATCAACAAGCGGGCAATCAAGCATGGAATTACTTTTCCCACGTCTGCTGCGAGTATTCCTACGTCTGAGAGTTGGCATGATCCACCGCTCCCTCCGCCCACCAAGTCCGGACGTCAGCCTATGCCATCCAAAAAGGCAAGGGAAAATCTCAAGATGGTCGAAAAGAAGAGAAGGAGTCAAAGGAAGAAAAATATTCTGATGGAAAAGATTGGGCAATCTCGAGCGTTGACGGCGTCATGGGCAGCAGCTAAAAGGAGTGGTGGTAAGGGTGGTAAATGGCAGGGAAAATCCATGGCGTAGCCAGTGGGTCGTGTGGTGCTGTGGCTTGGTGTATTTGTTGTGTTTTTTCTCTGGGAATATTATAATACATATAATGGGGATTGATACCGGTGACGAGCAGGGGTGTTTGTTTCCATGTCGTTTGTTTATGCTTATGGATTTCTTTCGAATTCGGAGTTAATGAGAAGTCTGTTGTTTATTGATTCGAATCTCTGTACATACGCAACTGCATACAGGGATACTTGCTTAATCTCTCTGTTCATTTTGAATTAATACTTTTTTTGTTATTTCACATAGGTAAGCATCGTGCTACGGATAACCGCTATATGTTAATCCCATCTTAAATTAATTAAAGGAACTTTAACTGCCAACCGATTTTTAGGGCTGGTTGAGTCCAGGCCTAGGCTGAATCACATTGCGAGGGCTCAAAGTGTTGTGTACAGTATGCATGCATAACTGTCTCTTTCGAATCTCACCTGAATGCAATTGGCTCGATGCACCAAACTCTCCATACATGTATGACCATGGACCGGTATGGCCCGGGATCGGATGTGTATTGGGCAACTACTTTATATGCTTTACATATAGTACTGTAGCCCCCGGTGATCTCAGCGATCGTAATCTAGACTCTCATTACAAGTCCGAGCCGGTACCTTTAAAATCGATATCCATATATTATCTGATGCTCAGGTTCTGATCTGCTTCTCCATTTTTCAGCTGGGTAGTAATTGTTGTCGGGTCGAGTCGAGTGTCCCATACTCAAAATTTGGAAAATTTGTGGTGCATGAGCATTGGATTTAATATATTTGGATTTCGCTCGAATGTCTGCTGATTCGCAATTCATTTAGTTGGGGGCCCCAACAAAGGTGTGTAGATATATCTTTGCTATTCGAATTCATGCTTTGGTGTCCACGGTCGCAAACCCGCCGGATGATTATCTGTACAGTATCTTTAAATTTTGCGCTGTAACTGCTCAGCAAGCTGGCATGCGGTATATTCCTCAGCTGTGGGCCGTGTATTCAGTTGGATAAGCTTAAGACTGGTTTCGAGCTCGAGTTCGATGTCCAGGATTTGGGGTTTCAAAGGGTACCGTGCATGTACATGTGTACCGAAGTACTTACGTACACGCCGCGGCCAACTGGTCATGGCCTAAATTTGGATCCGGATCTTCGATCGAGGGGTTACATATACTCAAGTATGTATGTGCAGCAGCAAGCTCATGGTTTCGCCGCTCTCGAACCTTTGGCTGCTCGCCGTTACCAATCATATGCATGGGCAGCAGCTCAGCACGTACAAGCCGCCACCGAACAACAGGCAGCGCAAGCGAGCGCTGCAGCTCACCAACAACTGCAGGCCAATCTCACTATCGCCCGCGCTAGCGCTGCTGCCCATGATCATGAACGGCACGCTCGGCACAATATAGCACCTTGAGCTTCTCCATTAATTAATTCATTCCACTTCGTGGGATATACGAAGTATGCATGATCATCAAACTTGACGTGTAAAATGGACGCGGCATGGCTGGGTATAATATCAAGGAGCGTATACCCATGCATATGGTGTAAGTATTTATTCCGGAAGCTCAAAGGCCATTTGCTAGTATACTTACGTCTTGATTTGCAATTGGGAATTCGATGTATAACTTTGGCATGGTCTAAAGTCTATAGCTAAGTAGACTATGATATGGCAGATAACATTCTAGATCTAGACCTGGCCGCTTGAGCTCGTGCGCAAAATTGTTGATAGGGAAGCGCTTGAGACCAGACTCGGGCGCGGCAGGGTTGATCAATATTAATCTCCATTCTTGGTGATGCACTCTTCTCTGCTAGCGCTTAGGCCAGCAACAGTTTTGACGTCCGGTGGTATAAAGGTTTGGGGAATATGGCTCTCTTCGGGGAGTGTTATAGCCCTATTCGCAATGCTGCCAGACTTCTGGCCTACATTACATAACTTGTGTCAATTCTACCGAGTGGACTACAATGATTCCAAGTAGGTAGCTCCAGCTGCTGGCCTCGTTCGGAATCTCAGCTGCAGCAGCCGCCAAGCGTTTGCTTGGAAATTGGTGCGCTGGATAAGGAGCCGACCGCGACTTGGGTTTTTTATGCGTGAGCTCGAATATTTATGCTTCTATCCTCGAAATTTCTTGCCACGCCGCGGCTATGTCCATTATGGGTCCTCAATAACTCCAGTTGAAAGGTTGAAGAGTTGAATACAGGTTAATTTAGAGCCTGTGGCACTTTTTATCCGCAAAAGCACCACTTCAAAATATTCGTTACTCTCTTGCTGCTAGCTATAGCTGCTTCGAATCACGGATGAGATCATGGTTGCCAAGCGCCTTACTTAAGGGCCGGCCTAGGTCTGTAGATGGTGAGTTCCGAGTCTGGTGAATTTTGGCTTCTTGCCTGAAGCTTGCATTATTAGAGAGGTTGCGATATGTAGTTTTGCGCTGAATCCGACGTGCGGGTCAAGATCTTCTATATCTGCAAGTTTTGTGGGTTTTGGAGTGGCCACAGAACTTGCAGATATATACCAACGTTCGCAAACTCGAGTCTCTGGCCACAAAATAGCCAAGGCATGCCAGTTTGTGGCCAAACCACAAAACGCAAACTCTCTATTGACAGATTCTATATCTTTCCTTGAACTGCAACTTTAGCGACTCCAATTCAACTCCAATTCAACTCAACCGGTCCTCGTCAGATCTGGAGGTGGATGGGTTGGGTTGGAAAACAAAGCGGCGAAAGCACCTAGGTCCAAAACTCGCTGTTTTGCTTACCCACTAGCAGAAACAGCGGCTCTTGGTGCAACCCAACTCCCACCCAACTCTCAACTCGAGTTATTGAGGACCCCTACTCGATCGGCTGCCAGTACATACGGCGTACTTGACATTGCTTGCAATTGCATCTATTCACTGCCCAGGCCCGTAGTACTCGATCTATGTCTCGCCTTGTTTGAATTCTCTCAGCTGGACCTGGCCATGGCCGCCACTGCAGGTCAGCCCGTTGTATATGAAGGTACCGTTGGGCTCGTAAGTGATCAAAAGATCGACCATATGCATGGAGTTCTCGCTGCTCGAAAGGCTGCAAGAGGGAAGGTCGGTATCGGCAGCCTTAAGCTTGCAATTGCAATGTCCCACAGAACTGGTCTCCGAACCCCGAAGGCCGAGAGCTCGAGATCAATCGCGGTATACGTTATCAGGAAAGCAGCGCTGCGAGGTTGGCCTCTAGATCTTGGGAGGTTCTGAAAAACTAGCAGCTCAGCCTTCGTACGGTGTCATGCATTCGGACAAACTTCGGTCGGTCGACTGGCAGGCAGTATGTCGCTCGCATTGTGGGCTATAACTGTCTATGCTCATTTATATCTAATCCGGCCACGGCACAATGGGCGATTGGGTTGGAGGTCGTTGACTTCGAATCACTTTCTCGCGCGAATTTGGATGGCCTGGCCAGGCCCGATAATGTGCCTTTGTCACGTGTGCTATTCACGTGCGTTTGTCTGTTTTTGCTTTGATGGGGAAGGCGACAGGCTGGTCTTTTCTTCTCTTTCCATCCCAAGACGAACAACATTCACCCGTGCGACTTCCACATTCGACCTCAACTATCGACAAACTCCATGGCATCAACCTTTTCGCTGGCATCTTGCCTTGTTCGATTTGACTGCTTGAGAAGTGGTAAGTCATAAATACTGGTACGTGGTGTCATGATGGTCTGATGCTTGTGTCTGTTTGCCATTTCTTGTCTCTTGCCTGCTCTTCACCTTGTCACTCTTGCCGACATTTGATCGGGACCTTCTTGTGGCTCCATTTGCTGATTGAATGTTCCGCTGGATGAATAGATTTGACACTGGCTGTCCGTATACCTTGGGAACAATCTTCATTCTTCTTTATGAGAGTTTGTGCGTCGAAACTCCACCAAAGCATCATCATCGCGGTTTGGTCCTGCCAATCGATGTCGGCTTACTCGGGCCCGGTGTCTCCTTCTCTTTCGGTTTTTCGCTCGTTGGCCACGATTACGAGCGTCACCGGTACCACTCCTGGTGCCATCTAGCCCTTCCTGATTAGCGGGGCTGTTCTTTTTTGCCACGCTTAGTTGGGATGCTCCTTCCAGTCATGGCACAGGCTACGGCTGCCAACGGTTGGAAACTCTTGGACGGCCGGTACGGATGTTGCTACTAGGACACATGTTTGATCAGATACAGTAAGTCCCACTGATCCAATCACGATAACATGGTTCTTCTTCACTAACCTACTGGATTGTGGCACAGTTTACTATGGCGCTGCTGACCTCCGTTTTTACGAGGGCTGCTGGCTATGTGCTTTGTGAAGCTTCCGGTCTTGCTGACCTCCGATTTTACGAGGGCTGCTGGCTATGGGCTTTGTGAAGCTTCCGGTCTTGCTGACCTCCGATTCTCGAGGGCTGCTGGCTATGGGCTGTGTGGAGCTTCCGGTCTTGCCGACCTCCGTTTTTATGAGGGTGTCAGCTGTCAGTACGAGTCGAGGGTGTATGATCTTTCGAATGCGCTGATGGCATAGCACTGCAAGAGTGGCTGTGCTCATGCTCATGGCTTGAAAGAACATTGGCTATGCAATTGCTATGCCTATGGAAGCGAGACCGTCGTCATGCTATCTGGTGATTGACAGTTCCTGTTGGCTTGATCGGACTGCGACTTGTGATCCTTCACAAGTCGAGATATGTACCGTACCATCCAGAGGTTGTTGGTTTCTTAACATGTCTCTATTTGCGTGGGTGCTGGTATATAATTTTTCCGTTGGATTTTTCCTCTATTATTTTTCCCGTCCTCATCCTCACCTCTCGGTTTCTTTAGAAACCGAGAGGAGAGGATGAGGATGTGGTGGGGTCGGGGTCGTTTGACCGACTCAAATAATAAACATTATCTTCTAAACATCTGAGCAAATGGAAACCAAACGTTCGAAGTGACTGGATAAACGAGTGAAGGCTGCATGCCGTTTACATGTGTATTGTTTAAACGTATCGCATGTTTAGACACTGGTCGTTTACACTGATGTGTCGTTCGAACGAATGTTTAGGCCTAAACGGAAAATAAACGGATTCTGAAACGAGCACCGGGTAAACATTTTGGCCTTTTCAACAGGTGTTTAGTGTTTACATGAACCGTTTGCGTTTGCACAAATCACAATGTTCTATAGTGCATGCACAAAGCCGGCGCCATACGTGGAGCGATCATGATGTAGCTTCATCTTTCGTAGCATGTTCCATCCAGAAATCCATGCACAAAGCCGGCGCCATACGTGGAGCGATCATGATGTAGCTTCATCCACAAATATCCCCTTTGAATCTCTCGTAGTGCTTCTTGCTGACGGCGCCAGAGGATGTTTCGATTCTCGTATCTTTCTCAAGTAGATGGGTTGACCAGCGTATCCTCACCTCCAAACTGTGCAAGGTTACTCCTTCTCGTAGTTTTTTTGTTTCAACCCAAGATACGGCCGATGTATTTCTCGTAAATCCACGTCAATGCTGCCATCAGATCACCATGATTCTCGTGCTCGATTGATAAACTCTTCTTGCATGTATCGTGTACAGGCAGTCCAGTTGCACTCGTGAGCTGATGATGCCTTTATTCTCGTACATCCCAGCTGCCGGGTGCCTTCTTGTAGCTCAACGTGACTCCTACTCAAGACCACTTTTTCCTCGTACTGTCTCTTCCTATGGTAGTCATGTATCGAGAAGATCAGATTCGTTCCATCTTGTCGATCATGACGAAAATGGACATAGACGTGGCAGATGAAGGGAAACCAGATTGGTCTTAATCTCGTAAAAAGGACATAGCCACATCGCGACATCCCCGTGATTTCTTTCTCGTATAATCATCTTGCTCGAGTTCACTTCCATTTAGTAAACAGTACGTGCGCGAGCGTTTGTGCCTTGTTCATATATATGCGCATAGCTGTACTTGTCGATGTCGTGATATCTCCTAATGTGAGCGCATGAGCGACCCTGCAGATAAAAACAACGTCGATCAATCGCAACCACATCCCCATAAATCTGACGGACTGACCAGTCTAACATTGCCGTATCTTTGCTTTAACCTCCCTTTCAATCGAGACACTCGTAGAAAGGTCTTCCTGCCGAGGCGACTTCGTAGTGTGACAGAGAAATAGACATGAACTCGTACAGCAGCCCGCACTGGCAACTCCAATGTAAAAAGGACATGCTCCGTTCGGTTGGCGTTTGTGCTTTCTTCCTTGGGTTATCTCGTGAAGTCTTTTCATTTCCATTCCGTACCATTGACGATATCGAAAGTTCCAGTACGACGGCATAAGACTCGGCTTTTCGATTGTTGAAAGATCGCATTCAACAGGCCATCCTCAAAGCCATACGTGCAACAGTCGTCTTCGATGAATACGCAAACAAACATCCCCTTTAAATATCTCGTGTCAACTCTTTTGGTAATGGCTTCTGCGTAATAACAGACTCAATGTCCTCTGATTCTCGTACTCGGTTCTGTCCACCTTGTCTGGTATAGCGTGTCTTTCGCTCGCAACAACTTCCTTCTCGTGACTCCTTGTCATGAGCTGAGATGCGGCTGATGTATTTCTCGTGCCTCTGGCAGATGCAACCAGATGCCTCGATTCTCGTACGTCTCCTGCTGGATTCCAGTTTGCTCAACGTAAACCAAACTCACTACCTCCCTGCTGGAGTCCAGTTTGCTCAACGTAACCAAAACTCACACCAGCATTCTCGTAGTTCGTGCGTTCGAGTCTTAGACTTTGAGAAGATCCAATGCGTGCAGAGTCGTAGTGAGTGTATGAACTCAATCGTGCGACATGATGAAATTCTATCGCTCTTAATGTCGTGTGATCGTTAGGAGCGCGATGCGACTAGTACATCCCCGTAGCCTGTCTTGATCGTTTGCTTGCTAACGTACATCTGTTCCAGTAATTCCGAGATTACCGTGAAAACTGCCTCTCTTCGCTGTTTGATCGTGCCTTGGATCCTGGTATCCCAGTGACTTGTGAACGTGTTGTGGTGTTTTCTCGATAGGGAAAATGAGAGAAGAACGTGAAACGTTGGGGTTCATTTGTAGTGAAGTGGAGTGGAGAGAAGATGAAGTCCCAAACACGGGGAAAGGCAGGGTTTAAATACCCATCCAGCCCTCCACCCACCCAAACCAAAACGGAAGGAGACTAGCACGGCCAAAACAGCAGGTGGTATTCCCCAGACAAAGACCGACAAACAAACAAAGAATAACAAATAAAACAAGCATCGATAAACAATAACCAATAACCTCTAAATATACCATTAGCCTCATCCTTCATCTATCTATCTATCCCCCCCCATTACCCTTCTATCCAAGGCCAAGGCATCTTCACCTCTATACACCCACATACCAATACCCTTCACGCAACTGACAATGCCACGTCTACCACGTCTCCTGCACCCACCTCCCCCCCTTCCCCAACCCATTCACCACCTTCTCCGCCTGCTCATAACTTATCCCGCCCCCCCCCCCCCCCATCACAACCTTCCCCACCGCCTCCCTCACCCCCTTCGGCATGGCTCCACTACTACCACACAGATAAAACACGCCCCCATTCACCAGATTATCATACACATCCCTCCACGCCTTGCCAGATATCAACTTCTGGACATAA
This sequence comes from Ascobolus immersus RN42, assembly GCA_003788565.2. Lineage (NCBI taxonomy): Eukaryota > Fungi > Ascomycota > Pezizomycetes > Pezizales > Ascobolaceae > Ascobolus > Ascobolus immersus. The sequence continues at coordinate 265,035 of ML119696.1, forward strand.
CCCACCTCCGGCTTGGTCGTATCTGCCGTCCCATCTGGAAGGAGCGGTTTTGGGTCGCGACTGAAGATGGTGTAGAGTTTGATGAGGCTTTTTGAGGCGAGCATTTCGAGTTCCGAGTGGAAGAAAAAGTCGGAGGAGCGGTTGCGATTGCCGAAGATGAGAGTTGTTTTTGTGGAGGGGTTGGTGTGGAGGCGGTGCCAGATTAGGGCGCGGATGGGGGCTACGCCGGTGCCTGGGGCGATTGCAAGGATTGGGAGTGTTGGATCTTTGGGGATGAAGGATTGGGTTGCGGGGTGGGAGATGACGATGTTGAGGGGGGTGTTTGGAGGGAGGGAGGCGAGGTAGTTGGAGCAGAGACCGATGCGAGGGCGGGAGAGTTTCGTCTTGTACTTGACGATTGCTACCAATAACTCTAGTTTATCGCTCGCAGGCGTCTCGGTAGCAGGCTTCGCTCCAGGCGGTGGCAGCTCGTTCCCGAACGGTGACGAGGAGACGGAGAAGAGACGGGGTTTGATGACGGGAAAGTAGGGATTGACAAGGGCGTCGAGAGGGAGTTTGACGGCGTTAAAGTCTTCCAGTGTTTCGAGCAAAGTACGACGTGGGCGGAGTGTGTAGTTCCAGAGGTCTTCGGTGTATTGCGGGTTGGAGAATTGGAGGAGGCGGTCTTTGTGCATGGGGTCCTCTGCATAATCTGCAAGAAATTGGAAGAAGCTTCGCCGTGGGATGGCGGTAATATCGAGAATGTTGGTGAGGAGGTCGCGGAGAGTAAAGAACTTGCCGGGCTCGACTAGAGGAAGGGGCCGTAGCTCGGGTGGGTAGTTGGCGATTAGGTACGGTGTAGGTTTGAGTTCAAGCGGTGAGTCGGCGTACGGGGCAAGGTGTGGCTGGAGAGTGAGGAAGGCGTCGACGGCAGTCGTGGGATTCCGAGGAAGGACGGAGACGGTGTCGCCGGGAGTGTAGACAGTTGGCTTGGATAGTGATAATTCAAAGAGGCGTACGTCTTGGAAATGGGTTTCGGGAGTGACTCGTTCGTTTTTAGTGATGGTTGCAGTGATGGAGTTGGGACGGAGAGAAAAGTCAAAGGTAGAGACGCCAGCTGGGGCAGGGTGGAGAGTAGAGTCTGTAGAGGCGGGTTGAAGTGTCCATTTCGGGGGTATCGTCGCGTCTTCTGGCATAACCTCGACACCTGGTGGTAAGGGGAATAGTTGCAGCAGTTTATCGCAGAGAACTTTGGCCCACTCGATGAATAGAGAATCGACACTACATCGTCAGTCAGTAAATCCTACAATGAATTGAACCAGCTGTTGCTTACCCTCCATCGTCCTGGTCATCACCCTCTGCATGCACCATCAACTCCTGAGCGCCCAGCTGCCTCAGTCTTGCCCGCACCTTCTTCGCGGCCCAATTGTAGTTGACATAACTACTATCACCACATCCAAAACTCGTCACCTTTGTTCCACTTAACCAATCCTTTAGCAAATTTTTCCTCAGCAAATACTTCCAAAACACGAGTGCGTTTGCGGGCAAATCGCCTTGTCCCGCCGTCGAAACAACAAACACAACCGTCTTGTGTTCAGGCAAAGTCGACGCATCAAGTGCATTCATCGGTAAAACAGTCGGCTGAAATCGACATCGTTCGAGCATCCGTCCAAGCTCATTGGCGAGGTCTTCGCTGGTGCCGGTTTCGGAGCCATAGAGAATTGTGATGGGACGAGGCTGTGGTTGTGGTTGTGATGGTGTTGAGGTTGACATTTTGCGGTGCGTTCCGCCTGGAGTTGTGAGCGGGAGGTGCTTATCAGATGGAGGGGCATTTGCAGCGAGTCATATCTTTCACTGGATCAGCCCATTGCGTCATGTGCATGCTTAGTCAGAAACGTGATGACCTGCAAGAACGTTGGGAACTTTTTTTCAGAGGACTCGGCCCACTGTTTCGGTTCCCGTTTTTAGCCCCGCCAAATTTCGATGGAGAAGGAATGATATGCCGATCCATCCCCGCTGCTTCTCCCGGTCCCGACGTTCCTCACCGCCCCTCCACCGGCCCGAAATCGATTCCCACTACCGACCTCTCCCGAACAGATAGATCATGAGGCCATTGGCCGGCCGGACGCCTTCAATCTGCGCCATTCGTTACCTTCGCCAATTGGTGTTTCCTTCGCACAAGGCGGCTTCGAGATGTTTTTCGCACGACGTGAAGCTTCGACACTCACGGCGGCTCTCCACGAAGGCGAGGGGGGTCAATGGCTCGGATAGCGGTGATGCTGGGGGGAATATTGACGCCAGAATATTCGATACCGTCTCGACAAGGCTATTCGACACGACTACCTCCAAGCTCTTTGACACCATTCCCGTCGCCCGGCTTGCTCTACCCTCGAAACCACCCCTCGATGCTTCACTGCGGAATACACCATCACCACCACCAGAGAAGTCAAAGGGACAAACACCATCAATACATCGCCATGTTGCCCCCAACATCACCCACGAAGCTACCGGTCCGGCCTCCTGGATAGAAGACTTCAGCATCCACCTCAAGCGCGGCCAGTTCAAGCCCTGCATACGGATATGGCGCCAAATGGCCAACGTTACGCCCCATAGCGATGAAGCAGGCTGGAATGACCTATTCACGCAAGCCCATCGACTCATGGTCAACATCAACAAGCTCGGGAAGTGGGATTTGACGAGACAAATGTTTGACAGCGGGCTCGCTGGGGTCGACCGGAAGATTCCAGAGGAGATTCTCGTCAAGTATCTGGGAAAGACGATGCCGGAGGAAATCAAGGTGGAGTATCTGGGACGCAAGGTGCCGGAGGAGATTTTGGTTTGCTATTTGGCAGCATTGAGGAAGAGGGTCAGTGGGCGGATGAGCAACTCGGTCATTGGTTTATGGCGGTTGCGTCGGGCGGAACTTCGCGGGGTGGAGTTGACGAGCCGAACATACGCCGCCATACTCCGACTGATGGTGGACGAAGGCATGATGAGACGGGCCGAGAGCAAGATGAAGGAGTGGCAGCGGTCCGGCCTCATTTCGAGTGCAGCCGTAATCCCGGTTCTAAAAGGCTGGACTCGGATCGGAAGCATCACCAAAATCGAAGAACTCCGGAAATGGATGGCCGAGAAGGACATTAAACCCGGCAAGAAGTTTCTCATGACCCTCCTCGACTCCTACTTCCGTCTGGGTCGGCCCGAGAATGCTCAGACCGTCTTTGCCGAGATGGGAAGCGTCAAACAATCACCTACACCAGTCACCTACGAAACCCTCCTCCTCGGCTACGCCCGGGCCGGCGACTGGTCCTCCTTCTCCCAAGTCATCACACTCATGAAACGACGCCGCTTTCCGCTTACCATCGACCTCTTTGACAACCTCCTCATGATCCTCAACGCCCGTCACGCCTACTCCACCGTCTATAGTCTCTACCGTCTGGCCCTGCACCACCGCCTCACCCTCACCACCCGCTCCTTCAACTTTATCATCAAAGCAGCCATAGCCCAACGTCACCTCCGCACCGCCCACCACCTCCTCCTCCGCATGCGCCTCCTGAGGCTCCGCCCCACCAGCCACACCGTCGACCAACTCTTCCGCCTCCCAGCCTTCACCCACCTCCACCACACCTCCGTCCGCCGAACCTACACCCTCCTCCGCACCCACAACCCCAACCTCCTCTCCCGCACCCCCCGCAACGTCCTCCTCACCTCCCGCCTCGCCGCCCTCCGCCCCCACCCTCCCTCCCTCCGCCCCACCCTCGCCACAACCCGCACCCTCCTCCTCCACCACCTCTCCCGCCACGACTTCACCTCCGCCCTCACCACCTTCCGCGCCCTCCTCGCCACCTCCATCACCCCCTCCCCCCCCCTCTTCGCCCTCGCCCTCCGCGCCGCCTTCTCCCTCAAACACGAAAAATCAACCGGCTACCCCACCGCCCTCACCCTAATCCAAACCGCAAAAAACCTCGACGTCCCCCTCCCCCGCGACTTCATCGCCCTCGCCTACGCCGCCGCCAACCCCTCGCGCGGCGACGCCGCATCCATCCTCCCCTCCCACGGCATCTACCGCGACATCACCCTCGCCGACCGCGCCATCGAGGAGGGCAACCCCTCCGGCCTCGCGCTCCTCCACGATATCCTCGAGTCTGACCTTGAGCCCCGCTCGGAACTCGTCGCCCGCACAGTCCTCGTCAAGAGCTGTATCCTCCGCCGGGACCTCCCCGCCCTCAAAGACGCCGTCCGCGAGATCGTCACCCGCGGGATCAGGGTCGATAGTTCGTTCCTCAAGACGCTAAGGAAGTTGCAGCCGAGTGAGTGGGAGCGCGAGGAGAGGAGGGAGTTGGTGGGGTGGATTAAGGCGGGGGTTGGAAGGGGGGAGGTGGAGAGGGGGGGGGATGGGTTGGGGCGGGGGGGGGGGGGGGGGGGGGGGGGGGCTGTGTGGGGGGCCGCGGGGGAGGAGAGGGAGGGGGGAGAGGGATGTGGGGAAGAAGAGGAGGAGGGTTTCGGTGGAGGTTTTGAGGGGGGAGGTGATGCCGCCTGCTGGATCACCTGCTGGAGCACCTGGTGGTGGTGAGGGGAGGAGGGAGTGGAGGGATGGGGAGTTGGAGATGGGGAGGATGGGGGATTGGGGGAGTGGGTAAAGTGGATAGTAGAGGTTGGCGGGTTGTATAGTAATTATTGCATTTTTTTTGTGTGTTTGCATGGAAAAGCATTAGATGGGTAGAATTAGAGTTAGAGTTAGATGTTTTAATACCATGGTTCTTTTCTGGGTTATTTCGATGTTTTGATTACTAGTGACGAACGTGCTTTTTGGTTCTTCCAGTCTTGAAGCCGATGGAAGCATTTTCCGACTACAACTGCAAATCAAACGTTCGGGGGCTGGGGACGAGGCTCATAGATGGAAGCTGGTGAAAAAATGTCACAATGCAGCTGGTTGGTAGAAAAAGTAAAAACAACTGTCCTCCCCGGCGGGGAATCGAACCCCGGCCACGTGCGTTCTTGAACCTCAAGTGACAGGTACGTATACTGACCACTATACTACCGAGGATTGATGGACTTTGGTCCGTTGTAAGGCTTATGGCCCGAGATATCGTGAAGCGGTGGAGGATAGGAAACGGGGCAAAAGAATCTGCTCTCCCCGGCGGGGAATCGAACCCCGGCCACGTGCGGTCTTGTCAACCAGGGTTGGTGACAGGCACGTATACTGACCACTATACTACCGAGGATTGATGAGATTGGGTCCGTTAAGTGCGCCCATGGGCCGAGTTACCACGGGTTAGAGGTTAGGAAACAGGGCAAAAGAAACTGTCCTCCCCGGCGGGGAATCGAACCCCGGCCACGTGCGGCCTCGAAGATCAAGATCGAATGACAGGCACGTATACTGACCACTATACTACCGAGGACTGATGGAATAAAGCCAGGTTTTGACAATCACGAGGGAGGTGGCGTTAACTGTTATAAGAGCGTTGCCCTGGGCAACAACCGCTATGTATAAAAGGCTGCTTATTTGACGAGGAGAGACGGTCACTTCAAGATTGTTCATACAAGTGATCGACGTTGTGGTTGGGAGGTATTGCGCTATGGTGGGTTGGAGCTCATTGAAGCGGTGTCTTGTTGACTTTCTTTGTTTGCTGTCGCCGGAAAAAATTGTTCCGTGGGGTTCCATGTTCCTTCCCCTTCAAGTTGTAGGGAGGGTCTCGCCTTCCCTTCCTGTCCGTTTGGAGGTTTCGGACTTGCAATGGGTATTTAACCCCGCCTTTGCTCCTTCTTTCTTTGCCTCAACACACTCTACACGCAATCTTTTCAACCAGAGAGAAGCACCAGATACGCATATATATACTTATCTACTTCTTAAGTATCAACTACAAATTCCCGATAATTCACGATGCAAGAATGCCCTGTCGTCTTCGCACGTACGTCGTACAAGAGCCACAACGATAACACACAACGAGAATCCTCAACGAGAAATGAAGTACCTCAGCTTGATATTATCCACTTCCACGAAATTCAAATAAGTAGTACATGACAGCCTAGTACGAAACTGCATGGCGAATACATGCAGAAACGGCGACGGGTAAGTGGCGAAGGGGATGGACCACGAGCATAAGTAGGTGCCCAATGTACATGAGAAAGAAAGAGTTACGACGGGCAAGATCTACGTACGAGTTTGCAAACCAGAAACGAGCGTGGATTATCACTTTGATTATACGATTAGAAAAAGGTGTTTAATGAGGCCAGCATATCTGTGGTCTCACAAGGCTGCGACTCATACGCAAAATCGCTTGATGAGGAGTTCCATGGGTACGTTCATCGCTCATGCTTGAGCATCGACGACAAACGAGTAGATTTTGAAGATTCAGTTGATCAAGATTCTATCGTCATTCATGTACGTCTAGCAAGTGAAGTTGGAGAGGGAAGGATGGAAAACGAGCCTTTCTGGAAACTTGAACCAAGAAAGACTTACGGAACAGACAACAAGAGATGGATTTGTCACGAATTGATTTGATACAGTTAGATCTCTTTGCATGCAATTTTCACTCCACCGGCACAAATGGTGCATTAATGGGGATGTATCACTTGAAGATATTGAGAACTGCGGGGGATACACGATGAGTTGCATTCTTCTGTACATGCATGGAATCAACAATCCACCCGTACGCACTACTAGACCTGTCCACGTGGATCCAGGCAGGCAAGGAAGAAATCGGATACGTATCGCAACCTTTTTGTCTTCTACATGTCAAGCGGCAGACTCCACGAGTAACTTGAGAATATTAATGACCACCCTCTTTGGAAGCATGCACGCATCTGTACATGCAGATCAGAATAGCAGACTCGCAGCCGTACGTCTTTACAAGCAGAAGAACACCATGTAGCTGCAGCACTGAAAGCAAAGGCTTCACACTGTACACTTCAATCCTTTATTGTCAAAAGGTTGGTTACTTTACTTCCAAATCCACAGAGACCTAGAGAACTTCACAACTTCACTGCTAAGAATATTTCACGATACATCATACGAGTGCCTTCTCTTGCTGTTCAGGCATGTAACTGCCAAACATTAGACGAAGAAAGGAAAAATTACACGGAATTAATTATAGTCATGACGTCATATTGCTACAACTGAAGTACTGAATCAGTTCACGTAAAACCTACAAAGTGCCGTCACTTGAATAAGTTCTTGGACGAATTGAAGGGGCTCACGACACAGACTCTGATAAGACCGGTAGCAGCTTGGCTGCTATACGAGTACGACCGAGAATAGGGACGTGTCTGGATGTAGGATCTCATCATATGTGTTGATAAAGTCTGCAGTGCCAAAAGCTGTCCTCCCCGGCGGGTAATCGAACCCCGGCCACGTGCGGTCTGGAAGACCCAATGATAGGCACGTATACTGACCACTATACTACCGAGGACTGATGGAATGTACTGGTTTATCACAATGTATGGCTTGAGTTAATATCCTATCGAGCTCCCCAGGTTCTGATTTTCAAAATACTCTGTACCATCGTTGGTTGAATTCTGGCCCTGTAATGACCAGAAGACAAGTGCAAACGCTCCACAACCGATGACTAATCCACCAACGTTGAACTGGGATTGAGGCTAAAGACAAGTTCCGGCGAAAAAAGGCAGAAAGTACTAAGTAGTCATCAATGCCCGCAAGATTGCTCTCTCCCTCCAAACAACAACAAACACCCACAATCATGCTCGCCATCACTCTGCGTCTCTCCTCTTCTCCTGTCAGATCTACAGCATCACGCTCCCTCTATACCGGAATCTTTCGCTATGCCTCAAAGCAATACAACGCCGCTACAACCACCATCCCCACGCCAAAACAAAAGCACATTTCATCCAACCACATCACAACCCGCCAGTACCACAGCACCCCCATCTCCTCCGCAGTCGTATCCAGTGCCTTTAACGGCCCTTCACAAGCGCGCAAAGCCCTGATCGCCGAGATTGCCAACTTCCCGGATGAAGTTCTGGAACCATTTGGGGAGCACGCGTTCAACAGCATTCGCAAGGTCCTGTTTGACCCTAGGCTGAACCACGTGCCGAGCTATATTGGCGGGCTCTGTCACGAAGGGACGTATTTTGGGGATACGCATACGGTGAATGCGCAGATGGAGGATGCAAAGGAAGGGATGATGAGGGTGTTGAGAGCGTGGCATATGCCGGCGATGATTTCGGTAAGGAGCTTGAAGCCGCCGTTTAGGAAGGAGATAGGGGTCGTCAGTTTGGAGGATTATTGGAGGGGGACTATTGCGGTTTTGGTGAAGATGGGAGCGATGGACATGGAGGTGGAGGCGGAGGTTAGAAGACGGTACGACAGTATCCGAAAGCAACATATGGTGGAGTTGGTGGATCGGATGGAGAGATTGTCTCAGAGGTATGAGATGGAGAGTAAGAAGATCCAAGAGAAGTATACACTTCTCGAAGGTCAGCAGGAGAGGAAAACATTCCCGTTGGCGCAGGTCAAGAAAGATTGGGTCAAGTTCTATGAGGACTTTGCGAGGGAGAGTGAGAAACAATTAGGTGATCCAAAGTTGGTGAGTACCCCATTTAAACCTCTGAATCTATACCAATGAAGTGCAACGCAACTAACCACTGTTCTATTCTTTTCTAGTTGGACGATCCCATCAACTCATTTACCGCCTATCTTATCACAGCTTTGGGAAATCCCGCTGGCGTTTTCTTCGAGCAAGGTGGGGCTGCCACAAAGAAAGAAGCTGCCGAATCAAGTCTGATGAGGTCTTTGCATCGTAGCGAGGTAAACGCAGTTTGTGATGAAGGTATAGAAATGATGCAAATGCAGCAGGAGATGCAAAAGCAGGCTATGATGGATGCTATACGCGAGCATCGCGGGTTTTAGAAAGTTGGAAAGCAAAACATATTACACTACGAATATCCGCTGCTAAGATTCACGAGTGAAGTACGAAGTAGCTAATGAGAAGGTTAAGAACGTCGATTGATTGATTGGCTATCTACCGTCAATGGAGCCGCGCCTTATATCCCTATTCCTTGGTGGCCTGCAGCTGGAACGCCGATAGAAGGGTGCATTAAATAGAGGCTTCACTGCCCGGTACTCTATGCGTTACTACTCCGCCAAGGCAATTATATTATCGCTTAATATCAAGTAGGACTACTTTCTAGAATAGATATGAAGTTTTAAAGTGGGCGTCCTGCGTACTCAGGACTGTACAAGCGTGTCTAATCCTACTTACTACCTAAAGAGCTTGTTGCGTCTTAAAGGCTTTCCCTTTTCCTTTTCAACCAATGAAATTCTTCCGTACACCGGATCTGCCGAATCCGAATCTCCCACGAGCCCAGGCATCTTTCTCAAAGCACTACAGCTTTGAAAGTCGATTTTGGTATTGCTGAAATCCGGGTTTGCCTTGATATCGTCACTGAATTCCGCCCCAAAACTACTCGAATTAGTTACACTGCAAGTAGATATACACAATGCTATGGATAGCAATGGAGAGAAGATGCTCACCGAAACATGCTGTAGGCATCTAAAGTATCTGCCCATCTCTTCTGAAACCCATAGCCCGCAACCAGGATCCAAGAAATGAAACACCATGGAGCTAGCAAACACAATGGGACATACCAAGGCAGGACACCGGATACCAAGACCTTTCCACTTTCTGAAGCCGTAAGATTCAAGTTGCGAAAAGCGTGATAATAAAAGGCAAACTGATAGAAAAATGCGTACCCTTTCCGGTCGTCGCCATAGAATCGGTATGCATCGAGGATATCGCGCCTGGTAACAGAAGTTGGAAACGGAATGTTGTAAGGTTCACCTCCTTCGACGTAGCGGGCCTCAGCTCCCGCAAGATCAAAGCCACGCTCCGAGTCGTACATTAGTAGCTTCCCGTAATTCGCATATAGAGAAAGCAGTGAATTCCTTAATAAACCTGATTCCAATACTGGGAATTGGGTATTCTCAAGGTCTGGTTCGTTTGACGTGAAATTCCACAGCGTTTTGGGAATTATATAACCAAATTCTTCTACGCCAACTTGCATTGAGTGCAGGATGTCTTCGAGGGCGTCGGCTGATTCGAGTAGAACGGTTGCAGGACCAAAAGATAACGGGATTGCTCCACTCATTAGCCACTGTTCTTTTGTTACTGCCCCGGGCTCCCCGAGCGGCCCACGAGAGTTGGGATCTGGATAATAAACATGTGTGTCTGATGGTTGAAAGCTTGTAAACGTTCCCGCCGTGTTGATTTGTGCAAGTCCAACTTGTGATTTGGATCTACATTGTACGCCAATCGGTGATAGCGGGATTCTCATATTATCGACTCTTTCAGACTCGTTCCGGTTGTTGGTAGCTGGGAAGAGCGAATACCAGTTGACAAGGTCCGCAATGATTTGAGGGTCTCTGAGTGTTGGATTTGCTGCACTGTACTGGAACAAGGCAAGTTCCAAAAGATGTTCATACTCGTAGGAGATATACGTGCAGCCGTCGAGGTTATAGGAGGCGCCGGTTAAGTTGGAATATCGGAACTGCTTGCATTTAGTGGCGCTGTTGCCGATGGGAAAGTCGATCCCTTCGAATCCCGATATGGCCAGTTGGGTGAAATACGGCGGTTCAAATCCTGGATTATATGTAACTGGCTTACCAGCATAAGAGTGAATGAAGATCGAGTCGCCGTTGTTGTCAGTCCGCATGATTCTTATGTTTGAATCATTTGTAGCTCCTTTTTTTGAGTCCAAGAATTCCTCAATAGTTGTTTTGCTGTTTGGTTCCGTGTTGTACTTGCCGAGCATCGCGAACTCGGATGAATTCCTGACAATCGAGCAGTTGTATTGGAGTAGAAGTCCCCATGACGGCCCTTCTACTGGTACTGAAGCTTGGGCTGGTAAGAATATCTCTGGGATTCCGTCGTTCATAGGTAAAACACTGGGTTGCTTCCGTAAGAACTCGTATTTGCTTTTGTCCAACTTTCCGTGCCTCGTGTATCCGATCCCGGCGGCTGGTAAATTCGGAGGTGTCCCTTTTAACCACCTCGCGCGGGAGTCTCTGATTAAACTGGTGTAGGTCCGAAGGTTGAACGTCCAATAGTCCCTCCCTGTCACCACTGGATAAAGTCCTTTCTTGAGAATATACCCCTCTCCCAGCTCCATTGTCAAACCAGACAAAGGTAGAGACGCAAAAACGAATAGCGACAAGGAGGCCAGAATGAACCATAGACGTGACGGGAAGACGTTCCGCTCTTGTGCGTTTTTGTATACACTCAAGTTCTTCACAAACTTCAATAAACCCCCAGCGGAATAAACAATCTCTCTGAAGAGTTTTATCCACCCTCCTGGACCAGCCCAGCTACTGTTACCGTGCATCATTAGCTTCATTGCGTTTTTTGCTCCCCAAAACCTCGCATCCATCAACATCGAAGCCTCTGCACCCTGCAATCCATATTTCGAGAGATTGATTCCGATAGTAGCCACAAAGAACCAAGAATAAAATGCTGCTGCTCCACGTCTCGGGCCTGTACTCATAGAGCTTATATCTGTATCATTGCTACTACCAGCTTGAAGATAATTGAAAGAGATGAATAGGTAGTAGCCTGTAACGATCGTAGGTACTGCAAGGCCGATTAAAGCGCGGGTTACGAAACGGCAGAGTCGATATCCTGTTACACTGGTTTGTAGTGGGACGTTGCTGGGTATAGGGGGGGTTTGTGGTGGGGCGGTGTTTGTGCTGGGATGGCTCTGATGTTGGTGAGCTGTGGCGGTAGCGCTAGTGGATTGAATTGGGTTGCTAGGTATAGCAGGGGTTTGTGGTGGGGCGGTGTTGGTGCTGGGACGGCTCTGAAATTGGGGATTTGTGGCGGTAGTGCTAGTGGATTGAACTGGGTTGCTAGCACCGGTTTGTTGTGGACCGTTTGTAGAATTGGTTTGCAACGGGTTTATGCTCGCTGGTGGTGTTGGTGGTTGAGGGCTGAGCAGGGAAGTTTGGCTACTGCTACTACTGGTGGCTTGTTGTATTGGCTGGAGTAAGGCGGAAGAACTTGATGCTGAACCCTGACCACCTCCTGTGCCAGCGTTTGGTTGCTTTGGTTGGTTGGAACCGAGATTTCCGAGATTGATTTGAACTGAACCATATGTTGAGCTACTGGGAATAAGTACATCCTTGTTAGCAAATATAATGAAACTGGCTGTCGAATGCTGCGGATTCATTGAAGCTACAGAACGCTTCTCCTGGCCATACAGATGACTTACCGTCTCGTGGCTCCTGACGCCATAATTGGTACTTTGCAACGTTGGCTCGTTAATTTTGAATAATAAGAGCAGCTCGAGGGGTATCAATGTAATGGATCTTTACAAAACATCAGGGAATCCTGCCCCATTTATGTTCTCTAGATTCATCAAAGGCTAACCTTCAAGTTCTAGGCTACCTGTATGCGCGGCTTCCCATGATAGATCACCGTATACGCGTAAGAATCCAACTATAGAAACTTGTAAAACAGAGGTATTGTTGGAGGTCGAGTGAGAGCTTTCAGGTAGAAAGATCGCCAGGTTGGAACTTGGGTCTCCATCCTAAAATATCTGAGACATACTTACCAAGTGCCCAAAAGTGCGGATTTTTGATGATCGAAAAAAGCAAGTTCAGGTTCTTTAGTTCCCACCAAATAGTCAAAGACTTGGTTCTGGTGATCTTTTGTTGAACTCAGAAATAATAAAAATGCTTGAAGCAGTACTTACCGAAGGTGACTCAAACGGTTGGGAAGTGAAGGATCAGTCAGAGGTGAAGGAATCTGCCGGCCGCGGAGGGGATCAATCGGTGCTGGGAGATGCGCCATCGATGGTTCAGAAGCAAATGATCGCGGTAAAAAGAGTTGATGGACCCATCCAGGCGTGAGGAAGACCTTTGGGATACTTATTAGTACTAGGAAGAGGTTAGGACGGTTGGCCTTACCAGTTAATTGCGGATCTTTTAGAAGTCGGTTTTGCTATCCGCGTTGTCAGAATCGATCCTTACGTTCTGTATCTCTTGAGGTAAGCGGAGATTCCATACTTACACGCGACCGCGGCGACTGGACTACCAGTTTCCCACTCGTCTAGCAGCTTACCGGTGTAACATGCTGCATAGTACTGGCAACTCTTTCCGGTGTTAGTTACTATGTACCTTCAAAACAGCGAGGTCCACGTACATACGTTGCAACGTTGAGGCGGCTACGTAAGACAGCAAGTGAATCACTAAGCCCTTTATAGAATGCCGATCAATGATGCTTGGTATGCCAAGGTGGGTGGGGACCAATCGACTGAAAACAGTAACTAAACTACTTTGCTTGCAGGAAGTAGGTAAGTAGGATAGTATTATACTACTGAGGATTATTTGACTGTTGGATAACCAACTTGTCGAAAGATGTGTGTATTGCTAATTGTTGATCTCGTGAGCTGCCAACAGCTTACTCCCGCCGCGGTTTATAATTGCCGGATTCGGAAATGCAAATGCGACCGTAGAAATAGAGATATGGGAATCCATAACCCCCAATCTTACCATAAAAAGCAGTTTTACTTCTTCCAAGTTATCATCGATAGCAACCTCCGTTCCAATTCTTGAGCTCAATAATGATACGAGTAATAAGGTCATTCATAAGTACGCACACCAAAGGATCCGGGGATGGGGAACACGAACGTATAACCACACCGGCCAGCTTGATCCGACACGGGATCAGTTCCTGCCAGTGCACTACACAATTAATACAAACGTACTTACACTTAAGATGGCAGCTGAGAATCGCGAAAGACTGTTTCAGATACGCAATCTGAGCCAACACAAATATCAGAGAGTCGCCAAAGTCCCTGCTACGGAGATACATCTTCGAGGATTGCTCAAGCAGCCACACGAGATAAGACCATACATACCTAAGAAGTCATCATCATGCATCAGAAGAACACAAGTACAGAGAATCAAGTCACGAAGGCGAATGATCAAAGACGAATATACACTCTAGCTTGAGCTTCAACCAGTTACAGAGATCAAAATACCGAGACTGGACAAGGGCACGAGTAACCAAGTACTTACACTGCATGACATGTGCACGTGTTAGCTTTGCATCCACAACTTCACTCCACCCAAACAACAAGACTACTTATGCAGATTAAAAAGCGCATCCATGCGCATCAGAAGAGCGGAAAACGAAAAGCCAGAAAATCGAGACCTCCACGCCAAGCCGGACGATTCGTCACCTCAACGCACAATCCAAAAAGCACAACAGCCATCCAGAGAGAATTCGAAGACAAAAGCTCACGGATGCAAAAAATGGGGAAGTAAGTCGACTAAGTAGAATATTCTATTACGCAATGTACCATAGACAGAAAGGGGCGTCCTTTTCGACACGACTAAGGATAACATCAACATGATCACAACCAGAAACTCCGCGCTGGACACGATAAAGTAATGAGAGCATCCACACCCCGGCTTACACAAAGATAAACCTGAAAAAGGCCACACGCTTGCACGAGCACAAACTGAACCAGACGAACCAAGTACGAAGATAAGTATATAAGCTGAGCTCACCAATCAGGATGTTCTCAAGACACGACTTAACAATCATAGCAACATTACAACTTTCGAAATTTCACGAGGCATGCACTCCAAACATAAGAACCCTTGAAATCCAACACACCTGAAAACAGGAATACGAGATACAGTTCTACCATAGGCAGAAGCCTCGGTACGAGAAGCAAACATCCACAATCCACCATGGAATACGTGATCAATGGATCAACCTGCTCCACGAATACCGGACCACGAATAACGTTCTTACTGGAGGACTTCCCGTAACTCGTTACAGCCAATACAGAGAATAAGGATTCCAAAATACAACTTGTGCCTTCCCTTAAACTTGGAGAAGCTGTATCGCAACTTTGGTGGATTTTGGCAGTCAAGACGATTGTATAGGTTGTATTCGACGCGAATACAGCTTTTTGGAATACAGATACCCCCTTGACCCCACCTGTATTTGTTGCGATACAAACACACGAATACAGCCGTTACAGCACATACAAGCGATACAGCGTCTGTATACACTGTATTTGAGTTACGGGAAGTCCTCCACTGGGTAGGGCCAAGGAAATTACACGAGGATGATCCATCAAACGTTGCACGCAAATACAATAAGCAACACTCAAGACATGACAACAGGCAAATTATCACGGAAGCAAAATGGGGATGAGCAGAAGAAAAGAGATCAAGTTAGGATACGCATTATACATCCACAACAAGGTCAAACCCCAGTACGAGTGGTGGGAATATGAACATCAGATATGATAGAAGATCATGATCATGAAGAGAAGGGTTAACGGGTATACCCATGCTCCGAGGTCAGCTAGACAAATGCACGAAGATGATCCAACAAACACAAGCAGTACCACTCAAGCCGCCACTCCAAGAAAATCGACGCACGGAAGAAAGAATGGGGATGAGTCGCACTCAGAATCTCGATAGTACGGATAGGCCTGAGTCACGCATCATACATAGCATTGCAAGGCGCTTTCCGCAATTGAGCACGTGTAAAAGG
Source organism: Ascobolus immersus RN42 (assembly GCA_003788565.2). Classification (NCBI taxonomy): domain Eukaryota; kingdom Fungi; phylum Ascomycota; class Pezizomycetes; order Pezizales; family Ascobolaceae; genus Ascobolus; species Ascobolus immersus. The sequence goes on from ML119696.1 coordinate 280,544, forward strand.
CATATCAACAACCAGAGATAACAGTCCCGAAAAGTTGTCCAGGGATCCCACGTACTGGCCAGAATCACCACCAAAGAATGTTACTTTCCAAACCAGTATACAATAAGCACCAAAAAGCAACGACAACATCTATACGGATGAAAGAATTGAGATGAGTCGTATGGAGAAGTCAAGCTGAACATGAAGCACGCATAGAAATAGGAGATCACTCGGCGATACGAGTACGACTACTGCGAACATCAATACCATGGACCAAGTGACACTCGCCGAACGAGTAGTGCGAACATTAACACCATAGACGAAGAAAGCATAGTACGGATGTATACACAGGTCGGAAGGAGCGAAAAAGTACGAAGATTATTTTAACCTGTTACTGGAGCAGCAGTCAACACGGTACATGAACAAAATCAAATACTCCTCCTTACGACGCACTGCACATATTTCGTCTGTCACCACCGAGTATGTAGTACGAGAATGAGGACGTATCATAGGCAGACTTGCCCTACGCAGCTTATATGCACAGCCAAGCGAAGAGGGCTTGCAGATACGAGCACTGGGAACATCCAACCCATCGACGTGACAAAGAAGAAATCGAAAAGTTTTCACGGATGTATCCACAGATCAGAAAGCTCAAAGATAGTACGAAGATAACCAAAGCAGTATTCCGCTCGCCATGGCAAGACACGATACTGTACAACAACCTCATCAGACACCTACTACTCCTCACTCGGGCACTTCAAATATTTACATCACCTCCTCAGATCGGACACGTAAAGAATGGGGATGAGACAAAAGGCAGCTAGGAGAACCAATTACACACCATATGCATACACTGAGAACCAAGTCCTGAAACGAGTACAGGTAGCGCCAACCGTAGCATACACGACGAATGAATCTCAAACGAGCACGGATAACGTCAACAAGCTAGAATCGACGTACGTTTAAAAGCAATGCACAACAAGCAACAAGAAAAGAAGGACACTCCAGGCCTGTATACGAATGAAAGAATGGACTTGAGTTTTGCATGCGCCGGTGTAGTGAAGTACAGTCGAAATTGAAGCACGCCCTGGCATCATACGTACATACTTCACAACAGCGAAGTCACCTGCAGACACGAGTACTGCGAACCTCATCACCAGGGAAAAAGAGGGTGTACGGATGTATACACAGATCAGAAAGATCTCGGCCGCCGGCCGATGACTCTACGAAGATACGTTAACCTGTTACTGGAACAAGAATCCACACGATACATGAACAACATCGAATATCTGGATACTCCTCCCCACGACACACTTCAAACATTTTGATCGTACCGAGGACTTACGAGAACGGGGACGTACGTATGGTAGGCAAACCTTGCAAACTCGTCCTACGCAGCTTGTATGTATGCACAGCCAAGCGACGAGAACTTACAGACTCGTGTACGAGTAGAGGGACCATCCAACCCATCGACGAAGAACGAACGAAAAGTGTACACGGATGTATACACAGACAAGAAAGATCGAGGAAAACACGAAGATACTCCAACCTGTAACTACTCCAACAACCCACAGCACGACAATAGCATGAACCGGTAAAGCCTACGGCAGTTCTCCTCACGAGGCACAGCAAATACATCACCTCTTCAAATCGAACACGCAAGAGAATGGGGATGAGACCAACGGAGCTTGGAGAACGATGTACGCACCAAGCACAGCAAACCAGTTCAAAGTTTCTTGATACGAGTACCTACCTGAGAACATCCATACGCCATAGACGAGTGCGGATTTAGAAGAGGGCACGCATAACCAAGCAGGATTTGTTCGACAACGCACTGCACGAGCAGAAACAGTAAGAACCGTTTACGCGTATTTCCAAAACAGGAAAATCATTGACGGCCGAATACGTAGTACTTCACAGCTACCGGGAGAGCATACGAATGGGGATGTTTTGTTTGTGTAGCAGATTTATTACGTACAACTAATTAGTACACAGCAAACATTAGCTTCAGGAAACCGCGGATACGAGCGATGAAAGCATCCATACTTGCAAAGAACTACAGTATAGAAACCTCTAGTACAGACATCATACGTATAACCAATGAATAAAAACAACAAGTCACGCAAATAAACATAATCTAACCTAACCTAAAATACAACTCCAACTTAACAAAAACAATGATATAAACCCAACCTACAAACAACCAAGCAAAACACGCACAAACCAAGCTACGAAATACACCCCATCCTACACCTATCCCTCCATTCCCCACACTACTTCCTCCCCCCCACCGCCTTCTTCAACCCCAGCCTAAAACCCTGCAACGCCTTCGGCCTCTCCCTCTTCGGACTCATCTGCCCGCCCATCAACCCCTCAGCCCCACCAGGTGCCACCCTCACCCCCTTAACATCACTAAAATCGAGATTAATCCTCCCACTCCCATCCTCATCCTCAAACAGCGTCCCCCCCACGCCCCTCGGCAACATCGCCTTCTTCCTCAACGCCTGCATCGCGCGCTTTCTATTCGCGGGGCTGCGGGGGTCAGTCTTTTGTTGGGGGCTGGAAGAGAAGAGGGCTTCGAGGGCGGAGGTGGAGAAGCCTTTTGGTGGGGGGAGGTCTGGTTCGGCTTCTGCTTCGACCTCGGGGGAGGGTTCGGGCTCGGAGGCGGAGGAGTCGAGTTCGGGGAGGAGGGGGGCGCGACGGCGGGGTTTGGCGGAGGTGGTGGTGGGCGGGAGGGTGTGGGTTTGGCGGAGGAGGAGTTTGGGGGCTTCTTTGGTTGGGATGAGGACGGGGGCGGGGTCGAGGGGGTCGGCGGTGGTGGTGGTGGTGGTTGTGGTGGTTGTGGTTTCGTCGGCGTCGAGGGTGGCGGTGCGGCGGAAGAAGGGGGTCATGGAAAAGTCGGAGATTTGGCCGGGTTTGGGGACGGTGGGTTTGGGTTTCTTTGGGGGGGTGTCGAGGTCGTTGAGGGTTAGGGTTGCGGCGGGGCGTTTGAGAGGGTTGGGGGCGGAGGATTTGAGGGTTGTGAGTTTGGATTTGGTGGACTCGAGTTTGGTCTCGAGGACGGAGATGCGTTTTTCGTAGTCCGTCTTTTGTTTGGTGAGGGTGGCTTCGGCCTTTTCGCGGAGCTTGGTTTCTTTGTTGAGGGCGGCTCGGAGGTCGTCGAGGTCTTTTTTGGAGGCCGAGGCGGGTTCGGTCGGAGTTGAGGAGGAGGAGGCGGACAGGGCCGCTTCGGCCTTTTCTCGGGCTGCGGTTTCTTTGGTGAGGGAGGATTTGAGGTCGGAGATTTCCTTCTTGAGATCTTTGTCTTCGGCCTTGTCGTCCTTTACCTTTGCCAGTTTAGCCTCGTACTGATCCTTTTGCTTCTCGAGTGCAGCCTCGGCCTTTTCCTTTTCCTTTGTAGCCTTGGTGAGAGCCTTTTGCACCTCGGCCAACTCCTTCTTGAGCGCCGTCACCTGTCCAGCCAACTCCGACGCTCCCGTAACCCCACTCCTCAGATCCTCATTCTCAATATTCAACCTCTTGACCTGTCTCTCGAGCTCCAGCTTCTCCTGCAGCGTCCCCTGCGCCGTCTTCTCAATCTCTCTCAACGACTCCACCTCCGTCTTCAAGCTCGACACCTGATGTTGCAGCTGCAACTTCTCCCCAAGCAGCGAATTACTCCTCCCCTCGACCTCCCTCAACGCTTCCAATTCCACCTGCACCAGTTAGCCATCATTCTTGCTCCCCATCCTCCGATCCTTTCCCACCATAGAATACCCAGAGTTTCACACCTTTAACCTATCCGCCTCCCTCCTCGCCTTTTCCGCCTCTGCCCTCTCCTTCGACGCCTCCTTCAGCGCCTCGGCCTTCTCCCGCTGTGCTTCTATCCGGTCGCGATTGAGGTCGAGTAGTTGGTGTTCGAGATGTTGGCTCTTGGTTGAGTCTGAGGTGATGGTGGAGTGTAGCAGGAGGTTGGAGTAGGAGAGTTGGGACTGGCGCACGCGGGCTTGCCGCAGGTCTTCTTGGAGGTCGAGTTCGCGGGTTTCTGCACAGAGGGTGGTGTATTGTAGGAGGGCTTCGTCGGTGCGGACTTTGTGGTTAAGCTGGGGGGACGTTAGTAGGGAAGGGGGGAGGTTGGGGGGGTGGGTACGGTACCAGAGAGATCTCTGCCTTGTCGACGTCGAAGGGTTCGAGTGAAGGCCGCATGTTGGGCGGGTCGTGGGTCTCCGGCTCAGGGAGTGGTCAATTGCTATCACCAACACTGATTGCAAGCAGTTCCAATCGCAAAAGAAAGAAGTAAAGTATGTCGATAGTTCGTGATGTGTTCGTCCGCTTTTATTTGTAAGCTCCGTCCCGTTTCGTTTGTCTTTCCCTCCGTTTGCTGTGTCTCGTCCGTTCGTTCGTTCGTAGGGATGGATGGATGAGATGCAAAAAAAAGAGACGAGACAGAAAGGAAGCGATTCGCGCACAAATCTTCCCCATCCATTCCACCTCGCCTCAGGAACAGGAAACCCACATTCCAAACAACCCCAACGCGTGGCCCGTGCACCCATCACCCAGCCAACAGCCCCCCGCCAAGCCTTACGTAACGCCCCATCCTCCCCAGAACGGGAATAAGTCCACCTGTCCTCCAAAACACCACAAACCGCAGCATCACCAACATCGCACATAGTGGTCCCCACCACTTCCAACCTCACCACAAAACCAACCAGTCGACTCAATTGGACGCCATGCGTCTCCTCCACTCCCTCCTCACGCTCCTCCCCCTCGCCTCCACCCTCATCTCCGCCTCCTCCTCGACCCCGGCAGACCTCGACCCCAAACACACCCAGCTCCTCTCCAAATCCACCAACGGCCTCATCCGCGTCGACGACCCCACCTTCGAAGCCCTCGTGACCGGCCCGCGCGCCTACACCTCCGTCATCCTCCTCACCGCCCTCGACAAGCGCATCGGCTGCGACATGTGCCACCTGTTCCAACCCGACTTTGAACTGCTGGCCAAGAGCTGGTGGGAGAAAGGGCCGAAGGAGGAGCGGCACCGCTTGCTCTTCGGAAGCACGGACTATAGCAAGGCGAAGGGGACGTTCCAAAAGGTAGAATTCCTCACCCAGTTGTAGCCATTTTTCTTCTCCCCGGGCCACAATGGCACTGCAAATGGCACGGCTAACCCATAATCCAGCTCGGCCTCACCTCCGCCCCAGTCCTCTACATCTTCCCCCCCACCGTCGGCCCCAACGCCGCCCCCGCCAACGCCCAACCCTACAAATACGACTTCCTCCCCACGGCCAAGCAAGGCGAGCACCTCGCGCGAGTAATCTCCACGCAATCCGGGCTCCCCGTCCAGCTCCACCGCCCAATCGACTACACAAAGTACTACCTCACGGCCGCCACCATCCTCAGCATCCTCCTAACGCTAAAATTCGCGCTCCCCTACCTCCTCCCCGTGCTCCTCAACCGCAACCTCTGGGCGGCGCTCACGCTGATTGCAATCTTCCTGTTCACGTCGGGCCATATGTTTAACCATATTCGGAAGGTGCCGTATATGGCGAGTGATGGGCGCGGAGGGGTGAGTTATATTGCGGGTGGGTTTAGTAATCAGTATGGGGCGGAGACGCAGTTGGTGGCGGTGTTGTATGCGGGGTTGACGTTCTGTGTGATTGCGTTGGGGATGAAGGTGCCGAGGATGGAGGGGAGGGGGAGGCAGGATGTTGCGGTGCTTGTGTGGAGTGTTGTGGTTTGGTTGGGGATGGGGTATTTGATGACGGTGTTTAGGGTCAAGAATCCGGCGTATCCGTTTTATTTGCCGCCTTTGGTCAAGTAGATGGGAAGAGGGGAGTAATGTGGAGAAGGAGGAGAAAGAAGGGGGTTGGGTTTTTCTCGTTTGCTTGATTTATAGTGGTGGGTCTGGTTAGATGTGGGCTGGATACCTTTGCTTTGCGGTTACCAAAATGTTGTTTCTAGTTCAGGTTATACTTCGTAATACACTCGTATCCTTTCACCTTCACACGTTCCAAACGTTGAATCATAGCTCTATTATGCTGCAGTATCCTACCATAATCATAAACACAGATAACTCCAATAAACGCAGTAAAATCCAGTAACTCCATAAAAACCATGCAACACATCACTCCCCACCTACTAAATCCCCGCCTTCCTCATCTGTTTAAACTTACTCACCCTCTTCTTCCCCGCCTGTTCACTCCCCTGCGGCGCCGTATCCTCATCCAACTCCACAAACTCCCTCTCTCCCGGATTCAACACGCCTCCTTCCCTTCTCGCAACCTTGCTCTGCAGCTGCACCAGTTTCTGCGCAACTTCACTCCTCTGAATATCGAGATCATACTCGTTGGGCACGATTGCACCTTTTGCGGCTACTTTTACCGGGGGCTTCTCGACGATGGTCTTGGAGACGAGGGGTTGGTTGGAGCGGTCGGGCTCTTCGTCGTCGATGGCTTCGATGGCGGAGAGGGAGCGGAAGCGGGAGAGGGGGTGGCCTTCGGGTGGGGGTAACAAGGGGTTCATGGCGGAGAGCTTTTTGGCTTTGATGGTGGGCGGTGTGGCGGGTTGGGGGGGACGCTCGACCAACTTCTCGCTAACGATTGGAGAGGCGGCTTTCTTTGGCGGTGATGGGGCTGTTGGTGGGACTGGTGGACGCTCGACGAGCGTATCTCGCACTATGCCCTTGGCCTTTGGTGGTGATGGAGCCGTAGGTGGGACTGGTGGTCTCTCGACTAATGTGTCTCTCACGATGCCCTTGCCTCTTGGCTGTGGTGGTGTAGGCGGTACAGCAGCAGATCGTTCGACCAGCTTGTCCTTGACGATGCCAGCCGGCTTCTCCTCCGACTTCTCGGTTGCCTCGCCCTGCTGTCTCGTCTTCTTGAAGAGAGATGGGCCCTTTTGCTTTGGCTTGCGCACAATTGGCTTTTCCACCTCCAGCTCGGTGCCTTCGAGATGATCCAGGCCGGGAATCTCCTTATTCTTGTACAATTCTGACTGCTCAAGGAGTTGGACGAGGAAGGGAATGGCATCTTCTTGGTCTGGGTCGAGGGTAGGAAGATTGGGATCGACGGGGGCCTTTTGGGCAGGGGGTGATGGCAGTGGCTCGACGTGAGGTGGGGCAGGCGAGACGTCGAGAGTGTTGTTGAAGCGGACGGATTTGGACTTCTTTTCGGGTGTTGGAGTGCCGGCTGGAGGCGGTGTAGGGGATTTGAGAGCCGGCGCAGGAGTGTCGGTGGGGTTGGTGGAGAACTTAGGGACGGACGGAATATGTGGCTGCATTGGACCGGCGTTTCGGGCTTGGACGATTGGCTCGGGCTCCTTTGTTTCTTCTGGGCCGCCTTCTCGGGCAGCAATTTTGGCTTGTAGTCTGGCCATTTCCTCCTTGAGTTCGTCGGTGACCATTCGTTTTGTGGTGCGGCCATGTTCATCTTCGTACACCTCGTCTTCTTCATCCTCCGTGTCGAAATCGTATCCATCATCGTCGTAATCATCGTCACTGGCTTCCTCAATGTTGAGCTCTGCCACGATAGGATTGATTTCGCTGATGTTGTACTTTAGCATCTCGCGTCTCAGCCGAGCCTCTTCCTCCGTATCATTCGGGTTTGTCTGCCTCCACCCTGGCGGCACATGTCCCACCTCCTCCACATCACTCTCATCCTCCGAATCACTAAAGCTGAGATCCCTCTTCTTCTTGGGTGCCGGTGCAGCATTAGCTGCCTGCAAAGCCTTGATCCTCACCTCCTGATCCACAATCTCCTCAATCCTCTCAACCTTCTTTTCCACCTGCTCGGGCCTGCTCAAGCTATCCGGGCTCTCCGTCTTGAGCGGTATAGAGTCGAGCAAATCTGTTCGAGCCGTGCCAATCCTCTTGATGTCTTCCTTGACCTCCTCCTTGGGCAGGACACTCTCCTTCTCGATGGCTTTGGTGATGGGTGGAGTATCGGGCTTGGGTGAGCTGGCGAGGACCTTATGTTCGTCCACACCGCCGGCTTTGTTGGCTTCGATTTTCTTGTCGCCTTCCTTGCCAACCTTCTGGAGCATGGAGACAAAGTCGGGAACATCCTTGACATCGATTTTACGAACAGTTCCTCCTTCTCTAATCACCGACTCTGCATTCAATCCATTAGCATCAAGCTCCGACCAACCCCGAAGCAAGTGGACACTTACCAAGTACATTCCCCTCCTCATCCACCTCCTCCGTCACATCTACCGACGGCAGTTCATCCTCTCCCACCTCATGCCCCTCAATGAGCGCCGTCTCCGCCAACTCAATCTGCCTCTGAACCTTCTTGATATTATCGTTCATCCAATCCAATCTCCTCTCCAACGCCCGAATAACCGCTTCCTTCCCTCTCCTAATCCCCGTGCCCTTCCCACCCAACACCGACACAACATCTTTTTCATCCACCAGCGTCCCGCCAAACCTCCTCCCGGCGTCCAGCAGCTCCTCGTAGCTGGCGTCATCGTCGAGCGGCGTGATTTCTTCGATAAAGGCGGAGTATTCAGCGCTGTGGATGAGGAAGGTGGTGTGGGCCTGGCGGAGCTTGTCGAGGGAGGCTTGGAGGCGTTCTTCGGTTGTTTTGTGGTCGGGGTCTGACATGGTTATGGTGGTGTTTGTTGAGGTGGTTTGTGTTTCTATGGGGGGGTATTTGAGGTATGTTTTTGTGTCTGTAGGAGTGGGGTATGGTGTGGAGGATGAGGTGGTGATTCTACGAGGGAAAAGTTTGTGAGGTCACTGGCTGGCGAAAAAAGAAGAGGGGGTCGCCAGGTTGACGCCTTTTTGATGATTTGGAATCAATGCCGAGTCTTCTTCATGACGAAGGGATTCGGATTGGGGTCATGAGGGCTTGAAATTCTGCCATACCAAAGTCCTGTGAGCGATTGTGTTGATTTCCGTCATATAAGCTTCAATGATCTGAAGTGATTGTTGCCTTATGATCCAGTCTAAAGCTTCTTTTCTACAAATAGGGGATTCTCATTTCTTCTTGGCACAGTTGACTTTGAGCTGACCACAACTTCAACGAAGCAGAGGACTGAGGGCAGCATTCGTTTTTTTGCCTTTTTTGATTCTGGCTACTTTACCACACCTAGACTTTGATGGCTTTCACATTTGGCCCTGAACTGAAAACAACAATCCGGGAGCAAGTAAACGCCATGTTGGCACAGAGTATTTGACTTGCGAAGAATAGCCGTCCCTTCGAATTCAAAGAACTCAGCTTGCATAGAATGGTAGCAAAGAAGTACCAATGTTACCACATACGGCCATAGATTGAAGAATATACGGGATCCCGTCCGCTCTCGGGGATTGGGTGGGGGGTGGAGGGTGGGCGAAATCGAGCAAGTAAGCGCCATTTTAGTACGGCGGGTGAATTTCGAAGTGCTACTACTTAGTAATACAAGCTGTTTTAAAGAAGTCACCGCTTTTACTTTTAAAATATAAGTTGCGGATTTTTAATACAGGCACATACGGCCATAGATTGAAGAATATACGGGATCCCGTTCGCTCTCCCATAGTCAAGCTTCTAATCGCCAAGTTAGTACTGCGGTGGGTGACCACGCGGGAATCCTTGGTGCTGTATGTTTTGCACTTTCCCTGTTTTGGGGAAGCAAGCGAAAAATGTGCAACTTCGAGCCTCTCCCTGGACAACTTCTTTCTCTTTTTATTCGAATACCTTGATCTTTGGGACCGGCGATAAATTCTTCTTCAACAATATCACATACAGCCATAGACTGAGACAGGAACATAATCCCGTCCGCTCTTCCATACGGCCATAGATTGAAGAAAACACGGGATCCCGTCCGTTCTTCTATTGTCAAGCTTCTAATCACCAAGTCAGTACTGTGGTGGGTGACAACACGGGAATCCCTGGTGCTGTATGTAAAATAGCAGAAAAGCTATGGCTTTTGCGGTTCATTCTGCATCTCGGAGACCTCACTTTTGGGGTTCGTATATTGGCTTAAACCTTACAAGAAAATGCCAAGACTCATTGAATATCGCAAAGGCGAGATGGCTGAGTGGTCTAAAGCGATAGATTAGAAATCTATTATCCTCTGCTGCTCTGCTCTCGTCGAGCGGTACTCGTAAACAGTATGTCTTTCTTTTTGGTATTTTGTCGGGGCTTCCTGTCCACGTCAAGCTGTAAGCGGGTAGCAATGCATTAATGCTAAAGCTAGTCATGTAAAAGAGAGTACCTTCTTTCTCCCTGCGTGCTCTTCTAAAGATGACTCTGAATTGTCTTCTCCTTGCCGTTCAGCCAGTGTAAAAAAAATACAGGCCTCCCCGGCGGGGAATCGAACCCCGGCCACGTGCGATCTCAAAGATTGATCAATGACAGGCACGTATACTGACCACTATACTACCGAGGACTGGTATATATGCCGCCTTTTTGCGTTTTATGAGACCCGGCAGCTTTTGCTTCCGGTAAAGCCCTGATTTGCTCCCTACGATGCATCCTCCGTTCATTGGAATCAAACTAAGCTGATGCCTGAATCACTACCAGCTGAGAACAACTTTCTGGCTGTAAAGACCAGCCGCAGATGCCCAAAAAAAAAGGGTCGGATCTAATCGGAACCGTTCAAGAAGCAAAAGCAACCAAACGCACTACGGCCTCGTCACCAGTGCCATTCTAGAAATGTAGAACAGCAGGGGTATCATGTGGCAGATACAGCCTGACATCCTCCTTACCTACGAGTATTCATGTGGCTCTAATGACAATTAGTGATACCGTACTTACCACCCAGCGCAAGGCTAAAAACGAAGACAGGCCTCCCCGGCGGGGAATCGAACCCCGGCCACGTGCGGTCTCGAAGATCGAGTGACAGGCACGTATACTGACCACTATACTACCGAGGACTGATATACTTTCCCCTTCAAAACTCATACCATTAATAAACAAAAAGCCACCATGCTATCCCAAAACACCACCCTCCATCTCATCCCAACCCCGTCAACTTCGCCCCAAGCACCCCCCCCCCCCCAACCCCCCCCCCCCCCCCCCCCCCCCCCCCCCCCCCCCCCCCCCCACCCCCCCCCCCCCCCAAAGTTCCATGCCCTCCGGATCCTCCTCCCCCGGCGCCGTCTGCCTCAGCACCGGCCCACCCACCCCCTCATCCTCTTCCTCTTCTTCCGGCCCGCCCCCTTTAGCACCACCAATCCGACTAAAAATCTCCGCAGCCGCAAAATGCACCGCCAACACCTCCCTCGAAACCCTATCCTCCACCCTCGTGCCAGGAGCGTAGGCAAACGTAACAGCCGAAACGCCATTGACCTTTGTCAGCTTATCGACAGTAGCTCCTGCAATAGAACTAAAAGCTACGACTTCATAGGTCTCATCCTGCTATGTCCAGGATTAGTTGTGAGGCCTTGCAAAAGAAAAGATGGAGATACTTGCCATATGGCCGAATCCAACATACATCTTCCCCACCATATGCTGCCAAAGATCATCCAGCGTAAGCCCATTCCCCAAAGCCGCGATACTCCCCGGCGCAAGCACTCCCTTCATCCCCGGAAACACCCAATACAACGCCGCCCACATCTCCAGCCTCCTCGCAGCATTCTACTCGTCTCAAAACATCAGCAGGTGTGGCATGGATCTGCATGGTACGGACCAACCTTCCCAGTAAAGTCAGCCCAGTGCCCCAGAATGATATGGCACCCCCTCGTCATTGCCGGCTCCGCCATTGTAACATCCTCGAGCGGCACCCCGGCCCTCACATACCCTTCCTCGCACCTAAGCTCTTTTCCGAATGCGACTAGGACGTCGTAGGAGATGGCGCGGGTTATCATGTCGCGGTAGCCGTCGCGGATTAATAGCTTCGTCTCGAATGTGCCGACGCGGTTGACGCCTTCGTGTGCGCCTGCAAAGCGCATATCGCCGGTGAGGAGCGCTTGGATGTCGAGCTTGGGGTCGGGCGTGAAGGCTAGCTGGGGGGACCGTACTGCATGTAGTGTTGAAGTCAGTAGTTTTGTCCACCAGGGAGATGGGTCACTTACGAGCATTAATCAGGTACTTCCTAAGAAACCTCTCCAGCCGGACCAATCTCGCCAACTGGTCAACCTCCGCCAACGGTGGTGCCGACAGGATGTATTGGGCAATTCGGCCTTTTCCGAGAGGCGGGATGCTTGTAGTGCTTTCGAGGTAGACGTGGAGGTTTGGGACTTTGGGGTGTTTGTCTGCCCAAAACGTGACCAGTTTGCTTGCTTCGGTGATGGAGTTTGTGATTTCGTCGGCGGACATGGTGGAGAGGTGGAGCTCGCCGATGGAGGTGTGTTGGGACATTTGCGAGTGGTCGTGGGTTTTGGGCATGGTTGGAGGGGGTTTGGGGGGAAAGTGGTGGTGAAGAGCTACAGCGCTGCGATGTGCTGGTGAAGACATCTAGCTGTGAGTTGTTGGTGGAATCTCGGAGGTGGCGATGGAGTTGTCTATGGGGTTTTGATGGGATGGATTTGATGGGCTACAGGGATAGAGAAGGGATAGGCCATTTTTCTCTTTCGCTTCATCCTTCGTCCCGGCGAACTTTACTGCACGGAGAAGAGTTAACGTTTCGGTTGAGCTCGAGAAACTATGTTGAAACTATCCTTAAGTATTTGACTTTTGGGGATTGAAGAGGAGTACTCAATGTACCCAAAATGAGTGCCATCCAACTATGGGTCAAAGCAGCTCAAACAAGTACAATAAAAAAGATAACAAGGGAAGCCTGGTTCAACCGGTTGACGAGGGATGTACGAGATGCCATGATGAGAGGATATGTAGTCCGCTTTGTTTGCATACGTTGCCCCACCCACCAACAATCACCCTTCGCACGTGGCCTATCAGACCTCGCACCAAACCACCAAATGATTGTGTGGCTGATCCTCCTGACGATGCTTCGTTCAATTCGTGAGGATGGTATCCAATTAAAAGCTCCGAATTAGCTCTTCAATGGCCAGGTAAATTTGGAGCTACATACAAGATGGTTACCCAAACTTGCTTTTCCCAAAAAGTTAACAGTGGATCTTTCCATATGCATACCCGTGCGCAAGAACCAATTGTCTTCAGTGCTTGTACACTCCCCGGTTCAGTCCTAATATAAGTACATACTCAAACTCTAATCTAGTCCTCGGGATTGAGGATGGACTGCGATATAAGCAGAGTGAGATACAAGATAGAGAAGTAGTCCCGGTTCAGCACTCGGATGAGAGGCAATACTGTACCTGTTTTGAATCAAATACCATCTTGTTGAAGCTTGGGATACGCTGCAGTGCAGTATTCTTTCGGTACGTCATAGATACAACAAAAGTGGTCGACGTGGAGCTTGTCTTATAAGTCCCGAAAACCGCCCTGTGAGGTGGTGCGTGTGTCAGTTACTCAGTATTAAGACTTGCTCCGATCCAAAGAGGAGAGAAAACGTCTTCAATGCCATTAAAAGCAAAACCGCTAGACTTACCGTTATTCCCTGCAACTTTGCAACCAACACCCGATGCCACCTCCGTTGCACCGCTCGGTCATTAGACGCCCAGGGAAGAACATGTTCCTGTTCTCCCTCAAAGTCGATAGATTCTCCAGCACCGATGAGGTTGAGGATGCGGCCAACAGCATAGTGCGCCGCAAGCAACTCCCTCGAGACTTTATCCTCCTCGCTTGTTCCATCGGCATACTCAAACGTGATAGTTGGGATCCCGTTGTGCTTCGGGAGCCTCTCGACAAAGAGTTCCGCGAGCTCGCCAAACGCGACGACTTTATACGTCTCGCCTTGCTGTGTTTAGAGTCAGTGTTGGAGTTCCGGGGAGGAGAGAGAGAAGGTGACGGACTATGTGTCTGAACCCAATCTGGCATCTCCCCAGAAGATGACCCCACTCGCCATCCATCGTAAGCCCATTCCACAGAGTACTAACCGTACCAGGCCGTACAAGACCCCTCAGAGTCGGAAAAACCCAATATAAACACCGCCACATCTGCACCTTACGTCTAGCTGTCTGGTTCGTCACGTCAAATCGATACAGTACAGCACGGAAGAAGATAGTGGCAGAACGTACTTACGTTGTCGGTGAACTTCCCCATATGCCCCGGTACAACACCCCACCCCACCGTCCTCACCGGCAAATCCCCCTTCACCTCCTCCACCGCCACCCCACACAGCGCAGCAACTTTCACATAGCCCTCCTCCCGCCCGTACTTGTTGAAGTTCGGCGCAATAACACCCATGGAGTAATTTCCCGGTGATTACCTCGCGGCCTTTATCCCGGGTTAAAAGCGCAGATGTGAACTTGTCGTTATCGGGATCGGGGTTCGGAGGGAAGCGTGAAGGTGAGGCTTTCACTATGGCGAGTTAGCAAAGTGTCATGAGAGAAGGAAGGTGGTGGACGTATGTACTTGCGCCGTTGAGATTTCGTCGTAGGAAGGATTCAATTGCGAGAAGTGTCTTGCCTGGGAGTTTTGCTGCGCCTGCTTGGAGGATTTGGAGAGAGATGTTGCCTTTTCCGGCGGGTGGGATCGTCGGCTCGTCCAGGTAGGCCAACAAATTCGAAACCACTGGATACTTTTCTTTCCAAATATGGATCAGGTCCCGGGCTTTGGCTAGCGATTCGAGGAGCTCGGCTTCGGACATGGCACGGGTAAGGAGGGGGCCGATGGGGGTTGGCTGGTCGTCGTCGGAGCATGAGCTGCGGTCTTGCAATTGGTCTTGACTATCGACCATGTTGGGATCTGCTTACAGTGAAGAGTCGCTGGTGGTGAATGTAGGGATGTCCTTAATGAGCCGTAGTTGGGCTTCAGAGTGTGTGAAAGAGGGTGAGAATGAAAAAAACAGCTTGAGTTAAATGTTTGTTTGAAGAGATGCCATGATGAGAGAGTTAACAGTTTGGTAGATGTAGTCCGCTTTGTTTGCATCCGTTGCCCCGCCAACTATCGCCGTTTCCCACGTGGCTTATCAGACCTTGCACTAAAACACTAATGCATCCCGACGCAACAATCGGCGACCAACCTCATCCCGCATCTCCGACCCATTCCTTCTCAATCCTCCAGCTCCCATCAATCTGTCTCTCCAATTCATCTACAACCTCCAACACCACCGAACGAACCAACAAACCAACGAACCAGAGTAACGAACAGAAAGCAACGATGTGGATCACGAAACTCTACCCCCCCTTCACCCCCCCATGGGTCCCGCAAACCGACCAGCTTCGAGGCGGCTCCTCAACAGCCCACTGCAAAATCAACCCCTCGACAGGCAGCATGACCTTCTCCGGCACGCTCGACACGCAGACCCTCGGCGGCGCCGGCTTTACCTCTCTCGTAACGTCCCTCCAATCTCCTCAGACTCCCCAAGCAAACGAGTGCTGAATTGAAGCATGGAGACCCTCTAACTCGTCATCACCACCCTAGATCACCCCCTCCCCCATCGACCTAAACCTCTACGACGCCGACGGGCTCTACCTCAACATCCTGCGCGTCGAAGGCGGCATGATGTATTCCTTCGTGATCAAGAACGCCATCCCCGAAGAAACCTCCGACGAGCAGCGCGAAGCCCAGCGGTTACGGTATGGCGAGAAGGAGGGGAAGAAGGGGAATGGACGCAGCACAGTATCATTCGAAGCACGATTTCTACCGACGAAAACAGGTCAAATGAGGATCGGGTGGGAGTGTTTCAAGCCGTACTATCGGGGGAGGAAGGTGGAGCCTACGCCCGAGAGGCCCGAAGTGCCCAAGATGGATTTGGTGAATGTTAGGAGGATGGGGATTATGGTGAGGAGCTTTTTTGGAAAGCAGGATGGGAGCTTTGTGGTTGAGGTGGGGGAGATTGGGACGTATGCGGGGGATGAGGGGCAGTTGTTTGGGGGGTGTTGTGTTGTGTAGGGTCGGAATATCAGTCTCTAGCGTTGGGAGTGTTGTGGATTGCTGGGAACATGGTACGTATTTAAGTTCAGGCGTTATGGTGTTTAGGACATATGGCCCATACTGGAGATGCTAATAGACATGTTCCTGATACCCTCCGCCTATTCCCCAAAGGCCTTTTTAGTTTGAGGGTGTCCTCCATTCCCAAAGAGTCTGATCAAAACACGTGCCCAACGTCTTGACTTTTGCTCACAAGACAACCACTAGATAAGTAATTCTGTGCCTTTTCACCTGCCAAAAGCAAAATGTTTCCCCGAGATGTATATAAACAAACAGCACCGCCAGGGTCCTCCAGAAATAGATCTCTCCCTCATCTCCCCCTGCTGCTCATCGTTATTGGTCCACGTGACGCATTTAGGCGACGTCACTCAACTCTAATTTCACCTCTCCAACCTGTTTGGTTTGACCAGCAAGCTTCCTGTCCCGAGTTTTGCTTGATCTCTTCTTTTTCCCCTCTCTACCACAGTACAGTGTAATCCGTGCTCTTTCTTCAACCATCTACAAGCCGAACTATTCGGAGATTTTTTTTCGCATCCGCAAGCAAGGAGAAGCAGAAAGACAGGGGACCGGAACAGCCGCATCCCGGGCCGAAACACACCACTAACGATCGCAATTCCGATTCCGCCCTGGCCTGGCGTTGTCTTGGAACCGAACGAACGGGGGGTCTAATTTCAGCCATCGCCATCGCACCAGCTGCCTGCCCAACAAAAGATTCCAGCTGGGGTTTGGGGGGAGAAGTTTCTCTCCTATTCAACGTACGTGCGAAAGATATTGTCTTTTGCTCCGTGCGACTTCTTTTGCAGAAACTATCATCAACATTACAAGTTATCGTCAACACCAAGACGCGGAAGGGAAAGGGAAGAGGAAGCAGGACAGAGTCGCCAGATATCACAAGCTACCGACGCACATTGTTGGACACCAGAGGAATCAGGCACAACGAACCACACCCACCCACATTCACTCACACCCACACGCCCGACGAACCCTTCAGCTCGACTCACAACTCAACTCCATCCGTCCAATCGTGACATTTCCCCATCACCGACGAATAGCAGCAGGAAGAAGATGCGTCTGAGTTGTCCATAACCAACAACACCAACCAAACCATCACCAACTAACCATCGCACCACCAAACAGCACCACCAAAAAATGTCCATCCGCCGCAAACCCCAACCCCATCCCAAACCCTCAGACCGACCCAAAATGCACCACCCCCCGCGCGACAGCGGCGGCCGCCGAGGCCTAATGATGTCCCCCTCGCAACTCGACCTCCTCGACGCCCTCTCCTCCCTCCAGGCAACACTGAAAGACTACTTCCAAGGCGAAGAGTCCGTCGACGAACTGCGCATGCAGCTAGCCCGGTAGCCTCCCATTCCCCTGCATCCCCTGCATCCCCAGTACGCTAACCACCCAGCTCAGAACCCGCGACCAGCTCGACACCCTCGACTCAACCCTCGACCGCGACCACCCCCCACCCCGCTCCCTCCTCACACCAGACTCCGATACCCACACTGACCCAACACCGTCCTCGCCCCCCCTCTCGCCCACACCAATCACAACCAAAAACCTCGGTCGCCTCCTCACAGAAACACACACCCCGCGCCCCATCTCCCCCATCTCAGAACACCCCATCGAATCCCCCCTCTCCTCCCACCTCGTCGAATCCCCCCTCCCCTGGGACGGCCCCGACTCCTCCGACGACGCCTCCTCCCGCCCCGTCTCCCTCGGCCCGCCGCTCACCCCCTTCTCCCAAACAAAATCCACCCCCTCCTCCTCCCACCACGCCGACGAAGCCCTCGACGAAGTCGACCCCGACGACTTTCTCGACGACCCGGATAGCTTCCACCGTCTCTCCCTCCTCCTCATCCAGCTAAAATCCGAAGCACAAGCCGCCATATCAAGCACCATCTCGTCAACCACAATGCAGGTAGCCGACCAACTCCTCGAAATTATTTCCCGGCCGACGAGCCCCATGCGCGCCAACACCCTCGAGTTCCAGAGCTTAAACGCCCCCCCGACGTCCGACGGCGGTGTCCGTAGGAGGAAGCCGCCGAGTATGAGTATCGACACCGGCGGGGGCGGGAAGCACCCGGCCGGGGGAAGGCCCGGGCAGAGGAGGAGTCGGAGTATGGCGGATGATATGTTTCGGTCCATCTTACGTTCGGCGTCGCAGCACCGGGGTGATGGGGTGATCTCGCCTATTTCGCGGGAAGGGAGTCCGAGGGTGTGGACGAGGGGGGTGGGGGTGATGACGCCTCCTCTTACTGGCGAGAATGACGAGTCGAAAAGGATATCGAGGGTGGGGACCATGCCGGAGTTGAAGGAGGATGTGGAAGGGGAGGAGGGCAAGGAGCAAGCAGAGGAACCGGGGGAGGTGCTGGAGAGGATGATTACCGAGATATTGGGGATTGGGGAGGCCCGGCGGGAGGAGGAGAGGGTGGCGGGGGTGGTGGTGTGGCTTTTGGGGTTGGGGTTGACGTGGATGGTTGTGGGGGGGAATGTCAGATTGAATGTGGATAGTGCAAGGAGGCTTAAGGGGAAGCTACGGGTGGTGGAGAGTGTTGGATATGGCGGGAAATGGTGGGGGAGAGTCAAAAATGTGGAGGTTAATGGGATGTGCATGTTGCTGGTTAGTTTCTGGGCTGGGCTGGGTTTTGGGTGTTTTTTCTTTGCATACTTGTCGTAGGGCTGTCTTGTTCGTTCTGAGGGCTCGTTTTTCTTTCTTTCCTTTTCGGATTACCTGGGTGTTCTTTTTTGCGTTCGTTCGTTCGGTTTTTAGTTGACTAATTATGGGTCGCGAGTTTCGGGTGCGGTGTAAATATACCATGGACTGTTTTTTGTTCTTCACTTCTAGTTCTTTCTTACCGGATTGTGGCGTAAGAAGGGTTTGTTGTTTGAGGTTGGTTAAGTATGGATGGCGTGTATGGACCTTGTTGGTAGGAGTGGGAGTGTCTCTCGTGCCAACCTGATCTCGGCGTGTATGTATGTATGTGTTTTTGCGAGACGTGTAGTCGTTGGGAGGTTTGCTTTGAGTGTTTCTCGTTCACGTGGGAGTTCATGTTTGCCGTGGAAAACTTGTATCTGCTTTATGTGGCTTCTGTGCCGTGGACGCTGTTGCTAATGCGTCTTCTTTTGGTACTTTAGTAAGTATGTCGTGGATGGTCACGCTTCGTCGACGTAATGACTACTCTTCGGACGGGAAGTACTGTTTTACTATAGTGTCTCGTGCGGTGGACTCTGTGAAGTAATGTATCCTTAGCTTTCTGCGTGGCGTGTCATCTTTGGCAATATTGCAATTGGAAGGCTTAGGATAGTAGGTATTTTCTCGTTCACTTGCGCCGTACCGTGTACGTGTGGAGAAAGGTTCTTCGTGGGCGAGTTGTGGTTCGAAACTTCCTTCTTATGGCATTGTGGCGTGAAAGGGTTTGCCATCGAATCGTATTGGATTCCAATGTATGGCGTGGATGTGTCTCGTTGCCAGTGGCGAGAGTGTGAGGTTGGAGTAGGTGGAGAGATCTCGTGCAAGTCAACTCGAATCTCTACGGCCGGCGTTGTCCTTTTGCGTGCCGTGGCATCGTTTACCTCCTGAGAAGGTTGCGATGGGTATTAATATATTTTCTCACGTTTGCTAGACAGTTTGCCGTGGATTGATTGTGTCTGCTTTACGTGGCTTTTGTGTTTTTCAATGCGTCTTGGTTCGGTACTTTCGTACCTGATGTCGTGGAGCGTCTTTGTTGTCGGCACTGCTCTTTAGAGGTGGTGTCTCTTGTGGTGTTTTCGTCAGTTTCCTCGTTTGCAGGGCTGTACCTTGTAAAGGTTTGCATTATGTTGTTTCTCGTTCACTTGCGTACTGTGTAAGTGTGGAGAAAGTTTCTCGTGGAATACTTGTGTTCCTTTCTTTCTTGTCAGAGGAACAACTGTGTATTGAGTGGGGACTATGGACAGCTATATATGGGAAGGAGGAGGGTCCGAAGGGTCCGGGAATGGTCCGGAGCCGGAGCTGCAGCCCGAGAGTGGGAGCGTACTTCCGACACTTCCCCTCGCGAACACAATCGGGATCCAACTCACTAACCAACTATCCTACTATAAAGAACCCACACTCAATAGAAAAAAAAAATGTATATGCTAAAAGGGACCATTCAGTCTTAAAGAGCATAGGGAAACCTCCCAACCCATCTTGTGGGGTGGAGGAGAAACCTACGTCACCTCAGTTTATGTGGGTATGAAGGCCCATTGCTGTACTGTGCTGCCAATGCTTTTCCTTTGGTAGTGCCTTGGTCATGATGTCTGCGATCATGGCAGCTGTGTGTAGATATTTTATCTCAAGTACCTCACGATTGACTGCATCTCTAACAAAGTGGTATCGGATTGAGATATGCTTAGTGCGTTCATGAAAGCGAGGTTGTTCCGCTAGTTGAACAGCACCAGTGTTGTCCATGAAGAGTAATTGTGGGGGGACACCAAACTGATCTTTAATTTCTTCCAAGTGATCAGGAGCCATATGACCACAATTACGACATGTAATGATAGTGCCTAAGATTGGCTTAAGGCGTTTCTGTAAGGCAAGGTCTGCATATAGGCTGCGAACCCAAGCTGCTTCCTTGGTTGCTTCTGAGGCTCTAATGTACTCTGCTTCTACAGTAGAGAAGGCAACAAGTGGTTGCTTCCGTGCTTTCCAGGTAATTGCACCACCAGAAAGTAAGAATACATATCCAGAGGTTGATTTACGATCATCAATGTCTCCAGCGAAGTCCGAATCAGAGTAGCCAATCGGTGGTTCATTGGGGTTGTGAAGTCCATTGTAGGTAATGCCAATGTCGGGTGTGAACTGGAGATATCTCAGGACATGTTTTGCTGCTGCCTCATGTTGAGCAGTTGGGGACGCATTGTAGCGGCTTAATGCAGCGACAGAGAATGCAATATCTGGGCGTGTGCCCAGCATAATCCACATTAGACTACCAATGATTGACTGGTAGATGTGGATGGACTCTAGCGGTAGCACTTCCTCTTGTGAATTTGCGGCATGAAGAGTTGACGTGGGTAGTGGTGTGGAGACACCGTGCGAGTGATTCATTTGTGTACGCAGCAGAAGGTCTTTGATCCTTATGGACTGCTTAATCGTAATCCGGCGAAGTTTGCGGTTTCGGATAATTTCTATACCCAGAAACTGCTTAGCTTTCCCTAAATCAGTCATACGGTACTTCTGATGCAGAAGGTGCTTGTAGTGACTGATTTGAGCAGATGAGGATGAAAAGAGCAGTAGATCATCAACATAAAGGAGTAACATGACTGGCGGTTGTGTCTCATCTACAGTGATATAGATGTTAGAGTCAAAGTCACTCTTACGGAATCCAAGAGAGAGAAGAAATGAATCAATGTGGTTATACCACAGGTTAGGCGCCTGCTTGAGCCCATAGAGAGCTTTCTGAAGTTTCAGTACATGCGTACTGGCTCTGCCTTTCGGTATAGAGGAGTCTATGAGATGATAGCCGTCTGGAATTTCCATGTAGACGTCAGTGTCAATCTCAGGGTTGAGAAAGGCTGTAACTACGTCCATCTGCTGTATGTCCCAGTCATGTCTTACTGCAAGGGCAAGGAGCATACGTAGGCTGCTAAGCTTCGCTACAGGAGCAAAAGTTTCCTCATAGTCAACACCTTCGACTTGTTCAAAGCCACGAGCAACTAAGCGGGCCTTGTAGCGAGGGGTGCCTGTTGAGGAGTCCTTGGTTTTGAATACCCACTTAGACGTAAGAAGGTTTGAGTTTCGAGGGAGGGTAGATTTCGGTACCAGGCGGTAGGTTCCATTTTCCTCATGAGAGTGTAACTCTTTCTCAATTCCTCCAAGCCAGTTAGCGGTATGGAGAGGATGATTGACTGCTTTAGAGTATGATGCAGGATCATTAGTCACCATCCCTGGTTCCTGGAGAACCGTGCATGCAGGGTATGCATGGGCGAGCCTGCGTTTAGCAGGCTGGGGCCGGAGATTATGGCCCGTGCCACTGCCCCTGTGAGAAGGGGCATCCTGGTTTGCTGAACTGGGTTCAGTCATCAGGGAGTCAGTGTGAGGTTGAGGGTCGATGTTAGTCCTCAATCTTTTACTGCGCCTTGGTAGTGGCTGTGAAGGAGCGACCTCCACGGAACCGTTACCAGGTAGTGGCTGAGGAGGAGCGACCTCCACGGAGCCGTTACCGGAGTGATCAGTGAGATTAGTGCCACATGTTTCTTCAAAGTGAAGAGGGACCCCCTGTGGATCAAGTAGGAGGTCATCTGGAACAGTATTGTCGTCAGACTTGTAGTCCTTCGCAAGCTTCAGCTCAACAAAGTCTACATCGGAGGCTTCAACAAATCGGCGTTTCTCAGGTAGGTAAAATCGCCAGATTGTTGTTGCGCTTCGTATGTATCTCCACCTCACCTGCACTTTTCTCCCGATCCAAGCCCCACCTTTGATTTAGCGACCCGGACTTCAAGAGCCGTTTTGAGATAAAAATTCGCGCCGGAGGCCGAACCACGATATTTCGCCGGGATGGTCAACCGGCGTATTTGTTTCTTCTCTTTACGTATTTGCAAAGGTGTTTGAAGGTGTTTGAAGGGTTCTGTAATGATTTTACAACGGTAGAAAATTTTTATATATAAGCCGCCAGAAGTGCGAATTAGGACCATAGTAGGCCATGATATAATATGCCGACGGGATATATCCCCACCACCGGGATATATCCCCACCACCGGGATATATCCCCACCACCGGGATATATCTCTGGCCCGCGACCCCGGGCCGGTGAGAGGTTCAGCGATGTGTCCGTTCACCGGTAGTACTATAGTCCGCTATGAAGAACTAATAAGTAAACACTTCCATGCTTATGAATGAATTTTAAGATCATAAAACTGGAATTATATGATATTAGGGCAATGGGATATAAGGCGACCGGCCTTATATCCCGGTCGGCGACCGACCCCGCCAAAGCATGCCAGCAGGTGGGCACCGAGAGCAGGTGATCTGTGGTAGTGGTGATGGATGGCAGAAGGGTTGATATCAATTCAACCTTGACGTTCTGATCCTTCTCACTTCGTGCCTTTTTACTCGTGATTCTTAACATATGGTTCCGGATATTTATGTACAGAGGTGGGTAGAGATATGCTTGTATTTGAGTCTGCCGCTCAGTTTACCTCACTTCAGGTATCAACGAATGTGATTTTACTTACCCATTAGAGCTGTCTTTAAAGTTTAGTGCAGAATCTAGCCAGATGAGTAAGTACTTAGTATAGTTACGAAGTCAACTTCGGATTCTGAGCTATCATACGACACATACGAAACGATTGGTAACATCTAAGCCTCACTGCTTTGCAATTGATAAGTGCCTCCATACCCCCTGGCCCTGTGCACTCAGCGCTCTGCCACTGCAGCGGTTTTGGTAGTACTTTGGGCAATATAAAAGACATGAACGGTTGAGATTTGCCAGATGGATGTGGGTGGGTCGGAAAAAGCAAAAGCGAGAAGGACTCAAAGTGGGCGTCAATTTCAAAGATGGTTATCCGAGTCGTAGCGTAGCGTAGCGGCAAGTGAACCGGGGTATTCTTAGACCGCGGCCGCCGTGTCGCATAAGCATTATGAGACTCGACAATAGGAGATGGATTGAATGAAGTGACAGGTCAAGTAAGTGATTGAAGTACTTCCTCAGGACTTATATAATGCTTGCATTTGGTCCTCCACCACTCCAAAAGTGCAAACCCCAAACCACTTCTCTCGGCCTTGTCTACGAAAACCAGAACACACAACAGTGGGTTGATACTGCAGTACTGGGTGGCTTTTGCGATATCTACTTGTTCGTATTCACAGTTCTCACACGACAATGAACGTAGTGCAGCATTAATAATTTACAGAGCGAATCTTCAAAGGCATCTTGCAGCATTGGCAACGCCTACTGCAATCCCTCGCAGCAATATCCAAACAACCCTGGAATACAGTCGATCACAGTCATTAAAGATGGTGAAGAGGATGCAAAAACGTCAAACAAAGCCCAAGTGTGGGAACGCCAGCTTGAGCTTGAGACTTCGCCGGTAGGTCATCATCATCGATGGGAGATGCCAACTGTAACAGAGCATGCTAACGAAAAGATTATAGTTATCTACTCGTTGTCATGTTCGATATGATTCGTCGGAGGGAGAACGGAATGCGAGCAATAAGGGAAAGACAGCTGGCTAGAGCCGCCATTCGGGCTCGATATGGAGGGAGACAGTTGCCGAGCACAGTGGAGATTGACAGTGATAGTGAGTCTGATAGCAACAGCGAGGATGAAGAGAATCTCAGATGAGATTCAACTCGAAGTTCAGATCTACCTTTTTGCCGATGCTGTACATAGAAGATGCAGTGTCTGTATACGGGATCAGATAGCGGGTAGAGTGTTGGAGGGTATCGATATGGACAAGCAACGAATACGGCACATTAATTTGGTATGGGTTGGTAGGGGCTACACTAGGAAATTGAATTTACTTAGTCTTTTATCATTCGTTTTCAAAACTTATATAATGTATTTTGGATCCATGGTAGTAGCCATGTTTTTACGTTACACCACCATCTTACATTGGTTCATAACGAGATCCAAATGTCTTGGGCGGTAGCAGCTGCATGCAGCAGTAGTTTACTGATTGACAGGGGTTGTTGGTGTAACGTTTACCGAGTTAGTAGTGATCGTATTATGGCCAAAGGCCTAATGACAAGTCGAACATCTGAAAGCACTATGCAAGGGCGACTAAACTGGAGAGAATTTAGAAGGTCGGTTGGCTGGCAAAGAGTGCTTTTGGTGTTAATATTGGTGTTGGTGCAGGTGGGTGTATTGTGGCACAGTTCCGATTGAGCCCGTCGTTCGATGCCGAGCAGCAGCTCGGCCCGAATCGGACTAGTACAAGAAATGCAAGGGACAGCGTCCGCGTCCTCAGCCGTAGCATATACAGAGAGTTTCGTGTCATTTAACGGAGCACTCCACTCTGGAGATCGAATTCTAGCTGGTTTGCACCCAGTTTTGGTTTCGTAAGCTGGATTGCAGCATGGGGCCGCGGAATATAGCTAGAAAGTAAGTAACTGCTTTCTGGTCCCGTTCATGGGCGTCAGAGACAGGGATGCCGGGATGAGTGACGGTCACCGTTTTGGAAGCTGGTTGACCTTTTGAAACAGTCCGGATGCAATTTACTCACAAAGCCGAGCACTCCTTGCTTGGAGCAGATTGCTCATACGAACTTTTGCGTTGCTATGTCAGAAGATACCAATACTGTGTGCAGTTTCAGACATTGGCGCTGCATTCGTACAGTACTTATGGTTTAGCAGGGGCGGGATAAGCTAGCTTAAGGGGGTAGAGGAGGATGATAAGAATGCAAATAGAAGTTGATGGTTAAAACACCGGCATACCCACACCAGCGTGCCAGATTATACCAAAGACTTCAGGGACACTTATCACATCCTATATTCCAGCTATCATGGTACTCAGTAACCGTAACAATCGCCGAAGCAGCAATAACGTCGATCACAACGTCGCCCGCGGTAGTAGACAACAACGTCACCGCCGCAGAGCACAACGTCAACTTCACAGTCGTACCTCTAACCGTCAACCGTCCGCTCTTGAGTCAGCCTATCGAAATGGGAGTACGAGAGCAAGAGACAGACTTGATCCAACGCCATATTGCAATGGGAATAGCGAATTCTCTTATGGATATGAGTGCTTCGTCGGTAACTGCCCTGCATTCGATCTGTAAGCTAACCCCTCCCCTCTCCTCCCATTGATTAGAGTAAGCCGTTGTTCATCAGCTAATGTGAACTCAACCGTTAGATACTTCCGGGATTATATTGAGGCTTATACCTTGGTCGGACGTGTTGTCACTGGACATTTGGATGGGGTACAGATGAGACCATTGATATTGAGCTTGTGGCAAGTGTTAAACGCAAGGAGTTTGGAGGCGTATCACGAAGAGGCACTTGGGCGTCTTCAAGAATATGAAGCTAGGACATTCGCTAGAAGGCAATGAAAGAGTAGTCGTGTAGCTTTGGATAGCATAATTGAAGTTGGATGACTTCGTTAATTGGAGTATACTTCCTTATTGGATATCGATCGTGAAATCAGTAAGTATTTAATGATCTATTGAAAGACACTAAGCCTTTTAAAGTCTTGCAAAATGATAATTGGCAATCAGGCGCTTCGACTAACGTTTATATTGGCTATTAGTGCTCTACCGCCTTTAGTCAATGCTCTCAACAATGACACCGTTGCAATTAATGGCAATATTCAGCACCTTCTGTATTTTCAAAGGACAGCGAAGATCCAAATGTTTGCTATTATAGTAGTTTCTAAATGCCGCGTCGATTTGAACAACGCTCGTAATGTTCAAAGCCGACAAGGTAGTACCTAAACGTATCCATAGCTATTATGGCAAAACGCAACATCTATCAACACCAAACTCGAAATCAACTCAACTAATTCCAGAAGGGTCGGAGGGGTAGAAAGAAATGAAATGAATACTTTACTGAGAGTAACTGTTAATGATTAAGTATCCAAGCCCATATACGACTCAGCTCGATCAAAAGCTTCCATCAGGGCATCGCCGTCAAACTCCTGCCATCCGTCGTCGATATCATCACCCTTCTTCACTCCATCTTCGAAGTCATCTTCATGGAGCTGTTCCTCAAGCTCCTTCATTTGCTCCTCAAACTCTGTTGGATCAAAACCAGCATCACGTCGTTGGAAAAACTCTTCCAGTTTTGCATTACAGGAGGCGATAAGCTCGTCGACTTCCGGACATTCAAACCGCTGTTCACCAAGCAAAGAGCTTGCGTTCTTAATAGAATAAAGAGAGCGAACTTCATCCCACAACATACCAAGGAATATATCCAAATCAAAAAGCTTTCGTATAGCAGGTGATGGGTCCACATGGCACGCAAGTAGTATGTTCGTCCGCCGAGTTGTGAACCGAACAAGTCGATCCCATTCCATCTCGACCATGTGCATTTCCTCCTTCGCTCTATCTCTTCGAAACATTGCATCGATACCGAAGCGAACTGCTGCAGAATAGGGCCATATAACATCAGAAGGTGGAGAGTTTTCATGATCCATCAATTCGGACCTTAGCATCTCAATCTTCCATAGCGCATCCGTTGGGTCTTCTGCGGGTGCCGAATTTTGTTCTTCCTGTGCGTAAAATGCAGATTTTTCGAGAGGCGGGGGTGTGTAAGGTGGCGGGAGTTGCTGAGAAAGTTCATTGAACTCCTTGATAAGCTTGTCGATTTTGGAATTCTGCGCCTGTATATTCTTGAAAAGACGTGAAGCCTGCTTGTTGCTTCCTCGAATTCTCGCATGTAGGTTCTTTAGCGCTATTGCCCGCTGTGCTGATTCGCTAAGAATAGCAGAATACACATGACCAAGTTGTTCGACTATCTCCTCTGACTGAAATTTCTGAAAATGCTTCCCGTTCCGCCTCCAATCCGCAGTCTTGTGGTTTCGTTCTTTACACATACGTAGTAGGTC